>CM029461.1:49903875-50372320 GCA_017140185.1 Eucalyptus polyanthemos subsp. polyanthemos | reverse complement strand
CGACAACGATACTCGATCATTTCCTAAGCAAATAATAAAAAACAACCACTTAGGAACATATCCGTAAAAACCACAATTAAATCAATTCGGCATGATTCAAAGCTTAATTAAATAAACGGACTGCATCATGATGATCAACATGAAATTCTAGTCACCGGCCATCCCAGTTGAATTTCCAGAAAAATAAATAAATAATTAATTAATTTCGAAAATTAATAATTAAATACTAAAAATCCAATTTAGGTCCGTATTGCCTAATTGAAGCTCGATAAGGGTCGGAAAAAATCCTTAGATGCATTCAATAAATAGTAGCCTATATCTACTTGCTAATTGCACAATCAAAATGTCTAATATGCATCACAATTAATTAATAATCACTAATCTACTATAATCTAACCACCTAATCCTACTTAATTAACACTAATAAACCACTAAGCATAATTAGTCTACTAAGCAAGTATTAGTGAGATTACTCACCGGAATTTCGCGAAAGTTGGATCAAACCGACGAGGACGATGTGAGGGTCGTTTCTTCCCAAAGCAAGTCTCGAGTTCGCGGCCCAAAAATGCCCCAAAAGCGGGCCAAAAGGGTGCTGGAAAGCCACTAACCCAGCTATTGTTCTTGGCTGTCTGAAGTTGGTCTGGTGGCTGAGATGGCGAGGCAAGGCCAATGAAGGGTGAGCGGGGCTCCGGTGAGGCCGAACGGTGGTCCATGGCGACTGAATAGAGGCCTGAGGTAGCCGAACAGAGCTGGATAGAGGCAGCAGGAGCTCGACGGCAATTGGACTAGCGTGAGGGGAGACGGATGGCAGCTCAGTGGTGGTGGTGGATGCGTGAATGGCGGAACGGTGGGCAGCGATTCCTTCAGGCGACGCTGGTTGCTACTGTCTACTCCGGCGTCTTCCCAGATCTGTTGGGACGTTGAGCAGTAGACGAAGGAAGGGAAAGAAGGCATCGATGGCGGCTGAAGAGGGTGAGGGAGAGGTGGAGGGCGATCGGTGAGGCGTGAGTAGGGTGGAGTAGCAGCGGCAACTCCAGCTTCGACTACTTGCTACGACGGCAAGGGGATTGGCTGAGGTCTTCTTTGCTGGCTGGTTCGCACGAACGGAGAGGGAGAGAAAGAGTGTCGAGAGAGAGAGAGAGAGAGAGAGAGAGAGAGAAGAAGAAGAAGAAGAAGAAGAAGAGATAAGAGAGAGAGAGAGTGAATGTTGAAAAGTCAAAAAGGAAAAAGTGAATGAAGCAAAGTTGGAACCGGCAGGAGGGTAGTCGGTGGGGGGGGTTTCGCAAGAGAGAGAGAGAGAGAGAGAGAGAGAGAGAGAGAGAGAGAGAAAGAGGGAGAGAAGTTGCGGCCAAAAAGGGGTGAAGGAGGAAGCATACGCAAGAAGGAGAAAAGAAAGGGTGTTTGGCCCAAAAAGGAAAAAAAGAAAATGGGAAGAAAACAAAAGAAAAGAATTTCCTATAATAGAAAATTCTTAACCCATAGCTTTTGAATAAGCTAATTGATTCCCAAAAGAAATTCCAAACTAGAGCACTTGGTCCCGTCTTGCGTTTCTGCATCCAATTTCTCTCTTGATTTTCTCTCAATTGACTCTTACAAAATCAATTGATGTCTCAATTATCAAATTGATTATTTTCCTCATCCAAGAATCCCTCATGCTTCTCAATTTCACAACCAGAATTAATCCCGAGGTTCAACTAAACGAAAATGGCCCTAAACTGACTTTTCCCCAAAAAGTCTTAGTTGTCAGAAAAATTTTCTGAGACTGAGTTGTGGGTTATAGAATTTCTTGTGACATGACAGAGCCTTTAATTTCTGAAATCAAACTTGAATCGGTGATTATTTTCCATTTGGCACGTTTTTAATGTGACATAGATTACCTGGTGGTTTTCAGAATTTTTTAAGGCAAATGATCCGCGGTTGATTTTCTTCGAACTACTATGAACCCACTTGACTCAACGATGACTCTCAATTGTCGTGAAAATCTCGAGGATTCAATTACGGACATAGGGTATCAAAACGACAGAAAAATCAAATTAGTACCGGTTGACCAGAATTTTCCAATTTAGTGGAGTCACCCATGATTAGCCACACATCTCAGTCGAATAGACCTATTTTTGATCTCAAATCGATTTTTAACTATGCCGTAATGGCCTCTAAAGATAAGCACGGCCGAGAAGCCAATTTTTGGTCAAATTCTCAAGTTTATTGCCTTAAAATTTTTTAATTGCTTACCCAAACGGTTTAGTTATCTCAAGAGTGATTGGCTCTGAGAATAGCCCTATAAATACGTCAATGAAATGCCCGATTAATCTAGTAGAAAACAGGTTAAAAAATTCAGGATGTCACACATACGTCCCTCCATCCAACTATCTCGACTACATGATCCCACGCCCCAAAAAGTTACGATCGTGTCAAAATACATGGATGACCCCTTTGCGCTCCATCCTACTCTAGCTCCTAATCGTCCACATCACTCCTACCTCCACCTATACCAAGAGCATCAGGAATGGAATTGGTCCTAACAGGCGACCGTTTGTTAGTACAAATATAGCAACAGAATGGTAGGAAATCAGACCAAACTATCCTATATCCACTAGAAAGACAGTCGTGTATCGAACAAAGACCATGCCCAGAAAGTCCGAATCGATAAACTCATGATGCTCGCCCTCTAGCACGACGGGTGCTCTATAATGAGAGATCATTTCCAGTCACACGAGTAATGCCAGCATGCATTTAATGTGACACGCATCATATAAAATCATTGGGTCATATTACTATGCAATGAGTGCATCAAGCTTCACATTTATCATGCATAATATCACTAAGGTCCATGCCCATTTCACTACTCAACTAGTCCATGTAGGCAGCTCACGTAGTGACCTCCAGTTCTCTAATTTGGCATCCATGATTCCCATATTGTAAGCACTCTACTCCGGGGCATCTCGATTGTTAGTCAAGGTATTTGCCTTCAACAGTTACTCCGAGCCATCGTTGGGCTCTTGAGTTGATCGCCAAGACTTTCGAGTTTTGTCTCTAGTAGTCATCTTGGTTGGTAGTCAGGGCATTCACCTCTAACATCCACTCTTTACCATTGTCAAGCATCCAATGTCATGCCTTAGACCTACTGTCACGCCCTGAACCCCGAGCGCGTGCCCATCCCTATCTGGTCGATAATAATTTGCGACTTCCTAGGACGAGTCGTCGACCCTTTTCCATTTTATTGCACATGCGGAAGCGAAAAGAAATCCTCTAACAGTAATCATCTCGGTATAGAAAAGCAGGATACAAATTCATAAACAAACATGCTTTTATATTCACACTGAGTCATGTACAAAAGTCTATGGCCAAAAGACTACAAAAGACTGGCCTTTTAAAAAGAAGCAGTCCTAATTGACCTACGCTTCTGATCACCTCCTCTCAACTCCAGGTCCTCCACTCGATGACCCTGAAAATGTTGTCCCACAATGGGGTGAGATATCATCTCAGCGAGTCTAAGCTCTAAACCCCAAGTAGGAGGGAAATACGCCCAGAAGTGTCCTAATCACACAATCACACAATCAATGAGACTTACCTAGTCTCAGATCCACTCTGCAGGTCAGTACAATTTATCTCACAAACAACATGAGAGCATGAGCAACAAATAAGCTCCAACAACTGGAACACCACATTCAGTTAATCATGCGTTCCTAGATTTGATCTCGGCATATAGCACGGCATACTCTCTGTTCAGCGGTCTTCTGGCATTGCCAGGCATCGTCTCACCCCATTGAGCACGGCACGTCTCTTTATCAGACGGCTTTCCCGAAGGAGCATAGGGTCCAGAATTTACTGCGACCGGCTTCCCATTGTCCAGGGGGTATCCCGAATAAGGATAATATCCAGCTCAACAGCCCAGGACGATTTCTCTTAACCAACACACGATTACTCAAATATGGCCTAGGGCACCGTGCATTGCACTCAAATGCTTCAATTAAAAGGGTGAGCTTGGCCTTTTTCTTCGTATTAGAAATTCACATGAAATTACTTGTGTGTGGGTACACGGTCAACTTGACCCAGAAAAATTGATATTCTTCATTTTTGAAACCCCACTATTTTGTATAGTACTAAAACTATTTTCGGTGTCAAAACCCGACACTCGGGATTTTCTGAATAAATATTGGAAATTCACAAGTTTTGGAATTAAATACCAAAAATCCAATCAGCATCAATTTGCATAATTTAACACTCAATTGCAGAATTTAAACACACCATTGCAATCAACACGAAATTCCAGTCACCAGCCATCCCGGCCTAATTTCCGGAAAAATAATTAATAATTAAATAATTAGTTAAATTAATTAAACAAATCAATTTAAATTCTAAAAATATTAACCTAGGCCATAATCATTAAATTAATAACTAATACGGACTCGGGGAATTCCCGAACCCTTCTAGATAAATAGTACAATTTATTTAGGCCTTAGCTAAACTATGCTAACCACCTAACATGCTGAATTAGATAATTACATTTCTAATTTAATCTAACTCACCACCTAATTCCTAATAAAATAAATCTAAACACCCCTTAAACGTCATTAGCCTACTAAGCAGAGTTTAGAGTATAAACTCACCGGTGTATCATGAAAACCGGTTCACCGCGACGACGACGCAACAACGACTGAAACCTTAATTTTCGGCGGTGTTGGGGAACTCTCAGACCGGGCCTAAAACTTGGCCCAACAAATCTCATCCCAAATCTGAGATTTGTTTCCAACTTGGGCTGGGCTTCACTTGATTCGCGGGCTGAACTTCGGTGGACTTGGGCTTCAATTGACTTGCTGAATTGGGCTGAAGACCCAATTAATTGGACTGTTCTCTTGGGCTGCTGATGGACTTCAAATGGGCTGGCGTTGCGTGAAGATGGGCTGCAGAAAGATGGCAACTTGCTGGGCCGTTGATGTGGGCTGAGCTTCGGTGATGCTGGGCCTGACTCGGTGAAATGAAGCCATGCGAAGGTGGGCAAGGGAAACGCGAGGCAGCTTCGATCTTCGCTGCTGGATCCGCGGATGTGAGAGGTGGCAGCTGAGACGTTGCTGGCGCAAGCGAGCTGGCCGTTTGCTCGATGAAGACACACGGCAGTAGGGTCAACAAAGCAGGAACTCAGCTGACTTCCGTGGGCTTTGGAGATGGCAGCGCGGCAAGACCGAAACTGTTTCGGTGGAGAAGCTGGTCGAACGGATTGCTGGCTTTGCTGGCGAGCTGGTGGAGAAGACACGTGGAGGGGCAGAAAACGTGGACTACTGCGGTCAGTTATGGGAAAGATGAGCTGATTTGTTGACTCATGTGCTGGCGTCGATGGAAGCAGACAGAGAAGCAGCTTCGGCCACTTGCTGAAACGTGGAGCTTGACCGAAGAAAATGAAGAAGATGGATGTGTGGCGCGGGCGTGGGCTACAAGCGGTCAACCACTGGGCTTCGCGGGCTTAAAGGTTGACCAAGTGCTGCTGGTAGAGGGACAAGTGGCGAGGATGAGGGGAATTCGGTGGATGGGCAGGCGTTTTCGGTGGGGGTGTCGTTACAGAGGAGAAGACCGAAATGCAGAAGTTGAACAATGAAAATGAAAGTGAAGTAGCACACAGATGAGAAGAGGTCGACGCTGTGGTGTGTGTGCGGCTGTGAGCGTCCGAAGGAGGGGGATGAATCGTGAAGTAGAAGCCAGCCAAAAAGGAAAGATTAGTCAACAACCTTAGCCACTCCATTAATTGGATGTTCCCCTATTACTTTCCAATCAAATATCCACCAAAATAATCCAATTTAAGTGCAAAATTCCATCCCCAATTATCGATCCGAATTTCACTAATTTTTAGGATAAATTTCTTCACTCAATTTCCCAAATTGAGGTCCAATCTCGATGAAGAAAAATCCCGAACGATTTTCTATAAATCCCCGACACTCACATGCTTGGCTTGAAAGTCCAAATTTCCTTTAATTTGGCCCATCCAAATTTCCGCAAATTTTCCGCGGTATCCGATTCAATTTTCCGTAAAAATCTCGGAATCTCTGAAAGATCTTCGGAGAATGAGTTGACGTTCCTAAAATAGCTCGTGACACCACATAACTTTCAATTTTTGAAATTGGGTTCAAATTCGCGGTTATTTTCAATCCGGCGTGCTTTTAGCGTGACCTAGTCTACCGGTAACTTTTAGGAATTTTTGGTGCAATTGACCCGTGATCGATTTATCTCGAGTCACAATGTACATTTCCGACACATTGGTGACCATCGATTGTCGTGAAAATCTCGAGGTTTCAATTACGGGCACCGGGTACCAAAACGACAAAAAATCAATTTAGTGCCGATCGATGAGAATTTTTCAATCAAGTGGAATCACCCACAATTTGATCACATATCTCAGTCGAATCGACCTATCTCTGATTTTTTATCGATCTATGACGATGCCGTAATGACCCTTGCAGATCAACATAGTCGAGCAGTCGATTCTTGGTCGAATTCTCAAGTCCAATTGCATTTAGATTCCCTAATTGCTTCCCTAGATAGTCCAGTTATCTCGTGAGTGATCAGCTCAGAGAATAACACTATTAGCGTTTCGATGAAAGGCTCGATTTATTTAATCGAAAACAAATTCTGAAAATTCAGGCTATCACACCTATCCTTGGTGTGAGAACGTGACATCCTTTGTGATTATATCAAGTTGTGACATCCTAGGAAGTGTCACCATTCCATGATTCACCTCTAACATCCACTCCGGGCCATTGTTGGGCATCTAATGTCACTCCTGGACCTACCCTTGGTGCGAGATCATGACATCCTTTGCAATGGGATCAAGTTGTGATGTCCCTGGAGGCATCGCCATCCCATTGATTTTATCTTTGACTTTAAGCACATGTGGAAGTGTGCAATCTCCATTCATTCAATCAATTAACAACAAACAATGGATAATTAGAGAGAAAAACACGCTCATACATAATGCATACCTTTCATGCTTTATTTATTTACAAAAAACGATTTCAAATTTATAAGCGTACCCTTAGGGCCGTTTTGATTGGTCATCGTCACACACAAAAAGATATAAAAAAAAAAATGGGGGTTAGTCCTAATGCCTTCTATAAAGACAGCTACCAAAAATGGTTCCCATCTTTTGCTAGTGTCCTCACGGCGACAACTCAGGCTCTAGGGAATAGTCGGGTTCGAACTTGGAGTTGTTCATGGTACTATTAGGAGGGGCCGTCAAACCCACGCAAAGGACCATAGAAGTCCTCATCAACCCAAGCAAACCAAGTCGTGAATAAATGGGGGACCAGATGCCCCACACCCTCATCCACCCACACCGTCATGGTGTGGTGCTAGAAGAGGATGTTGGTAGTAGCATCCTTAAAGTGTAGCACCATAATTTCCATGTGCACAGGAAGTCAAAAACGGGATGGTGGTAGATTCATACCTCGGGATTTGAAAAGATTAAATAACAACAGTGAGTTGAAAACTCAATGAGTAAAAATCCTAAACCTCGTAAAGATAGATGTCTTGCATAAGAGCCTTATGATTTTCTAACCTAAATATGTCGATGGTAGATCAATAACAAAGTCTAAGCTTTGCTTTAACTATATTCATGATGGAATCTATTCTCAACCTAAGTCCCTCGAGTCCTAAACAAAGGCATATAAGTTCACACATGTCACAATTAGTGCAAATAATAGCCAAAATATTCACACGCGTTGGATATCAGCATCCGCAACATTATCAAAGCCTTCGAGACTCAAACAACAACCTTTAGGACATCTACATGCCTTTCACTTCTTGAACAATGATGGTTATAGCATGCACGTGCCTTCTTAGTCACTAAAAATGGCATTTAAATCATGCACCTATCTCATGCATCTCATATAAATACATGTGAAAAATGTGCGAGCCATAAAACAACTTCCAAAGTATGCACATAGCACTCAAATACTTCGTACACATTTAGTGCCTTGAGAATCATATGGCATTCCATACTACCATGCTATCTCGAGTCCAATTATCGATCATACATAACTGAAGCCCTACAGCTCTTTTAGAAACCTACAAGACATTGTCTTGCTCTGTTGAGCACAACATCCGAAATCCATTGGGCGTCATTCCTATATAACACATTTCGCAAATAGCATCCCATTGACGTGAGGGCATCATCTTGTTCTTACTAACGAGACTTCCTGTTGACGTGGGGGTATTGTCCCGAAATCCGTCGATGATGGAATTCCTCATATGATCACACAAATCAAGAATTCAAGCAATCGGTTTTATCTTTCTCATTAGTCCAAGTATGAATGCCATAAGGACGTGCCATGCCCTGTTGTATATCCGACAATGAAATATGTTGAGCATGAAACTAGAATTGTTGCTTGACCCGTGACACTTGAGTACCGGCCTAGAATAATGAGGGGTCGTAATAATTGGAATACGTGTGTTGGCAATGCACCTGGAATATTTTGAATGTGTTCTGATTATTATTTATGCATGTTGCACTAATATTGCTATGTGAGATATACTAATATGTAGGGGTGTGTCAAGGCGAGGTAAGATTGTATGCTGTTGTGTGTTTAGGTTACCTCCGAAGCGAATTAGGGTCCTAATTGAGATTTAGGAAGTTGACTCACTGAAATTTATATCTCACTTCATTGTTGTTAATTATTTTCAGGATCATAGCGTGGAGAACTACCAAGTACAATTGTGGTGGGCGCAAGATGCGACACTTTTTGGCTAGCCTTACCATTAATGAAGTTTAGGTTAACCCTAACACCAATAGGTTTTTTTGAGTTGGTCGGTAGGAAGTCGCCATTTAGAATGAGCTTGTAATTGTTAAACTTCCTAGGGTTAACAAGTAATAAATGAAGGTTGTACCTTTGGAAATACTTGTTGTGTTTTACTATCCTTGCTACGATGATTGATTGGGTGTTGTTTATTTGAGTTGCTTCTGCATGTGCTTAATTGAAAGATAAAAAGAATGGGCTAGTGACCTATCTTGGGCCATCGCAATTTTAATAAACTGTTGTGGGATGTTCACGTGCTCATGGTTTAGGGCGTGACATGATGCACTTCCACACATGTCCAAGAACCAACGCCGTTCTAGATTCGGCGACTCGATGTGAACTCAAGCTTCGACCATGACTTATGGACGTCTATATGCAAAGATCACTTCATATAATACTCATATAACCATTCATGGCATTCAAATATGAAGATCAAGCATAAGTAACAATAGCAAATGATCCACAACAACAATCATGGCAAGCTTAAGCCTAATTAAATCATTTCCACAACTCACACCAAACCCAAGCAACCTCAACCCTCACATACTTGTTCCTTGATCAATCCTAAACTATATAGATCAAGCATATCATAAGAAAACAATACAAAATTAATCATATAAGTTCCTCAACCTAGGATAGTCCTACAGCACTAAAGGTGGTCCTAAATTCAAGCAACGTGATGCAACGGCTGTCATGCCCCGAACCCCGAGTACGCGAACATCCCTCGGTGGTAAATTAAAAATGCGACGTCCCAAGACGCGTCACCGACCCATCCTTTTTATCTTTCAATTAAACACATGCGGAAGCAAATTAAATAAACCCTTGATCAATAAACAAACAATAGGGATAGTAAAGCACAACAAATGTTGCCGAAAACAACATATTTATTTATCCACTATTACCCTTAGGAAGTTTAATAGTTACAAGCCTTTCTACCACCACTTCCTGTAGACCCTCTCAAAAACCTTAAGGGATTAGGGTCAACCTAATCTTCACTAGTAGTAGGGCCAGCCAAAAAGTGTCGCATCTTGCGCCCACTACATCCGCACTCAGTAGATCTCCACGTTGCGGCTTTGAAAATGTTTAACCACGACGAGATGAGATAAAATCTCAGCGAGCTAAAATCCCTAAGCTTCGATTCGGACGCGAATTCACCTTAAAGGTGGCCTAAGCATGCGTTGCACATAAACTCACCTTGCCTCAGCACACCCCTACACATTAGCACGTCTTGTACAATAATAATAGAATAACATGCATAAATAACAATTAGAACACATATATCTCATGCACCAAGCATCCACACAGGTCCTGATTATAAGGTAAACCCGTTTTGGCACATCTCATACCATGCCTAACAGTTTTATCCCATAATCAAGCGCAATGCGTCACAATCATTCACACGTGTTTCGATTATGTCGACCCCTTAGGCCACGGCTAACACAAAAGTCAGCGGTCTTCCGATATAACCGGGCATTGTTCCGCCCTATCGGGCATGGCAACGTCGAAAACCCCTGCCTAGATGGCATTCCATAAAGGAGCATCGATCCGACCTCAACCGTGACTTGGCTTCCGGACCCCTGCCGAGCATCCAATAAAATTGAGCATCGCCCCCAACTCTTGTCGGGTGAGGGGTTCCATTAAGTGACCATGCAGGCACATATTTAGCCAAAAACACCATACTTTTGTTTTCAAATGCTTTGTTTCAAATAATAAACTTGGCCAATTTTTCTTATTTAAAAATCCTGGTAAAATAATCATGCATGGTCACGTATTCAAAATCGAACCGCCAAACTTGCAACACTTCCATTTTAAAACTCCATCATTTTATCTACCATGTAAAATTTGACATCCAAACCCGACGCCTCACATTTTTCCATTTAATTGCCTATAAAACCGAGTCCAATAAGCAATCAACCACATAATATTGGACATGCAAACAATCAAAATCACGTATAATTTCATCCAAGAAAATGAGCATAAAATTCTACGTAAGGACTAATCCGCCACTAATTACACTAATTGCAATTAATTAAATAAATGACAATTAAAATAAATAAATTACGATTAATTAAACTAAACTCAATTAATTAATCTAACCATGATCAATTAATCTAATTGTAATTACTTAAACTAATCGCAATTAAAACTAATCTAAATCATTCTTAAAAACAATGAGGTTTTCAATAAGGTGCGTGCAAAGTTTGACGGATTAATTTTGAGTACGTGAGCACCTATGAATTTCTTTCCAAAAGTTTTAAAGAAAAAAAAGGGAGGGATTACCCAAGTTTAGTTCCAAAAAAGGGTGGTGGGGAAAGAAAATAGAAAATAAATAAGGTGTCGAGTTTGGACGCCAAATTTTATGTGCTCCACAAAACAAGGAGGTTTTATAGTAGAAGTGTGCAAAGTTTGACGGATTGATTTGAAGTACGTGACCGCGTACGAATTTATTTTGGAAAGCTTTGCACAAAAAAAAAGGGGTGGGGGAGTTGCAAGGTTTATTGTTTTAAAAGGAATTTTGGTGTTTTAGGCTTATTGACAGAAGATAAGAAATGGGTTTGATTGATAACGTGCATGCATGGTCACTAAGTGGAACCCGTCACCCAGCGGGAGTTTAAGGACGATGCATGATTTTTATTGGATGCCCGGCGGGGGTCCGGAAGCCGAGTTACAGTGGAGGCCGGACCGATACTCCTTTATGGAATGCCGTCTAGACAGGGGTTCTAGACATTGCCGTGCTCGATGGGGCGAGACGATACCTAATTACGTCGGATGACTACCGACTTTTGAGTTGACTATGGTCCGAGGGGTCGTAATAATTGAAACACGCTTGAATGGTCGTGATATTTGCACCTGATTATGGGGCAAAATTATGTGGCACGGTATGTGATGTGTCATAACGGTTTTGTCTTATAATCGGGACCCGTGTGAATGTTTGAAGAGTAAGAATATGTGTTCCAGTTATTGATTATGCTTGCTACATTGATAATAGTATATGTGATGTACTAATATGTAGGGACGCGCCGAGGTGAGGAGAGTTTTGTATAGTGCGTGTTTAGGACTGCCTTCGAGGCAAATTTGTGTCCTAATCGGGGTTTAGGGTTTTGACTCACTAAGATTTACCTCACCCTATCGTGGTTAACATTTTTCAAGGCCATAGCGTGGAGATCTGCTGAGTGTGGATGTGGTGGGCGCGAGATGCGATACCTTTTTGGCTGACCTTGCCGTTAGTGAAGTAGGTTGACCCTAATCCCCGAGGAATTTGAGAGGGTCGATAGGAAGTGGCCATAGAAAGGCTTGTCTCACCTCAATTTAATTCTTAATAGACTTAATTAGCCTCACTTATAGGTTTGTTAATGTCTATACCCTCAGATTAGCGCATTTCCTCACTTAATGCACTAACAGGCTCACTAAAATCATTTCAATTAGAAAGGAATGCCTTGATAAAATTTACGGTCAATACCCGCAATTGGACTGAGGCTCATGGCTAAGTTTCAATTGGAAACAACTTTAATACGCAAATTTAAGTTGCATTGGTAGAATTCATGCAACTAGACTTGAACTGAGTTCGATGCCTGTCTAAGGTTTTATGTGTGACTTTCAGTTGGCCTTGGTAAATCCATAAATGACCCTCGGTTGTTATGTAATCAAGTAGAATCGATCAACTTGTCCTAATTCATGGTCGTTCGGGATCAGATTAGGGTTGCTCACAAACATTACATTGACCATGTAGTGTCACCCGACACCGATATATACTCAACCTGAATTGATTTATACCTGTCCATTGATTGACTCGTGATGGCACATGGTCATCCACAGCGATCCTTATGGTCGAACGGTTCTTTCATGGTCAATTGTTCTAGTCAATCGCAACCCTGATTCATAATTGTTTGGCCCCAATCAGCTAGCCAACTCATGAACAATTCCTAGGATTGAGTCACGGCCTGTCTTCATTACCGACGTACTGATTCTTAGTCCATCCCTTGTGATTTAAATAGGGGTTTGAATTAAAGATGTCACATGGATAGAAAGGAATGCCTACGGCTTAATGCATCTATCACTCAATTAAGAGTTCCTGCCTTATGCTTGATAAAAAAAGTGAAAGCTTAAAGAAACTCAACCCACTTGGCATGCTGATTGTTGAGCTGGGTTGTGTATTTACGTATTTCAAAGCTTCATGATCTGAATAGAGAATAAACTCTTTGAATAATAGATAATGTCGCCAATGATTTAAAGCTCTAACAATAGCATAAAATTCTTTATCATAAGTAGAGTAATTCTTGCGAAAATTATTCAACTTCTCACTAGAGAATGCAATCGGATTTCCTTCTTAACTAAGAACCACACCAATTTTCACATTAGAAGCATCATAATCAACTTCAAAGACTTTATTAAGATCTGGAAGTGCAAGTATAGAAGCCTTGATTACCTTCTTTTTAAGGAGTTTGAAGCTTTGTTGTGCCTATTCAATCCACTTGAAATTTCCCCCCTTCAAGCATTTGGTGGTAGGAGAAATAATGATGCTAAGATGATTGATAAAGCAGTGATAAAATAATGTTAAACCATGGCAACTTCAAATATCATGTATAGATGTTGGAATGGGTCAACTTATGATCACCTCCAACTTGCTAGATACCATCTTGATACCTTCTTTAGAAACAACATAGCCTAGGAAGACAAGGTTAACAATAAAGAAGTGATGCTTCTTTAAGTTAACATATGACTTTTGCTCTCGTAGAGCCTTGAAAACTTGGAGAAGATGCTCCAAGTATTGCTCTTAAGTAGAACTATAAACAAGGATTTCATCAAAATAAACAACAACAAAGCTACCAATAAATGATTTAAAGACATGATTCATAAGGCGCATAAATATACTAGGAGCATTAGAGAGGTCAAAAGACATGACCATCCATTCATAGAGGTCATCTCTTGTTTTGAAGGTGGTTTTCCATCTATCTCCAACTCTCATTTGAATTTGATGATGTCCACTTTGAAGATCAATCTTGGAAAAGATAGTAGCGCCATGGAGTTGGTTGAGAAGATCATCGACTCAAGGAATAGGAAAATTATATTTGATGGTCATCTTATTCACCGCTTTACTAGCTATGCACATACACCAAGACTCATCCTTCTTTGGCACGAGAAATGCAAAAATAGCATATGGACTTATGCTTTCTCTTACTCTTCCTTTAGCCAGGAGTTCATCCACTTGTCGTTGAAACTTTTCCTACTCTTTAGGACTCATCCAATAGGTTGCCTTTAGACAATCAATGGCCTTGGCGGTGGCCAAGGCCTCAACGGTCCCCACCGATGGCCCCTTGAGCTCTTCGGCCGCCGGCAAGGCCATCTTGAGCCTCGTCATGCCTGGGCAAGACTCGAACTCGCCCAGAGCGAGGCCGACCTTGCAATAGCCAACCAAGGTCAACCTCTTCAATGGCCAGGTGAGGCGAGACTCAACCTTGCCCACCTACTGCAAGGTTGGCTTCGCCTAGGTGGGCGAGGCCGACCTCATGGTGGCCGGGCAAGGCTTGGCCTTACTAGATCTAGGTGGGATCGAGCCTCATCGAGGCATGGTGAGGCTCCCCCGAGGCTGATGACCTCGTTGGCCCTCATCTAGGTAGTCATTCCAATCATCGGTTAGCCAATGACTAGCTAGAGAAAATAAAAGAAAAAGAAAGTAAAAAAAAAATTAAAATGTAATAAAATTATTAATAAATTAAAAGAAATTCTAAGTCACAAAAATATTTTGAGTTGTACTAAATGCATTTTTGTTTTCGAGAATATAAATTTTGTATAGTTACCAAACACTTTAGGACACGTTTGGTAACCATTTTATTTTGGAGAACAATTTATGATCAAAAATAAGTTTTTTTTTTTATTCTGCTCTCAAGAACAATTTCTAAGCATTTTTAGGCATTAAGTAACTGCTCAAAATTTATATTCCTGTAATAGAATTGCGTTTAGCACCATCCTCAAAATTTCTACTCCAAATAATTTTCTTTTGATTTTTCAATAATTTTATCATATTTTCCTCTTTTTTTTTTCTTCTTTTTCTATTTTTCTTTTCTTTCCCTTCTTCTTCTTCAACCTTTGGTCAGTCGTTGACCTCGGAATGACTAGCGACTGACCAAACCAAGGCTGGCGACCTCATCGGACCGTCGCCAACCCTCGGTAAGGCTGCACCTCGTCAGTGTAGACTTGGCTGGGCAAGCTACCTTGCCCAAATCTAACGATGGCAAGCCTTGCCAGCAGCTAGATGAGCTTGGCCAAGCCAGATCTATGTGAGGCTGAGGCTTGCCGGTGGTTGGGTGAGCCTTTGGCAAGCTCGTTGGACCTCGCCTTGGCTTGGCGAGCCTCTGACAAGATCATCGAACCTCATTGAACTGGTCACCAGCAACCGGCGATGGTGGATGGCAATGGCGGTGGCGGTGGCAGAGGTGGCGACAACAATGGAAGAAGAAGAGAAAAGGAAGAACAAAAAGAAAATAAGAGAAGAGAAAAAAATGGGTTAGCTTGATTATGAAATTATTCTCAGGAACAAAGAGTCAACTTTTTTTTACTTGTCAATTCTACTCCAAATCTATTCATGAGAACAAAAAATTTGCGAAACATAATTCTATTTCAAATCTACTCCCAAGAAGAAAAGAATATAAATTTTCACTGTTTGACAAGTTGCCAAACGCATCCTTAAAATGTTTAGAAACTGCTTCCAGGAACAAAAATTTTATAAAAAAAAAATGTTTTTGAAAAAATTATTCCCGGGAACAAAAATGTTACCAAATGCACTCTTAATAACTAGACTAGTCCCCTTTTCCGGCCCTTGCCCCACGGACACTAGAAGCCCCCAAAATTGATTTAAACCAAGACTTTCACCATGTGAATCAACGTAGAAAATATTGGAGTAATTGGCACGGATGAAAAGGGATTATGACTTAATATTGTGACACATGTCACATCTAACAATCTTCATCCTCCATTTTGAAATTAGGCTTTAGAATAACCCCCTAATTATATAATTGCTAAAAATTGGCCCTGTGAAAGGTTGTTAAACATTAGGAAAATGGTTGCATAAAAAAGACAGTAAGTATTTAACATAAACAATATATGTATGTTTCTGCTAGAAGATATAAATAGTTGACAACAGATAGATTTATAAAATTGATTTAGAAAGTGACGTGTACGATAAATAGTTGATTATTAAAAAAGATGATGTTATTTTAGTGCTCAAAACAAGGTATGCCACATCATTTTACAAATGCTTCGTGAAGCCATATTTTTTTTTTATTACTGTGAGGGGATTCTGCCTCCATAACCCAAGTGAGACCGGGGCGTTGCCTAGGGGGCCTTCAAACTTGCACTACTATGTGGTCGAAGCAGCACCCAACAACTGAGGCAATATATGTGTAGCATTATTCAAAGTCATGTGGGATGGTTTTAAAGAATCAAATATCGGATATTTCTAGTGAATGTTCTGATATTCTTTTGTTGTTTCCCTTTAACATGTTTCAAGTTCGATGATACGCACATAAGCAATAAGAACTAGTCTAGGAGAAATTATTCAATTAGTCCGAAACCTATTGCACATATGTCATGCCATTGTTAATCACAAGAAATTCTAATGTAGGACTTTCGGCCAATTTTCATTCGAAATCATTGAAGTGGTGATATGCCATATAGGATAGTTTTTTTTTTTTTTTTTGGTCAGTTCCATATAGGACAGTTAACGATTATTAACTACCAAACTAGCGATCCCCAAATAAAATGCCATAAGGACTATATCGAAATTTCACATAAAGATTTTGGACTATATTAATGAAATTGTAAAGTTTATGATTAAATTGACATATGTATAATATTATTAGAATTGAATGCACACTTTTCTTGACTAGTTTATGAGCAGGATTTTCCCTAAATAAGACAAATTTTTTTGCTTCTTTTGAGCGTAATTCTTGTAAATGAGATTTTAAACACTAAGGTCGTGGTCCCATCGTGGACGATTATTATTGTCAGACTCTTTTGAACTCGCGGGAGAGAGTGGACCAGAGACTTTCGCTTGTCTGAACTAACCATCGAGGTAGCTATGGAAATTTTTAGCAATTGCCTGAATCTTGAGATGTTCTTCAAACCAATCATAGACTTTATTGAGATAGGTAAACCAATAGTACTCCCCCTCGAAGAATCGTATCTGAGAATTTCATGTCGTATAGCTCAAACAAAAACCTAAAAAATTGCTTTGGTTTCAAGGCATATGGAATAGAAAGTATAAAAATTCATCATCAACCCTTTCTAACTTCTCTGAAGATATGGACCAATAAAAATATGAAAGCTCTAAGAGATAGCCCTTGTGGTTATTAATAGTCAAAATAACATACGAAATCTTAGAAAAGTTTGCTATTGAGCTCATGTGTGAATGTGCATTGTTGAGATCGGAAGACAACTATGCAAACATGAAAAGATCAAGCAATGAATTGAAATGTGTCTCGCACTTTAGAGGAAAAATTGTTCACGTAATAGTTACATATTAGGGATTTCAATTGTCCTTTCAATTTCATTATTTATATAATGACAAAGATATATTCATTCATTATCCAGCTATATATATATATATATATATATATGAATGATTTTATAAATTTAGTTGTGAATAAACCTATTCTTAAGTTGTTGAGAATATGTGTGACGGGTTTATAGTTGTTTGAATCTTTAAACTATTCCTGATTGATAGATTATTGATTGGATATTAATGACCCTATTGAGATCGATGTGTTCTTAGTTCCAGTTTTGGATACTTAAGGGAATAATGAGTCACGAGTCAATGGGTATAGTCATATCCGAGCTAGAATACAAGTGCTTGCATTAAACAAGTTCACTAAACTGACACGCATTGAACAATTAGCAACACAAAAGCTTTTAGGGTGGTCAATGTCTAATCATTCATACCTTGGCTTTGTGTAGATAATATTTAGTCATGAAGCACTGTGTTGACTTGTGTTTTGGATGGTTATGGTTCACAAGTGCCACATTGACTCTTTGTTGAACCTTTTTTGTACTTGATGATCATAGTTTGTTCACATATGAAGGCCCGTTGAACCTTCACTATACTTGATAATCATAGTTTGTTCACATATGAAGGCACACATGTGCACAATATGTAGTCTATCTTCTTGTTATATAAAATGTACAATAATGATGTTCTATGCTTCTAATCATGACACTATATTAAAATCTTCAACTGGGGTTATAATAAAAAATGAGGTTCGTGTCTTGTTAAAAGTACATGTCAATTAGGTTTGTGCATATGGTTGAATTGGTGGCTTGACAAGTCATTACCATGGTCTTTGTTTGATCAAGACATGCCAAGACAGAATGATTGAACTACACTATAATTTAAGCAAACAGGTTCGTTATGTTATTAAAATATTCACATTGTCTGGGGAGCCATGACATATTGTTAGATTTCATTCATGACTTAAAGGATCTAATGGGTTATGCTAGATTAAATCTCAATCATCCAATATGATGGGTCCTGTGTGAGTTCCATGCAAATCCATAAATCAGATGACTCAGACTCAGTTTAGCTTCTCCTACTTGATATGTAAAATACTTTGTGCCTTTGGTTTACCTTGTCTTTCGGCAATGTGCACCTAGGTTCGGTATCTCTAATATCATCACCGTATGAAGACAATATAAATATGTTGACCAAGCTCAAGTCTGATACCTATGAGGGCAAGCCCTTTAGCAAGTGCGAGACACCGAAGTTTTTAAAAAAAAAATATCGAAGCCATTAAATCGGAGCCATTAAAATTGGAGCCATAGTACTTATTCATTAAAACTCCTAAATCAATAATTAGATCGGAGAGAAAAGCTCTCAGATTTAAGATTGGGAGAGTAAGGAAAAAAACAAGAGGAAATAAAAAGGAAAGCAACTAGGGAGGGGAGGGAGAGTCTAGGTAAAATCCCTCCACTAAAAAAGTTGAAGAAATGAAGAGAGGCCAAAACTCAAAGATGGAGAGAAAAGGAGGGACAGGGAGAGAGAAAGAATTCAGATTTCCAAATGTACAATGCATTGGGTGTGATTCATACTCTCAATTAACAAGAAACCATGGGAGGTCTTACTCCTTGGTGAGCAAGCCGGGTTCGGGGGTACATTGGCGGTGGTCGTGAGGACAGAGCCCCAAGCTGCTAGAGAGGTTTTATAGTTTGAGTTCATATTCTACTAGTAGTTTGGGTTTAGACCTATGAATAGCTATTAGGTATATATAATCTCTTTTTATTATAATTGAGGGTAAAAATGAAGAGATGCAAAATGCTAATTATAGTGGAATCCTATGTTGGATGTGGCCCTAGTTTAAGGGAAAACTAGGTAAACCATGAGTCTAAACTTTTCTTTCTCACTTTTACTCTCTATTACGTTGTATTTGAGTGCCAAATCCTAACACTATAAAGTTTTGATGACCCTCGCTAAAACTCATCCAATCTAATTTATCAACTTTGCTTTTGGGTTAGAATTCATTGCAGCCAAGCAGACAACATTTTCCAACTCTCCAATTCATTAACTTTCAAAAAGGTCCGACCTTTGCTCTTCTACCGAAAGAGACTTTTTTATTTGTCAATATGAACGGAGTTCCTTACATATAGGGAAAGAGAAATATACACCAGGTGCATTCTCAAGACGAAGTACACTTTGCCAAAGAAGGCAGAGATTCTTTTCATATTTTCATTCAGACAATACCTTGTACTAGAGTTTCCATTGACAAATGTGACTGCTGATACCTTGACTACTACGGGTTTTCAAGTTTGTGTTCATGAATTCTTGTGGATCTTCACCGACCCTCGACTATGGTAAAAGTTAACTCGTTTGATCCGCTGTCTACTTAATCATTGAACCTCTCCGTGTAAAATCCCGGTTGCTTGGGCTGTGGCAACGTGGCACTTTCGCTCTCCAACATCAGAAGCACAGATGAGATGGTCGGCCTTTGTTCCGGACTTTGCTGAACGCACAAGAGGCCTATCTGGATGCACCTAGTAACTTCCGACATTGGAAATGAATCCTCCATTTGTTTGTCTATGAGTTCGGTGGCCTCCCCTTGAAGCCATAATTTCCAGGCCTGAAAGTTGCAGAGTCTTAGGCAATTTAATTTGAGTAATGTCAGAATTCCAAGTAGAAACTTGGGGTAGTAGCTTACATGTCCAAGAAGGTTAAAATTGGGGTCATGCTGATGAAATTCTCTGTTCCTCCTGCCGCTAATTATTTCCAGAACTAGGATTCCAAAGCTAAAAACATCTGATTTAGTTGAGAAAATTCCATCTATTGCATACTCTGGAGACATGTATCCACTGCATTACATTTCAAGGCAGGAATGCATAGTCAATTAAAAAAAATAGCCGCTAAATAATGCATAAGAATATAGGAAATATTTAGTATGTTGAGAACTTTGAGAGGAACTTACTAAGTCCCCACTACACGTTCAGTCTTTTCCAGGAGTTGATCTCCTCCGCAAGCCCTAGCCATGCCAAAATCTGATATCTTTGGATTCATCTCACCATCCAGCAACACATTACTAGCTTTTAGATCCTGATGAATTACACTTAATCTTGAGTCGTGATGTAAATACAGAAGTCCCCTTGCAACATCCACAATGATATCGAACCGCCGCCTCCACACAAGAGAATTACCTTCTCTATTACCTAAAAGTGTTTTTGGGGGCCCAAATCAACCATAGAAATTCACAATCAAAACCACAAACTAACTTAAAATACGATCAATTCTATCTTGAAAGGGAAGTTCCAAGTTATCAATCACATTTTCAGACTAAGTTGAGGTACTAGGAACGGACCAAATATTAAGGAGTTGAGGCTTCCATTTGGCATATATTCATATACTAACACCCTTTCCTCTCCGTTAATGCAGCATCCCAACAGCTTGACAAGATTTCGGTGTTGAAGTCTCGTAATTAACAAGACTTCATTCTTGAATTCATCAAAACCCTGTCTCGAGTTCTGCGACAGCCTCTTGACAGCTATTTGAACTCCATCAGACGTTAGACCCTGCGATATTTACGTTCATCGTTTAAGACAACCATTTAAAATGACGCAGCAAAAATCACAAATCCATGGCTAAATCGATAAGTACATAGCCAAGCCTTCTTTTCTTTGAATGGGGGCCATCATTATATGTTTTAATTGCTCTAAAATGAAAGACGGAAACCCCAGAGCTCTAATGAGAGTTGATGAGCATATATACCCTCTTTAACGTTTATTTTGATGGACTAACCCCTTTGTGAGGAAGCACCCCTTCTCCCTTTCTTGTTATTGGGATAGGTGAATTCTTATAGATCCGGTCAATAGCCATAGAACCAATATCCATATTCGTAGATAGTAATACTGAAAAGGTCCTCACCTTATAGACAGAACCAGAACCGCCCTCTCCGATTTTGTTGAGAGATGAAAAGCTATTAGTCGCTTTAGTAATGTCTTCCAAGTCTAGTGTAGGCAGCTCAAAGTTGTCTCCACTCCCAGCCTGTACCTCTGATGTTTTCCCTGCCAAAAATAGCCGATGACTTGTGTAAGGGAGAGACTTTTGCAGTATATCAGCTTGAGATTGTTCGATCCACTGTCCTTTTAGGAAAAGATCTTCCTGAAGTTTGAATAGCAATGAACTTAAGTTGATCGATTGGCCAGTTTAATTATTTGTCTATATAAACCTCCCATTTATACCTGCAACAATACCGATGAAGCCCTGATTCTAGTATTCTTACAGTTGAGCATGAAAGATGCCTAATAGATTATACAGTGTTTGAAAGTGCCTCGAGGAAACTGAAAGGATTGCACTAGAGATTATTAACCAAGGTCAATATTTACTAAGTAAGAAAGACACTTTACCTAGACGCTTTTTGGTTCTCCTCCTCCAGAGACAGAGTAGCAAAAGAATTGCCAGAGAGAGTGATGCGGTGACTACTGGCACGACCAACCGCAATTTCCACTTATGGTGACCTACAACCCACAATGGAAGAAAAATTTCAGGAACAGCTTGGGAGACAAGATGGAGACAAAAATCTAAGTTCACTGAATTTCGAATATATACCTAAGTCAGACGCCATGACCCTGATGAAAACATTCTGACTGCGGCTTGATTGAATGAGCTTTCTGATGTCGAGAAGATCTCCATACCAAAGCAGACACCCGCTACCCTTCCCGACAATGTCGGCATTGGTATATGCAATGCAAGTACAATTTTTCAGGCACTTGGTTCTACATTCGTCAAGGCTCATGCTCGTGTTCACCCAGTAACTCAACATATCAGGCACCTTCATACCCTTCAGCTTCACAAAACCTTCCTCTTTAGGACAATTCAAGGGCTTCTTCTTAACGCACCCGCTGGACCAAACAAACATCGCCCATTCCTGGGGCGATTTCGGGGTGTACCCAGTCAGGCAGCTGCATATCGGGGCATCACCAATCCGGCACACAGCGTTAGGCCCACATTTTGCATACTCATCGCAGGAATCATTTGGCAACTCATGTATCACTGTCCACTGCGTATTATTGTTCCAAAGCCAGCGTTGAAGTGTGCCAGAGTGGTTGAGCACGGCCCTCGTGATGGTGGAATCGTTGATGAGTTGATAGGAATAGTACACTTCTTGAGCGATTGTCACGAACTCGGGGTTTATGATTGCATTTGGGCTCAGGGGCAGTCCGCTAAACTGGATACCATCCCATGGCCCGCTTCGTTCAATTACCGAAGCATTCCTGCAGAGGAACTTCTGGGGCAGTCCCTGGAGTTCGACTTTGTATGTGATGTCTCCTGTTGAAGGATCATCCGAATCCCTCCAAGATGTGAGGTACCGATTCAAACCGATCCTCAGGTCCCACCCTAGCTTCATCCCTGCGAGTAACGTATCGAAAGGATGGTCAAAACTCTGCCACAGGAAATTCCCCAAACCGTTGTTGCTTTCATCTGTGAGGACCAGATTCCCGGTGTCCAGGAGCTGCGCAGCCACAGAATCAGAGGCCATATTCGTTGTGTTCGTGGACCAGACGGCTCTTCCTGTTCCGTCAACGATCACTAGATTCCCTCCTGTCCCAATCTGTAGGACTCCTGATGAGCCATTGACTGGATCGTCCCTATTCACAACCCAGATGACGGTCTTGACCGGGATGTTGTAGAACCATATCCCAACATGCCGGTTAGATGAATTTCCTGCGCTGAAGAATCCGAGCTCGAACTTTGCTCCTGCCGAAACTAGAGTCTTGTTATCTCTCATAGGCTGAGACAGAGTTATCGTGTCAGCAGATCTGCTAAGCCCTACTGCTGTTGCAAGCAAGGTGATGAAGATGAAGTGAAGAGGAAAGTGAAGAATCTCCATTGAAGATAAACTCAGATAGCGTATTATATGTAATAGTGAGGTTCAGGCTTGGAGTTTTGTCGGATTTTCGTTTTTCCAAACATGGTTGGCGGCTACGGAGGAGGGTATTTTCTCTAGAAAGAAGATTGTAAGAAAGAGAGGTAAGTATAAATTTTGTGGCGGTATACGTTATTCAGACAATCTTGAGGGTGGCAGAAATATTTATTCAATTGGTTTGATCGAAGTCGAATGTGGATATACGCCGCCTATTTGGTGGAAGACCAAGTGAAAATTTTGTTGGATATCAGAGATAGTACAGATGCTGATTAGGTTGGTGCTTAGTCGGTAAAGAACAGACCAATCTGTGTTGTTTAGGCACATCACAATCTCATGTTTGAATTATTTATATTGGTCATGGTTCGCACCTCATGTGATTTATGAGGTTAGTTGAATAGTCCATAGAGATTCCTCATTCTATTGACTCATCCTTAAGGAATCCATTCCTCTCATTAATAGTGTGATAACTCGTTTTGTCTATTCTAAATTTAAAAAAAGTAAATTTCAACATCAGATTATTTAATTATAATTACTTATGAACATTTAAAAAAAAATTATTGATTGTAAGTTTGCCAATATCACAACGATGCGACAGAATAATTACTAATTGATAGTGCCCTAAGGATTACAAGCTAAAAAAGGCATTTCAATCATTGAGATAAGTTTTTGAGATTGGAAAAGCAACTTTGCGATAAATTTATATATTTCGTGATTTTTCATAGGAAGTCCCCAGTTATAGGATATTCAAACTTACAATGCTTTGAGATAATAACTTGTCAATTACGATGACTTACCAGAAAATTACAATTACTTTGGAAAATATGTATCATTAGTTATGGAAATTTCCGGCATATTGCTATGTTGTAGGTCAATTACTGAGTGGTTAGCATTTTCACGTGAGTGCCAAACATCTAGAGTGCCAAAAATTGGTATGGATGGACACTTAAATGTCAAAAGTTAAAAAAGTGACATTTAAGTATCGGTGGTGAGAAAATCCAGCCAAAATATTGACATGGCGATATTCTACAAGGTAAATGTAAAACGACGTCATTTTGCTACTGACATGGTAAATAATTAATATAAAAATTAATTAAACTAAATTTATAACATTTAAACAAAAAAAAAAGGAGGGAGGAAGCACGCGGCTGAGGGCTAAGCCTTCGCTACTGCCGCCTCCCCGCCGTCACTGAAAAGGGCCGGCGACGATGGAGGGAGGGTCAACTAGGGTCGCCAAGCCCTAGCTAGGGGCTAGCGACCACGGCCGGGCTAGGGTCGCTGACCCTCGCCAGATCTAGGGGAGGGCCAGGGGCCAGCAACCCCAGCCAACCCTCCCCCACCGTCACCGGCCCTTCCCAGCAATGGCAGGAAGGCGGCGGCCCTCGCCACCTTCTTCCTCCCTCCTTTTTTTAATTAATTAATTAATTTGTTAATTTTTAATTAATTTTGTATAATTTAAATTTAATTAATTTTTATATTAAAATTTAAATCCGTGCCAAAATGATGTCATTTTTGCATTTTTTTGCTAAGTTAGCTCTCCAGCGAACCATGTAGGCGAGCAAAAATAATAAAAAAATAGCCATGTAGGATTTTCGGGATTCGCTGAATGTGATATTTAAGTATCACTTTCCTAACTTTGAATACTTAAATGTCCATTCGTGTCAAGTTTTGATACTTGAAGTGTACTTCTTCCATTTTCACATTAAAGAGTCTATTGTCAAACTATCATCCAAAATGGTAAATTACTAGTTACATGCACGAATGAGTCATGACGGTTACAAGTAAATTACGATCTATAAAACCTTCGCGTGATTACAGATAAATTACAACAATTTTTTTATTAAAAAAAAAAAGTAGGGCAACGGACCGGTCCTCTTTTCGTTCCCACTGGACTCCAGAAAGCACCCACTATTGAAATCAATTTGAGTCTGCAACCATGTGAAAAGAAGACTATGCTAAAGCAACAAAAGCGCTAAGAACCAGTATTACTTATTCAATACGGATGGTAAAGTCAAAAGGGGGTTGTTACCCAAACAGTATCTTTCGAGGAAAATGCTCCAATGGTTAATGTTTCAGCTTTTTAATAAGAAGGGAAAAAGTAACCAAAAACCTCAAACTTTGCTAACCATGACACATTTATCCCAAACTCTATGACTAAAGATGTTTTTGTCTTATTATTTTTCTTTTTTTTTTGTTTTTTGTTTTTCCCCCTTTTTTCTTCTTCTCTCTTCCCTATGCCAGCCATCGCGAAGGGAAGTCAGACTCAAGTGAGGGCCACCCTTGCTTGGGCGTTGCCCTCGCCAGCCCAAGCAAGGACAGCCCTTGCCAGATCTAACGAGGGCAACCCTCGCTCGACACAAAGCGATGGTGGCCCTTGCTTGGGCTGGATCTGCCCTTGCCGGCGTCGAGCGAGGGCAATCCTCGCCGAACTAGGCGAGGGCGGCCCTTGCTTGAGTTCGGCTTCCCTCCACCGACCATGGCGGAGGGAAGAGAGAAGAAGTAGAAAAAAATAAAATAAAAAATAAAAAATAAAAGACGAAAATACTCCATAGTTTGAGGTAAATATGTTACACATATACAAGTTTAGGGTTTTTTGTGTCATGAAAAAAAGTTTGAGGTAAATTTATCACTTTTGGGAAAGTTTGGGGTTTTTTGTGACTTTTTCTCTATTTAAGTTCACGGACATAGTGTGAAGGAAAGAAGGAATTCACATTTGATGCCTGAAATAAAAAAAGAAGCAATTGAAAATAACTAAATGATTTTACTTTTTTTTAGTGAATGTAGGTTTAATTAGATATTAAATAAATAAAATTTTGCGGTTGTAGTGGGGTACCCCAAGTATTGGGCTCTGATCAA
Organism: Eucalyptus polyanthemos subsp. polyanthemos; assembly: GCA_017140185.1. Taxonomy (NCBI): domain Eukaryota; kingdom Viridiplantae; phylum Streptophyta; class Magnoliopsida; order Myrtales; family Myrtaceae; genus Eucalyptus; species Eucalyptus polyanthemos. Next base: position 50,346,285 of record CM029461.1, on the reverse strand, counting down.
CAATGACAACAAATCTTTCTTAGAGATCAAGTCAATCTAACTCGACTCCATAACGCTTAATTGACCCCGGTAATGGATTAGGCCCCTCATTAGTCCAATCAAAGTAATTTGTGGGTATAGAGCTCAAATTTGGAATTTTAGAAAATTGAGCGGCGAAGTCTGATTTTGGAGTTATTGAGCCACATATTTTTATAGGAATCATATTTTAGGGCATTGTGGAGCCATAGGTTTTTACGAATCATGATTTGAGCTTATGGTTTGCCCGAAACAAAATTTCAAAGTTTCCCACGTGCAGTGAACAGTACACATCTAGCAGCTTTGGGCCCTTTTTTTTTTTTTTGTCATTTTTCAGCTTGATTTTGGGACGGTCAAGTTGGGATTCCTGTAGTATGTTTGGAGGGCTTTCTTTTGACTATAAGTACGTTCAGAATAGGGTTTGGAGGACGAAGTTATAGCATAACTAAGTTTTGCGCTTAAACTCCGTGTTGCGAACAGCTAGAACAATCACTTTGGCTATGTGATTTTTTAGTGCATTAGAGTCCTTTTGTTAGAGTTAAGGCGTAATTTAGTCATTTTGTAGTTAAGATAGAGTTTTATTAGATTTTAACATTATTCCTCAGTTATTTGATAGGGCCATGAGTTCGATGTTACAAGTATTGTTTGTGTTTGATCGTAGATGACGAGGTGAGTGGTATTATATCTTCTTTGGTTTTGTAAAATCATGTCTTGAATGTGTGTGTGTGTGTGTGTGTGTGTGTGTGTGTGTGTATTGAATTGAGGAGCATTTTTATTGCATAAAACCCAGATCGAGCATTTGCTACTCTTTGGTTGATTATGAATATTTAAAAAGCGTGTTATACAAAGTTCGTGGAGTAATATATATGAAATTACTTTGTGACTAATTTATGGAAATGTTTATGATGATTTGAGAAATGGATAGGAAATGGATGATGGGCTATGTAGCAAAATGTTATTTGATTGGCTTAAGATATTGATTTTTGGATTTGATTTCTGGTATTAGAGGATTGTTATTTATGCTCAATATGATTGTGAACCTAGTGAGAGGTTTTTGGGGTATGCATACAAGATTTAGGATATCCTTTTGAGCCGAGCTACCGACTTTGTAGGTGGAGTCATTGCCAAGAGGAAAATCTTGGTCGCCTTGTCACCAGGCATTGTGTCGTAATCATGGTAGAGTGATCATCTTTGGACGAATAGAGTGATCATCTCTTCTTCTTTTTTATTTTACAATAATCTATCGTTTTGCCATATATTGGAAAATGCTAAGATTAATTTAGAGGCGGAATGTAGATAACTCATAATGAAATTTAGTAGGTTAGGTCATCTTTTCCCACCCAAGTCGACGGCTGCAATGCTGCACAATCCCAGACTTTAAACTTTGGATTAATACCCTGAAAAACCCAAAACTGATATACTTATAACAAATTTACTCAAAACTATTTTTTTTACCACCAAAAATCCCAAAATGGTATATTTTTGACAAATTTACCCTATACTTTTGACAAATTTATATATTAGTTTTTCATTAAATTTTACCATTAAATTATTATTGACAAATTTCCCTCACGAAAGGGATGTTAGGTATTGTTAGGGATTCTTAAATTTTACCATTAAATTATTATTAAGTTAAATGACACGTGAACACGTGACGGTTGACTGATATACCAATTTGGGATTTTATGCTTTGTTTGTTACAATTTACAATTTTTGTGATTTTTTTGTGATATTAATCCAATTTAGTATAGGATATATTTGTCATAAATTTACCAGTTTTTGGTTTTTTTGGTCGAATAAATTAGTTTTTGGTAAATTTGTCATGAACGAATCAGTTTATGGTTTTTTATGGTCAGTCGGGTAAATTTGTCACATGTATACTAGTTTTGGGTTTTTCATGGTCAAAAAAATAGTTTGAAGTAAATTTGTCACAAGTGTACCAGTTTTAAGTTTTTCAGGATATTAACCCTTAAACTTTAGATAGCCAGATTGACCCACCTGTCAATGAACGGTACAATCAGACTAGGCAATGTTGGATGATTTGGACAGCATCGATCTATCGACTTCAAATATATACCATTTCAAATTTCTCAAAATTTCTGTATTCTCTGGCAAGCATCATTTCCCATGTTTTGTGGTTTTGTCCTCTGTTGAATATTGATTACTCTTTGCACCTTAACTCTTTCCTTTTCATCTGTTCGTTGTCCCGGACAAGCTAGATTTTCCGACAAGTTCTTATGTGGGGAATGAGGTCAGAGGAAGTGCTTCCTTCAGTCGATGAAACATTCGATAAACGCGACAGCAGAGAAATTTTCCATTTCCCGACGAACATACGTCATGATGATTATATACTTCATTCCTTATTTTCAGCAACTGACATTGCCTTCTGTCCTTTTTGAGATTGCTGATTAGATAGGTACTCAAAGCATGAGGATGAAAGCAAGTTCGAGCCAGAATTTTGACCAAACATTGATTATTTGCGTGGGCTTGCAGTTGCTTTCCACACGATGAAAGAGAAAAAAAAAAAGCAATACCCACGATTTCAGATAACAGGGGGGAACGGGAAACTTCCAACCCTGATGTCGCCCTTCTCAAAGGCATCTTGGAAAGTGGAAGGATTTCAGCTTTACAAATGTACTATGAATTTTCGATGGGCCACACGAAATCTCATCCACCCAATCTATCAACTAATGCCTTTGATTTGGAATTTGTAACATCCAAGCAAATAACTGTTATTTGTCAATACGAATGGAGTTTCACACATATAGCGAAAGAGAAGTTTACTCCAAGTGCATTCTCAAGAGCAAGTACTTTTTCGAAGAAAGCAGAGAATCTTTTTGTATTTTCATGCCGAAAATACCTGACAAATTACGTGTACTAGAGTTTCAATCTCCAATGTAATAGCTAATACCTTGACTATTACGTGGTGTTAACTTTGTGTGCATGAAATCTCGTGGATCTTCACCGAGCCTCGACTATGGAAATGGTTAACTCGTTTGTTTCACCGTCTATTTGATCATTGAACCTCTCCGTGTAAAATCCCGGTTGCTTGGGCTGTGGCAGTGAGGCACTCTCGCTGTCCAACATTCGTATTACAGATGACATCGTTGGCCTTCGTTCCGGACTTCGCTGAACACACAAGAGGCCTATCTGGATGCACCTGATAACTTCCGATCTTGGAAATGAATCCTCCATTTGTTTGTCTATGAGTTCGGTGGCCTCCCGTTGAAGCCATAATTTCCAGGCCTGAAAGTTGCAGAGTCCAAGGCAATTTTATTTGAGTAATGTCAGAACTCGAAGTAGAATCTTGGAGTAGAAGCTTACATGTCCAAGAAGGTTAAAATTGTGATCATGGTGATGGAATTCTTTGTTCCTCCTGCCGCTAATTATTTCCAGGACTAGGACTCCAAAGCTAAAAACATCTGATTTAGTCGAGAAAATTCCATCTATTGCATACTCTGGAGGCATGTATCCACTGCATCACAATTCGAGGCGGGAATGCATAGTCAATTCAAAAAAATAGCCATAGAATCATGCATCAAAATATGGATAATATCTAGTGTGGTGAGAACTTCTAAAGGCACTTACTAAGTCCCGACTACACGTGTCGTCTGTTCCCCGGATTGATCTCCTCTGCAAGCCCTAGCCATGCCAAAATCTGATATCTTTGGGTTCATCTCACTATCTAGCAGCACATTACTAGCTTTTAGATCCCGATGAATTATTCTCAACCTTGAGTCGCGATGTAAATACAGAAGTCCCCTTGCAACACCCACAATGATATCAAAACGCCGCCTCCACACAAGAGAATTACCTCCTCTATTACCTACAAGTGTTTTTGGGGACCCAAATTAACCATAGGAATTCACAAACAAAACCACAAACTAACTTAAAATAGGATCAATCCTATCTGAAAAGAAACGTTTGAAGTAATTAACCACATTTTCATACTAAGATGAGGTGCTTGGAACAGACCAAATATTAAGGAGTCGAGGCTTCCGTTCGGCATATATTCATATACTAACATCCTTTCCTCCCCGTTAATACAGCATCCCAATAGTTTGACAAGATTTCGGTGTTGAAGTCTCGCAATCAGCAAGACTTCATTCTTGAACTCATCACAACCCTGTCTGGAGTTCTGCGACAGCCTCTTGACAGCTATTTGAACTCCATCGGACATTAAACCCTGCAATATTTACGTTCATCGCGTAAGACAACTATTGAAAATGACGAAGCTAAAATCACATATCCATGTCTAATTCGATAAGTACATAACCAAGTCTTCTTTTCTTTATATGGGTGCCATCATGGTATTTTCCAACTGCTCTGAAATGAAGTATATAAAGAGGAATGAAACTACAGAGCTCGTTTGAGAGCTGACGAGCATACATACCCTCTTTAACTTTTATCGTGATGGACTGCCCCCTTTGTGAGGAAGCACCCTTCTCACTTTCTAGTTATTGGGACAGGCAAATTCTTATAGATCTGGTCAATATCCATAGAACCAATATCCATATTGGTAGATAGTAATACTTAAAAGGTCCTTACCTTATAGACAGGACCAAAACCGCCCTCTCCGATTTTATTGAGAGACGAAAAGCTATTAGTCGCTGTAGTAATGACTTCCAAGTCTAGCGTAGGCAGCTCTAAGTTGTCTCCACTCCCAGCCTGCACTTCTGATGTTTTCCCTGCAAAAAAATAACCGATGAATTGTGTAGGGGAGAGACTTTTTCAGTATATCAGCTCGAAATTGTTCGACCCACTTTATCTTTTGGGGAAAAGATCTTCCTGAAGTTTGAATAGCAATGAACTTAAGTTGGTCCATTGGCTAGTTTAATTGCTCATCTATGTAATCCTCACATTTATTGCTGCAACAATACCGATGAAGCCCGGATTCTAGCATTCTTACAAAGTCGAGCATGAAAGATGCCTAATAGACTATACAATATTTGAAAGTGCTTCAGGGAAACTGAAACAATTGCACTGGAGATTATTAACCGAGGTCAATATTTGCCGAGGAAGAAAGACACTTTACCTAGACGTTTTTTGGTTCTCCTCCTCCAGAAACAGATTAGCAAAAGCATTGCTAGAGAGAGTGATGCGGCGATTACTGGTGCCACCAACCACAATTTCCACTTATAATTGCCTATTACCCACGATGGAAGAAAAATTTCAGGAACGGCTAGGGAGACGAGATGGAGACAAATATCTAACTTCAATGAATTTCGAAAATATACCTATGTCAGACGCCATGACCCTGATGAAAACATTCTGATTGGGGTTTGGTTGAACGAGCTTTCTGATGTCGAGAAGATCTCCATACCAAAGCAGACACCCGCTACCCTTATTGGCAATGTCTGCATTGGTATATGCGGTGCAAGTACAATTTTTCAGGCACTTGGCTCTGCATTCGTCAAGGCTCGTGCTCAAGTTCACCCAGTAACTCAACATATCCGGAACCTTCACACCCTTCAGCTTCTTGAACCCTTCTCCTTTAGGACAATTCAAGGGCTTCTTCTTAACACACCCGCTGGACCAAGAGTTCATTGCCCATTCCTGGGGCGATTTAGGGGTGTACCCAGTCAGGCAGCTGCATATTGGGGCATCACCAATCGTGCACACAGCGTTAGGCCCACATTTTGCATACTCGTCGCACTGATCATATGGCAACTCATGTATGACTGTCCACTGTGTATTATTGTTCCAGAGCCAGCGTTGAAGCGTGCCAGAGTGGTTGAGCACGGCCCTCGTGATGTTGTAATTGTTGTTGAGTTGATAGGTATAGTACGCTTCTTCAGCGGTGTTCACGAACTCAGGTTTGATGATTGCATTTGGGTTCAGGGGCAATCCACTGAACTGGATACCTTCCCATGGTCCGCTTCTTTCAATTACTGAAGCATTCCTACGGAGGAACTTCTGGGGCAGTCCCTTGAGTTCGACTTTGTATGTGATGTCTCCTGTTGAAGGATCGTCTGAATTCCTCCAAGAAGTGAGATACCGGTTCAAACCGATCCTCAGGTCCCACCCTAGCTTCATCCCTGCGAGTAACGTATCGAAAGGATGGTCAAAACTCTGCCACAGGATATTCCTCGAACCGTTGTTGCTTTCATCTGCGAGGACCAGATTCCCGGAGTCCAGGAGCTGCGCAGCCACGGTACCGGAGGTCACATTTGCTGTGTCCGTGGACCAAACAGCTCTTCCTGTTCCGTCAACAATGACCAGATTTCCTCCTCTCTCAATCCGCAGGACTCCTGACGAGCCATTGATTGGATCATCCCTATTCGCGACCCAGACAACAGTCCTGACCGAGATGTTGTAGAACCATACCCCAACATACCGGTTAGACGAATTTCCAGCGCTGAAGAATCCAAGCTCGAACTTTGCTCCCGCGGAAACTAGAGTCTCGTTATCTCTGACCGGCTGAGACAGAGTTATTGTGTCAGCAGATCTGCTGAGCTCTGCTGCTGTTGAAAGCAAGGTGATGAAGATGAAGAAGTGAAAAGGAGAGTAAAGAATCTCCATTGAAGAGACAGAAGCCGGATAGCGAATTATATGTAATAGCGAGGGTCAGGCTAGGAGTTTTATAGGATTTTTGTTTTTTCAAACATGGTTGGCGGCCACGGAGGGGTGTATTTTCTCTGGAAAGAAGGTTGCAAGAAAGAGACGTAAGTATAAATTCTGTGGCAGTATTCGTTATTCAGACAAGCTTGATGGTGGCAGAAAGATATATTCAATTTGGTTTGGCCAGAGTCGAATGTGAATATATGCCACCTATTTGGTGAAAGACTAAGTGAAAATTTTGTTGGATATACCCCAGAGACAGAGTATAGATGTTGATTAGGTTCGTCATAGGCTTAGTTGGCAAAGAACGGACCAATATGTGTGGTTTAGGCGCATCATAATATCGTGTTTGGATTACTCAAATTGGTTATGATTCACACTTGATCTAAGTCATGAGGTTAGTCAAATAGTTCATAAAGAATCCATTCATCTCATTAATAATGATTGGATAATTGTGCAATCCATTCTAAATTTTAACAAAAAAAAAAAAAAGAATAAATTTCGACCATCATATTATTTAATATAATTACTTATGAACATTTTAAGCAAAATTATTGTTCTAAGATTGTCAATAACACTGCTGATTAAGAAAAAATTACAAATATGAGAATAATTACTAAGGCTTACAAACTGAAAAAGGTGTTACAATCATCTAGTCAATTTTCCAAGATTGGAAAAGCAAATTTGCAATAAATTTATATAGTTCATGACTTTTCGTAGGAAAACCATCAATTATAGGACATTCAACCTTATGATACTTTGAGGCATTGACTTGTGAATTACGATGACTTATCGGAAAATTACAATTATTTGGGAAAACATGTATAATCAATTATGGAAATTTTAGGCATATCACTATATTGTAGGTCAATTATTGAGTGTTGAACATTTTTACTTTAAAAGACTATTGTCAAACTACCATCCAAAACTATAAATTGCTAGTTATAAGAACAAGCGAGTTATAACGATTATAAGTAAATTTCGATCTACAAAGCGAAATAGCTTTATATCAGATTGAATAACCTTCACATGATTCAAGATAAATTCCGACAAATTAAAAAAAGTAGAAAATTCGGACCGGTCCCCCTTTGTCCCCACGGGACTCTAGAAAGCACCCACAATTGAAGTCAATTCGAGTCTGCAACCACGTGGAACGAAGACAATACGGGAGAGCAACAGAAGCGCTAAGCACCACTATTACCTATTCAATACGGATGGCAAAGTCAAAAAAAGGGATTTGACCCGACACTATCTTTCGAGGAAATGTTCCAATTTTTTAATGTTTCGGGTTTTAAATATAAAAAAATCATTTGTACGGTAGAAATTGGTAGAATCCAAGAAGTTTAGGGCAGGCTAGCTACAGTATAACACCTTAATCTTTGACGCGTGGCGGAAAGCTCATAGTCAAGTTGGAGCCCAACACGGGGGAAAATGGTTGCATGAAATGGACATAAGCGTGTAACCTAAATTCGAATGTGTATGTTTTTTAGTAGATGATATATATAATTAGTTAAATGTGTAGGAAGTGGCGGATCAATTTTGAATTAAACTGAGCTTGACCTCCAGACTTGTGGGTGTCCAAGACGCAAGCCAAAGACCCGAGATTTGCGGAAAAGAGCACTATAAGTTGATGTGACCCATTTATAAAATTGATTTGGAAAGTGATATGTACGATGAATAGTCGTAAGTAAGAAAAACTCATGGCAAAGAATGCAACATCACTTTATGTTTGATTTATGAATCAATTTTTTCACAATCATGGGCGGAATTGGCAATGTTCTTATTTATGCCAATTGTGGTGGATGAAATATCTTTATGGGACCTTGGGGTAAACCCCTTCCCTACACTCAAACAAGATTGGGACATTGCCTTAGGGGGTTACTTATTCCTATTGTAGTTGCTAAACCATCTCATGAGACCGTGGGGTCACCCCCTCCTCTATACTCAAGTGAGATCGGAACATTGACTCGGGGGTATTCGGATTCAGGTAGCGGAAACAGATCTTTCTAGTGAATGTTTTGAGGTTCTTATGTTGTTTCCCTCTAACATGTTCCAGGTTTAAGAATGCTCACTTTGGCGATAAGGATTATTCTCTCTGAGCACGACTTTTACCAAATAAGTGAAGGCTAATTCCAATGAACGAGATATTAAATAGTGGGGTCGGCTGGATTTATACGCATGGGCCCATTGGTTTTGTAATTTGTCTTTAAAGAAGTGCGACAAAGTCATTTACTGGGTGTAGTCCACAGTGACGATGGGACGTCACTCTTGTGACAGCTTCAACTTGGCCGGCGTAAGAGAAGTGACGACAAAGGACTTCATCATAATTTCCTGAAAATGCTCAAGGACTTAATTGCATAATCAAATGAGTCAATTGATCAATGAAACCCACACGAAAAGTTATAAAATTCTAATGAAATTTATTAGTTTGAGCATGTGCTCAAAATTCAAGATGAAAGTATAATTGAGGGGAGCTTGGGAGGGGATATCACATAAAATCAACCAAATGTGGTAATGCGAAATACTAACATAGATATGGCAAAATACTAACTTAGTTATAAGACTTGTAATGAAATGCATGCTTTTTTCGACTTTTTTTTTTTTTTTTTATGAGAGAGAGGAAGAGCTATGGCTGGTGGGTACCGTTGCAGTAATGGCAAAGGAAGCAGCAGGTGGTGACATGACCTCGACGTTTGGTGATGGCAATGATGTTGCTGGGGTGTGGCGGCGACTAAACTAGTTGTATGGACGAAGATGGTATGTTTGTGGCCGTGACAGATGAAATTGGATAGGGGTACTGTTATAAGAAAGAGGGGGAAATGTAAAAAATAGTCTATACATGCCCAGTTAATGTTAAATGTGATCGTTATAATTTTTGACAGGCTAAATTGATTTTATTAAAATAATATGAACAGTAAATTTAACAAAATTAAAAGATCAAGAATCAAATTTAACATCGATAAAAAATACGAGAGTTGAATTGATCTACTCTCCCTTGAAATCCAGGGTGCAAATTTGTAGTTACGAAAATAGAGGGTGCCAAGTGATAAAAGATGAGAGAAGGCAAGCATGTCTCGGGTATGTGTAGGTCTGATTCACGTGGACAGACCCCGTTGACGATTGTGGGTGTCGTGCTTGACTCGCTGTTTTTTTATAAGACCTCGTGAGAGAGACTCGACGGGAGACCAGGCCCCTTTGAAGTGTCCATTGAGTCAGCTTCACGACAAGCACAGGTCCTGGGTCAGCCATGAAGACCATGACTTCAGTATCATTGGGTGCTGTCGGTCTCCCATCACCACATATATCACGAAGCTCTTGGCCCTCTTCTAGAAGATAAAGATATTATATAGGAGAAGTATGCACCGCCCTGAAACTGGTGGTGAGAGTATCTGTATTTCTCGCCTCTCCTAGCTAATTCTCTGTAGCCTGTCACTTTTTCCATTGTAACTAGCGGAAGAGCACACGCAAATTCGTGCTAAAGAACAAAAAGAGCATGATAGACGTGTCCATAGCGACACGATTTGAACGTGATACGAACGTGATCCGATGTGCACTGAGGATGACAGTGTTCTTGACGTATCGTTTAAGTCCGATAGTGGTTTACTGTACAGTAAACCAAATAATGCTCCTATTTCAATATCTGCCTTTTCTTTTTTGGTCCTTTTAACTTGGGTCAAAAAGTGGGATTGATTTTAACCTTGCACGAAAAAGAAGGGAAAAAGAGAGAGAAGAGAAAAGAAAGGAGGAGGAGAAAAAAAGAGAGGAAAAGAAGAGAAAAAAAAAAGGAAAAATAAGTGTTCTAAAAGGCGGAGACCTTGCACAAAAAGGAAGGGAAAAAGAGAGAGAGAAGAGAAAAGAAAGGAGGAGGAGAAAAAAGGAGAGGAAAAGAAGAGGAAAAAAAAAAGGAAAAAAGGGGTTTTGTGCGTGCACACCACGGTAACGCTGACAAGCCGGATGAATTATGTTTAGCAATGTTTGGTTAGTGCTTGACCTTTTTATTTGTTAAATGGGAGGAATTTTCGAAATTATGGCTCCTAAGTGGAATTTTGTTTGATAGTTAATAGTACTGGAAGACCTTGTAGATAATGTGAAGGCTATTATAGGCCCGAAGGGTTGTGATATGGTAATTGAGCAAAACCTTGGTGCACTAAAGGTGACAAGGGACGATATTACCCCAGCAAGGAGTGTGGAGTTCAAAAGCATCATTAAAATGAATATATGTATTATAAGTTCTAAAACTTATTGCGAAAATACAATCAAATTTTAAAACTTTCAAAAAATGCAATCAAGTTTTAAAACTTGTTAAATTGACATAATCAAGTCCCCTCCCCCCGTTAACATTGTTAGTTTCTCTAATGAAAAATGTTGATGTGGTATTTTAAAATTAATTTTTCTCTCTTACATGGCATTTTTTAATTAATTTTTCTTCCAATCTTATTTAAATAATGTTGAAAAACTAAAAAATCAAAAAGAAAATAGGAAGAAAAGAAAAGAAAAAAAGGCAAGGACTCGTGGCTAGGCACTGTTGTTGTTGCTTATCGTCGAAGGGTTAGTGACAACAGTGCCCTTCATTGGAGAGGTTTGCAAAGGTTGCTAACCCTAAGGGTGAGAGGGGGGGAAGCATAGCTCTCGCCACTTTAGGCAAGGGCCGGTGAGATGTCACCCAAATTTGGGTGAGCCTTATTGGCCCTAAGCGAGGGTCAATGAGGCCTCACTTGTGATATCCAGAAATTCAATCCCTACAAAATATATGAAATAGTTATTTCATCAATGCATTGATAGTTAATTGACTCTAAATTGATCACTCATAAGTTAACTAATCTATTGAAAGAGGTTATAAATGATTAAAACGCAAACGACCAAAGAATTCAATCAAGAATAGATCGCTCAATCATAAGGATCGACAATGGTCAATACTACATTGTTATAAGTCATTTAGAAAACGGATATAAATCGATTTGACAGAAATATATAGTTAATTTGTAGGCAATTCCTCACAATTACGATATTCACGATGAATGACAATAAATCAATTTTCTATTGATCTTGTACTTATGATTAGTAATTGATCCCTCGTGATTACATGATAAGTAATGGTCATCAACTATTGAAGAGGCACAAACATGGATCGAATATTATCGACCACGAGTCAACTGCATGAAAACCCCTAAAAGCCACCCAATAGTTTAGGTCATACTAAAGTCACATATGAGTGATTTTAACCATGGATTTTAATTAGATTATTTCGAGGATTATGAGACTAATTTATTAGATGTCGCCTCATTTATTTGTCGATTTATCAACAAGCTTAAAATTCTTAGATAAGAATTAGCGAGTTGAGAATCAAAAGCCGAAAAAAGGGTGTTAGGCCTGAGCGAAGGCCCAACAACCTCACGCCCATTGGATTCAGTGATGAGGGCCCAAGTCGGCCCAAGCCAAGCCCGCCAAGCCATTTCAAGCCAATTTCAAGCAAAGTGAGCCCAAGGGTAAAATTGGAATTTGAGTTAAAAGTGTAAAAAGACCATTTTGCCCCTTCTGGAAGGGTTTTGGCATTTAAGAAAAAGACAAGAGGAGACATGAAGCATAGACGAGAGGAATTTGAGGAAGGTTAGTCGGATTTTTTGGCAAAACCCTATCCAAAAACCTCTCTTTCTCTTCCTCATTCTTTCTTTCTCTCTCTCCCCTCCATTCTTTGCCCCTTGGCTGACCCTTCCTCCTCCACCATCTCTCTCTCATCTTCTTCTTCTTCCTCCATTTCTCTCCATGGCCACCCCCACATTGCTGCCCATTGACCACCTCCACCTTCATCACCCTTCCACCACCATATGTCCCTCACATCGCTATGCCATCGTTGCCCACTCGATACTATCCCTCACGTTGTCCCTTGTCCGTGAGCCACCGCCAAGCTACCCCAAGCCAAGTTGCGAGCTTAAGCTACTGAGCCGATGCCGTTCATGCCGCCATTAGAATTGTGAGCCCCTCGTTCTCATCGCCACGACGCCACCATTGCCGTGAGCTCATTGCCATCGAAAACTATGAGTTAACTCATAATCCTTGATTAGAGAATTAATTGCATTTAGGGATGAGATTAATGGTGGTTAGTATTAACTCATATTCCTTTTTATGTGTTTTAACTCATTTCCGTTAAATTTTATTGTCAAATTACTAAATTGAATGACACGCGACAGTGTACAAATTTGCGATTTTACTATTCGTTTGTCACAGTTATACAATTTTTGTGATTTTTTGTGATATTAATCCAATTCAACGGAGGTATATTTGTCATAAATATATTAGCTTAGGTTTTTGGGTATTGAATAATTTGTCACAAGTATACCAATTTGGGGTTTTTTTTTTTTTTATAGTCAATTAGGGTAAATTTATCATATATGTACTAGTTGATTTTTTATAGTAAAAAAAAATTAAGTTATGGTAGATTTGTTACACATGTATCGGTTTGGGATATTTCAGGGTATTAAGCCTTAAATAAAACGGAGAAAAAAAGAGATTAAAAAAAAAAGTAGTCGGATCCAGTCAACGGACCAAATCGGGTTCACTTGATTTGAACCCGCTTTTCTTGGATATAATATTTAAAGAATTCTAAAAAAAAAAAAAAATTAATAAAAATTAAAAGTCTTAAAAATTAAAAAGAAAAGAGAAAAGAACATCAACAATAATTTAAAATATTGAAAATCGCAGAAAAAATTTTTAAAAATTAAATTATTTAATAAATTCAAATTTTGAAAAAAAATCAAAAATGAAAAATTCAGAAAATATAAAAAAATTCAAAAAAATTTCAAGAATTTTCAAAAATTCAGAAAATATAAAAAATTCAACATTTTTCAGAAAATTTGAAAATATGATGTTCTTTGAAAATTTGAAAAAAATAATATTTTAATAAATATAAATAAAAAATAAAAAATTTGGAATATTCAAAAGTTCATTAAAAAATTACAAAATCCCTCAAAATTTATAATTTTTGAAAAATTTTAAAAATGGACTTTTTGAGCTATTTTCTTAGAAAAAATGGAAGCTTCTTAATTCTAAAGTTGTGCTATAAAATTTAGTAAGCTCATAGAACTTTACATTCGGGTTTTAATTGTCCTCAATGATAATTACTCTCATTCGCATGCTTTTGTCATTTGTGTCTCCTTTTAGTCTAGTTAGGATTGGTATTTATCTCTTTTCTTAATGTTAGGTCTTTTTATTAAATGCAATCTATTTAATACTTTCTTCGGTAGCCGATTATTATGTTAATGATTGTGCACCCGCATAATCATTTTATGTAGTGATGAATTAATATAAAAGTAATCCAAACTACTTGACAAAAATCTTTTTTGAAATGAACAAGATTATGTACCGAAATAACACTAATTGGTTAATTAGTATAATTAAGTCTTTGACCCTATTTCGTTACATAGGAAGTGAGGTACACTCCTATGCTACATTTGGTTTCTACGACTCTAATAAGTTAGTGACGACCCCTTATTGAAAAAATTTTATGAACACCTCAATGTCGCGCGAGGTATGGGCTCGAGAGAACCCATGCCTAATCGTGGGTCGTAGTCCTGTCATTTAAGCAATACTCCTAAATCGATATTCCCTCCACCAAGGGTTAGGTCGCCAATATCCATAATCTATCTACTATAATATTGTGTCTATAATCTATGCATTAATGATGTTCATTAGAGATGAGGAATAATAAGGGTGTTGTATAATTTGATTTGTTTTGACAATAATTGATGACAATTTAAGATGATTTTGGGAAATGGGTGGGTTCATTTTCCAAATAAAGTCCTATTATTCTTGTCATTGCTTTTTTGGACAAGTTGTGTCCTTTAGACTTCTTAGGTGAAACTTTAGAGTAGAAATGCTTGTAAGCTAGATAATCAACACCCAGATTTTATGTTCAATTAGCGAACAAATGCCAAGTTCCTCATCTTATTTGCCATTTGTCTTCTTATTTTCATTACTTTAGAAAATCAGGAGTTAACTCTAACAAGAAAATTGTTCTTGATAACTTACCAATTTAATCCAAAACCTTTGGATAATTTGTCGATTTAGTTTTAAATATTTTAACAATTTGTCAATTTTGGTAAAAAATTACTGAACTAGCAGTCTAATCAACACTAACCATCCAACATGGCAAGGCCAATTTTTGAATTTTTTTGAATTTTACGGATTTTTTTCTTTTTTTTTCCTTTACTTTCTTTTTCCTTTCTTTTTCTTTTATCTTTTTTTCTCTATTTGCCTCCAATGGTCATCACCAGACCTAATCGATGGTCAATGGTTGACCTCATGCGAGGGCAAGGGAGGCCTTTGCCAAATCGATGCCCTCACTAGCCTAAACAAATGTGGCCTATGCTCACCCAAGCGAGGGTGACCTTGTGGCGTCCCAGTCCACCACTTACTAATCCTTGTTCTGTATTTACTTTAAGTTATCATGCAATCAAAAGTCTTTTCTAAAGGTTAGAATTTATGACATGATTTATACACGTGCCTCTAAAAACACAATAATAGAGGGAATCATGCTTCCATTGTTTACCACACTTATATGTACATTGGGTGGTGAGTTATACATCAAAAGGAAGGACCTAAACTGGGAGAAATCAAAAAGGTGTATGTCTCTCTAAACTGTATTATAGCAAGTTCCTTATCTATACGTATGTCCCTCCATCCGACTATCCCGACTACATGATCCCATGCCCCAAAAAGTTACGATCATGTCAAAATACATGGATGACCCCTTTGCGCTCCGTCCTACTCCAGCTCCTAATCGTCCACATCACTCCTACATCCACCTATACCAAGAGCAACAGGAATGGAATTGGTCCTAATAGGCGACCGTTCGTTAGTACAAATATAGCAACAAAACGGTAGGAAATCAGACCAAACTATCCTATATCCACTAGAAAGATAGTCGTGTATCGAACAAACACCATGCCCAGAAAGTCTGGATCGATAAACTCGTAATGCTCGCCCTCTAGCACGACGGGTGCTCTATAATGAGAGATCATTTCCAGTCACACGAGTAATGCCGGCATGCAATTAATGTGACACGCTTCATATACAATCACATGGGTCATACTACTGTGCAATGAGTGCATCAAGCTTCACATTTATCATGCATAATATCACTAAGGTCCATGCCCATTTCACTAGCTAGCTAGTCCATGTAGGTAGCTCACATAGTGACCTCCAATTCTCTAATTTTGCATCCACGATTCCCATATTGTAAGCACTCTACTCCAGGGCATCTCGATTGTTAGTCAATGCATTTGCCTTCAACAATTACTCCGAGCCATCGTTGGGCTCTTGAGTTGATCGTCAAGACTTCCGAGTTTTGTCTCTGGTAGTCATCTTGGTTGGTAGTCAAGGCATTCACCTCTAACATCCACTCTTGGCCATTGTCAAGCATCCAATGTCATGCCCTAGACCTAGCCATGAGAACGTGACATCCTTTGCTACTAGATCAAGTTGCGACATCCTAGGAAGTGTCACCATTCCATTGATTCACCTCTAACATCCACTCCGGGCCATCATTGGGCATCTAATGTCACTCCTGAACCTACCCTTGGTGCGAGATCATGACATCCTTCGCAATGGGATCAAGTTGTGATGTCCCTGGAGGTGTCGCCATCTCATTGAATTTATCTTTGACTCTAAGCACATGCAGAAGCGTGCAATCTCCATTCACCCAATCAATCAACAACAAACAATGGATAATTAGAGAGAAACACATGCTCATACATACTGCATACCTTTCATGCTTTATTTATTTACGCAAAACGATTACAAATTTATAAGCCTAACCTTAGGGCCGTTTCGATTGGTCATCCTCACACACAAAAAGATATAAAAAAAAAATGGGGGTTAGTCCTAATGCCTTCTATAAAGACAGATACCAAAAATGGTTCCCATCTTTCGCTAGTGTCCTCACAGCGACAACTCGGGCTCAAGGGCATAGTCGGGGTCGAACTCGGAGTTGTTCACGGTACTATTAGGAGGGGCCGTCAAACCCATGCAGAGGACCATAGAAGTCCTCATCAACCCAAGCAAACCAAGTCGTGAATAAATGGGGGACCAGATGCCCCACACCCTCATCCACCCACACCATCGTGGTGTGGTGCTAGAAGAGGATGTTGGTAGTAGCATCCTTGAAGTCTAGCACCATAATTTCCATGTGCACAGGAAGTCAAAAATGGGATGGTGGTAGATTCATACCTTGGGATTTGAAAAGGTTATATAACAACAGTGAGTTGAAAACTCAATAAGTAAAAACCCTAAACCTCGTATAGATAGATGTCTTGCATCAGAGCCTTATGATTTTCTAACCTAAATATGTTGATGGTAGATCAATAACAAAGTCTAAGCTTTGCTTTAACTATATACATGATGGAATCTATTCTCAACCTAAGTCCCTCGAGTCCTAAACAAAGGCATATAAGTTCACACATGTCACAATTAGTGCAAATAATAGCCAAAATATTCACACGTGTCGGATATCAGCATTCGCAACATTATCAAAGCCTTCGAGACTCAAACAACAACCTTTAGGACATCTACATGCCTTTCACTTCTTGAACAATGATGGTTATAGCATGCACGTGCCTTCTTAGTCACTAAAAATGGCATTTAAATCATGCACCTATCTCATGCATCTCATATAAATCCATGTGAAAAATGTGCGAGCCATAAAACAACTTCCAAAGTATGCACATAGCACTCAAATACTTCGTACACATTTAGTGCCTCGAGAATCACATGGCATTCCTTACTACCGTGCTATCTCGAGTCCAATTATTAATCATACATAACTGAAGCCCTACGGCTCTTTTAGAAACCTACAAGACATTGTCTCACTTTGTTGAGCATAACATTCAAAATCCATTGGGCATCATTTCTATATAACACATTTTGCGAACAGCATCCTATTGACGTGAGGGCATCATCTCGTTCTTACTAATGAGACATCCCGTTGACGTGGGGGTATTGTCCCAAAATCCATCAATGACAGAATTCCTCATATGATCACACAAATCAAGCATTCAAGCAATCGGTTTTATCTTCCTCATTAGTCCAAGTATGAATGCCATAAGGACATGCCAAGCGATGTGTAACTCATGCCCTATTGTATATCTGACAACGAAATATGTTGAGCATGAAACCAGAATTGTAGCTTGACCCGTGACTCTTGAGTACCAGCCTAGAATAATGAGAGGTCGTAATAATTGGAATACATGTGTTGGCAATGCACCTGGAATATTTCGATTGTGTTCTGATTATTATTTATGCGTGTTGCACTAATATTGCTATGTGAGATATACTAATATGCAAGGGTGTGTCAAGGCGAGGTAAGATTGTATGCTGTTGTGTGTTTAGGTTACCTCCGAAGCGAATTAGGGTCCTAATTGAGATTTAGGAAGTTAACTCGTTGAAATTTATATCTCACTTCATTGTTTTTAATTATTTTCAGGGTCGTAGTGTGGAGAACTACAAAGTACTATTGTGGTGGGCGCGAGATGCGACACTTTTTGGCTGGCCTTACCGTTAATGAAGTTTAGGTTAACCTTAACACCAACAGGTTTTTTTGAGTTGGTCAGTAGGAAGTCGCCATTTAGAATGAGCTTGTAATTGTTAAACTTCCTAAGGTTAACAAGTAATAAATGAAGGTTGTACCTTTGGAAATACTACTTGTGTTTTACTATCCATGCTGTGATGATTGATTGGGTGTTGTTTATTTGAGTTGCTTCCGTATGTGTTTAATTGAAAAATAAAAAGAATGAGCTGGTGATGCATCTTGGGATATCGCAATTTTAATCAACTGTTGTGGGATGTTCACATGCTCAAGGTTTAGGGCATGACATGATGCACTTCCACACATGTCCAAGAACCAACGCCGTTCTAGATTCGGTGACTCGATGTGAACTCAAGCTTCGACCATGACTTATAGACGTCTATATGCAAAGATCACTTCATATAATACTCATATAACCATTCATGGCATTCAAATATGAAGATCAAGCATAAGTAACAATAGCAAATGATCCACAACAACAATCACAATGAGCTTAAGCCTAGTTAAACCATTTCGACAACTCACACCAAACCCAAGCAACCTCAACCCTCACATACTCATTCCTCGATCAATCCTAAACTATATAGATCAAGCATATCATAAGCAAACAATACAAAATTAATCATATGAGTTCCTCAACCTAGGATAGTCCTATGGCACTAAAGGCAGTCCTCAATTCAAGTCACGTAATGCAACGGCTGTCACGCCCCGAACCCCAAGTACGCGAACATCCCTCGGTGGTCGATTGAAAATGCGATGTCTCAAGACGCATCACGACCCATCTTTTTTATCTTTCGATTAAACGCATGCGGAAGCAAATTAAATAAACCCCTGATTAATAAACAAACAATAGGGATAGTAAAGCACAACAAATGTTGCCGAAAACAACATATTTATTTATCCACTATTACACCTAGGAAGTTTAATAATTACAAGCCTTTCTATAGCCACTTCCTATAAACCCTCTCAAAAACCTTAAGGGATTAGGGTCAACTTAAACTTCACTAGCGGTAGGGCCAGCTAAAAAGTGTCGCATCTCGACCTCACTACATTCGCACTTAGCAAATCTCCACGCTGCGGCCTTGAAAATGTTTAATAATGATAGGATGAGATAAAATCTCAGCAAGTTAAAATCCCTAAGCCTCAATTAGGACACGAATTCGCCTCGAAGGCAATCTAAGCACGCATCGCATGTAAACTCACCTTGCCTTGGCACACCCCTACACATTAGCACGTCTCATACAATAATAATAGAATAACATGCATATATAACAATCAGAACACATATCTCTCGTGCACCAAGCATCCACACGTGTCCTGATTATAAGGTAAACCTGTTTTGGCACATCCCATACCATGCCTAACTGTTTTACCCCAGAATTAAGCGCAATGCATCACAATCATTAACACATGTCTAATTATTTCGATCCCTCGGGCCACGGCTAACACAAAAGTTGGCGGTCTTCTGGTATAACCGGGCATTGTCCTGCCCCATCTGGCATGGTAACGTCTAGAACCCCTGCCTAGATGGCATTCCATAAAGGAGCATCGGTCCGACCTTAACTGCGACTCGGCTTTGGACCCCCGTCGGGCATCCGATTAAATTGGGCATCGCCCCTAACTCTTGTCAGGTGAGGGGTTCCATTAAGTGACCATGCAGGCACATATTTAGCCAAGAACACCACACTTTTGTTTTCAAATGCTTTGTTTTCAAATAATGAACTTGGCCAATTTTTCTTATTTAAAAATCCTAGTAAAATAATCATGCGTGGCCACGTATTCGAAATCGAACTGCCAAACTTGGCACACTTCCATTTTAAAACTCCATTGTTTTATCTAGCATGTAAAATTTGACATCCAAACCCGACACCTCACATTTTTTTTTCACTTAATTGCCTATAAAACTGTGTTTTACAATAATAATCAATATCTACCATCAAGCAATCAACCACATAATATCGGACATGCAAACAATCAAAATCACGTATAATTTCATCCAAGAAAATGAGCGTAAAATTCTACATAACGACTAATCTGTCACTAATTACGCTAATTGCGATTAATTAAATAAACAATGATTAATTAAACTAAACTCAATTAATTAATCTAACCATGATCAATTAATCTAATTAATTACTTAAACTAATCGTAATTAAAATTAATCTAAATCATTCTTAATCTCAATTAAACTAAGTCAAGCTTAATTAAAACTAATCACTATTAGTGCTAATCTAATCACCCCTAAGCACAATTAACGCCTAATCAAAGATTAGGGAGTTAACTCATGGGTTTTCAATGGCATAGGGCTCGTGGCAAATGGTGACGCGATAGCGACGAAAACACGAGACAACCACAGCTTGAACGGAGGCTCGATGGTGGCGGTGGCTGTCCTACAAGCTCTCAACCAAAGGGGTTTCGGTTTGGGTGCTGGTCATGGTGGTTGGACGCGGAGGAGCTGGTGGGTTGACGGTGGTGAAGTTGCGGCAGCAAAAATGAAAGGAACGGAGAAGCTGGAGTTGGTGGAAGTGCGGGCATGGAGACGGAGTTGGCGGTGATGATGGGGCTACTAGGGTGGCGTTGTGGTGGCGCAAAAGTGGTGGTGGTGGAGCTGAGGGCGTGAAGGATGGTTGGAGTTGGACGTAGTGATGGGGCGAGCCGATGGTGGTGCGGTGGGGTGAGGGGTGCAGCAAAATAAAACAAAATGGAAAACTAGATCAAGGTGGAGAGGAAATGGGTTAGCGACAAAAGAGAATAGAAGGAGAATGGAGGGGATGAAGAACATGAGGGAAGGAGCATGGGGGAAAAGAAAGAAGAAAGAAGGGGTTGTCTGCAGGGGGTCTTGCGTGTGTGAGAGAGAAAGAAGAATGGGGGAGAGAGAGAGAATATAAAAGAAGAAAATGAAACAACCAATCACAACTCTTAGGAAATATCTAAATCACCATCACACAAGCCACAAAAATCTTCTACTCTTATCGATAGTCTCCCAAATACTTTTTTAAGCTTAATTTCCAAAAAATGAGCCTTTTTGGGTAGAAAAGCTCCAATTTTCCTCCCCATCCGAATTTCATTTCCTTTTTCTTTTTGTCCAAAAATCATTTTTTTCGCAAAATTTCGGACTTGTTGGAAATTCGATGAAAAATGTGACGATGTCCAATAAATAAATCGTGACACACTCGAACGTTCAATTCTCGAAACCAAATTAAATTTCGTGGTTAAAATCGATTGAATGCGACTTTAGTACGACCTAATCTACCGGGTAGCTTTTAGGGGTTTTAGTGCGTTTGACCCGTGGTCAATAATTTTTTATCCATGTTTGTGCATCTCCAAATCATAGACGACCATTGGTTGTCATGTAATCATGAGGATTCAATTACGTATCCTGAATATAATATTGATAGAAAATCAGTTTATTGCCGTTTGATGCAAATATTGTAATCGTGTGGAACCACCCACAATTCGACTATGTACTTCCATCGAATCAACTCATATCCGTTCGCTAATCGAGTTATAATAGTGTCGTATTGACCCTTGCCGATTATTATGGTCGAGTAGTCGGTTTCTGATCGAATTCTCTAGTCTTTCGCGTTTGTATCCCTTGACGGCATCACCTAATAGATTAGTTAACTCGTGAGTGATCAGTTCCGAGTAAATTAACCATAAGTGCGTCAATGAAATAACCATTTCATATATTCAAAATAGGGGCCAAATTTCGGTATGTCACAATGGCCTAGCTGACATTTAAGAAATCTATTTACTAACAACCAAGATGAGACGAGGGTGGTCAAGTTGTGGCTTGCGGCTCATAATAGTAGTAACCAAGCAACAACCCGCAAGCCACAACAAGGTAAATGAACGCATGAATGGTGGTGACAATGTGTAGTGGCAGCTAGCAACCAGGAGGGTGGATGGCAAGGCAAATGGGCATGGTGGTGAGAGATAAAAGGAGGAAAAAGGAAGAAAAAGATAGAGGAGAGGAAGAAGGAGGGGGTCGGCTGAAGGTGAGGGAAAGAGAGAGAGAGAGAGAGAGAGAGAGAGAGAGGAGAATAAGAAACTTGAGGAGAAAACTTGTCCATCACATTAATTGTCCTTGCCCTCATGATGACTTTAAACTAGGGGGTGCAAGAGGAAATCTTGGCTATCCATCATGCCAAGTGCCTTATCCAAGATCAAGGGCTAGGATGGCTTCTTGAAATTCAATTATTGAATAGACTCAACAGGGCAATTTGGTCAATTCCTCTTGTCATCCCAAAAGTGGTGCCTACCCCTTGTCCATACCCTAACAAATTTTGTCTCATTTTAATTTAAATCTTAATAGGCTAAATTGGTCTCACCTTTAGGTCCGTTATAGTCTATATCGTCAAATTAGCGCATTTCCCCAATTAATGCACTAATGGCTCACTAAAATCATTTCAATTAAAAAGGGATGTCTTGATAATATCAATAGTTGATACCCACAATTGGATCCAAGCTTGTGCCTAAGTTTTGATCTGAAACGGCTTTAATGCAACCTACACGAATTTTGGTGGCATTGGCAAAATTCACTTGACTAGACTCGAATTGAGTTTGATGCCTATCTAGGGTTTTATGCGTGACCTTAAGTTGAGCTCGATCAATCCATGAATGACCCTCGGTTGTCATGTAATCGAGTAGGATCATTCAATCTGCCATGACTCATGGTCGTTCGAGATCAAATTAGGGTTGTTCACGAATAATACATTAACCGTACAACGTCACCCACAACCGGTATGCACTTAAGTTGAATCAATCTATACCTATCCATTGACTAACTTGTGATGGCATGTGATCATCCACAACAACTCTTATGGTGATCCTGGCCTATTTTCTTCTTATTAAAAATACACAGTAAATTAGTCGTGTGTGGGTACATGATCAAATTGGACCTAGAAAATTCATGACATTCTTTTGAAAATCCCACTAGTTTATATAGTATATAAAACCATTTTTGGTGTTTAAAATCCGACACTTGGGATTTTCTGAATAAATATTGAAATTCACAATTTTTGAATTCAATATTCAAAATTCCAATCAGTACTCAATTTGTACAAACTAACATTCAATTGCAAAAATTAACCACACCATTGCAATCAGCACGAAATTCCGATCATTGACTATTTCGAACTAATTTTCGGAAAATAATTAATAATTAAATAATTTATCAAATTAATTAAATAAATCAATTTAAATACTAAAATGCCAACCTAGGCCAAAATCACTAAATTAAATACAAGTACGGACTCGGAAAATTCCCGAACCCTTCTAGATAAATAACACAATTTACATAGGCCTCACTTAATCTAATCTAACCACCTAATTCCTAATTAAATAAATCTAAACACCCCTTAGATGTCACTAGCCTACTAGTAAGAGTTTAGTAAATAAACTCACCGGTTAATTGCGGAAACCGGTTCACCGCGACGACGACGCAACGGCGGCCGAAATCCGAATTTTTGGCGGTGTCGGCGAACACCGGGCTTGGCCTAAAACAAGCCCAACAAATCTCAGTCCAATCTGAGATTTGCTTTTGAATTGGACCGGGCCTGAAGAGGGCTGACTTCGCGGGGTTGGGCCTCAAAATTGCGGGCTTATGATCTTGGGCTTTGGCTGCAGCTGGGTTGGGCTTGCTTTGCGGGCCCAAGGTGGGCTTGAAAATTGAATTGGGCTGGAATGTGGACTGGAAAATGGGCTGCTGTTGGGCTTCTACACTTTGTGGAATTGGGCCACGAAATTGCTGAAGATGGGCTGTCTACGACTTGTTGCTGGACGAAGGTGGGATCAACGCCGAGGCTGGGCTTGCGGAGACGGGCCAACAAAGGAGCGACTCGATTCGTGGCCGCGTGGAGGAGAAGGCAGCAAGCTCGGTGTTTGCTGGGCGTGGATTGAAGGAGATGGAGGCTTGGACATGGCGATGAAGGTGGAGTCAACAATCAAGGCCAGCGAGAGAAGCTTTGACCGAAGTTGAGGTGGCTTTGAGCGTGTGGTGTAGAGGAGAAACAGTGGGTGGAAAACAGATGCGAGTGGTGGGGCAGGCGTTGAATAAATGGGATCAACAAAACTGCAAAGGAGAAATCAGAGGGGGTGTGGGCATGTGTGAGTGGGAGAGTTTTTGGTGGAGGGGATGAGTGACTTTGGTGGCGTCAAATCCAAGGGGGAGCAGCAATCTTCAATGAAAACGGCGACAAGGAAATGAAAGAAGTGAAAAGAGGAGGAAAGGAAAATGAACAAGGAGCTACGAGGGGAAACCAAACGTGAGAGCGCACATGGGAGAGAGAGATGGCAACGGATGAGCAGCTGGCAATCTTGTTCAAGAAGATCGAAAAGAGTCAACAAGCTTATCCAAAGAAATGAATGCTTGGTCCCCTCTTTGGCTTGCATAAATATCCAATGTTCCCCCTATTACTTTCTTGCTTTGAATATCCATATTTGCTCAATTTATTGCCCAAAATTCAACCCTCAAACCATAGGTCCGAATTTCACTAAGTTTAGCTTCAATGTCTTCATGAAATTTCCCAATTGATGTCTAATTTCCTCAAAGAAAGAGTCCATAGAATTTCTACAAGTGCCCCTTGACAAATAGCTTGGCTTGAAAGTCAAAACTCCATTAAATTCGGCCCATACGAATTTCCGTTAATTTTCTATGGCATCCAAATCAATTTTCCGTAAAAATCTCGGAATCTCTAAAAAAATTTCAGAGGATGAGTCAACGTTCCTAAAATAGATCGTGACATGACAGAACTTTCGATTTCTGAAATCGGGTTCCTATTCACAATTAATTTCAATCCGACGCGCTTTTAGTGTGACATAATCTACTATGTAACTTTTAGGAATTTTTGGTGCAATTGACCCATGATCGATTTATCTCAAGTCACATTGTACATCTTCGACACATTGGCAACTCTCGATTGTCGTGAAAATTTCGAGGTATTAATTATGAGAACCGGATACAAAAATGATAGAAAAATCGGTCTAGTGCCAATTGATGAGTATTTTACAATCAGGTGGAATCACCCACACTCTGATTACATATTTTAATCGAATCGACCTATCTCCGGTCTCTGATCGATTTTTGACAGTATCGTAATGACCCTTACAAATCAACACAATCGAGCAATGATTCCTAGTCGAATTCTCAAGTCTATTGCGTTAAAATCCCTTAATGGTTTCACCCGATAGGCTAGTTATCTCGTGAGGGGCCCTCTCAAAGAATAAGGCCATATGCGTGTCGATAAAAAGCCCATTTCATCTCATCGAAATCAGACTTGAAAATCAGGATGTCACAGAAAATAAGTAGAATCTCTAACTCTTGGCTAGGGCGATAGCCTACATCGTCAAGTTTAGTGGTGTGCTCACCCATGTAAGCCGCATGTATGTTGTAATGTTCTTTTGTGTGTTTGCTCGTGTTTGCATGATTGAGTGTGTTCACGTCCTGGGATAAGGTCAAGGTTCACTCAGCTTGGAATCGACATCAAGTCACAATAGCCTAAGCATGCAACCCAAGCCACGAACCAAGAATGGTTTTCGACATATTTTATAATATGATGTTGAGGATCATGGTACACTCATTTGAATGAGCATTGCCCTTGGGCCTTGCATACGTTGGCTAAGATAAAAGATGAAAAACCAACTTGTGTGTGCACTTAAAGAGGAAAAAGAGTCCGTTGCCACATAGAATTGGCGACAATGCCTGGTTCATTCAATAGGATGCCCCGGTTAAGCTAGGATGCCTAGTGTGACATCCGGATTTTTAGACTATGATTTCGATTGGTTAAATTGGGCATTTCATCGACACGACTACAATATTTTTCTCTAAGTTGGCCACTCACGAGATAACTAGACTAGCTGGGTAGGCTATTAAGGAATTTAAGGCAAATAAACTTGAGAATTCGACTAGGGATCGACTTCTTGACCATGCTCATCTTTAGAGATCATTGCGGCACAGTATAAAATCGATTTGAAATCAGAGATAGGTCGGTTCGACTGAGATGAATGACCGATCGTGGGTGACTCCAATAAATTGGAAAATTCTCATGAGCGGCACCTTGTGTCCGTATTTGAATCCTGGAGATTTTCACAACAATCGAGAGTCGCTAATGTGTCGAGTGGGTTCATTGTGGCTTGAAAAAAATTGACCACGGGTCATTTGTCCTAAAAAGTTCTAAAAACTATTTGTAGCCTAGGTCACGCTAAGAACGCGTCGAAGTGAAATTAACCGCCAATCTAAGTCCGATTTCAGAAATTGAATAGTCTGTCATGTCACAGATCATTTTAGAAACGTCGACTTAGTCTCAAAAGATTTTTCTGACAACCGAGACTTTTTGGGAAAAAAATTGACTTAGGGCCGTTTTTATCAAAATTTGCGGGAGACCGTTTTTATTATGAAATTGGGATGTAAGTGGGCTACATTGGTAAAGAAAAGTATCAATTTGATCGATGAGGTGTTGAATGAATTTATGAGGGTCGATTTGATTTGAATCAAGAGGAATTAAAGTCCAATTGGGAAAAAAAAACCTAGCAAAATTCGTATGCCACATATACCCTACACTTTGGCCTACCTAAATGCTTCTAGAAGGGGTATAATTGTCAAGAAATGGTGAGTAGAAGGTGACATCACATGAGGTCATGGTGGGCCAAGTGTGTGATGACCTAAGAGAGAGAAAGTGTGAGAGGAATAAAGGAAAATGGATTTTTCTTCTTCTTCTCTTTTATTCCCCCCTAGTCGACAGAATCCCCCCACCATCTTCTTCTTCAGCCACTCGTGCCATGGCTATGCGAAGACCAGAACAACCGAAGCAGTAAGTCCTCTCGCCACCGTCGTCGCTCACCGAAGTTGGAATCATCGCCACCGTCCGTTGTTCTGCCACCCTCGCCCAGCTTCGTGCCTCTCTCTTCCGCCCCTCTTGTTCGAACAAAGCAAAAGAAGAAACAGAGGCTAGCTGCGTTGAAGGGCTGCAACCACGGTGGAGCCAAGACCGTTGTCGCCGCCTTACGCTGCACGCCGTCGCTGCTCCTCGGCCGTGCGTGCTCACCTTCGGCCTCTACCTCACCCTCCTCAGTTGCCGGTCTCTGCTCATGCGTCTAAGTGGGGTGCTGGTCGACCCATTCAGGCGGCATATTGGCCACCTCCGGCCACCCTGTGCCCCCACCTCAGCTCGCCGGAGCTCCGCCGCCCTCAATTGCCCTTGGCCGTCTCAATCGACCCCGGAACCGCCCCAACCAACAGCGAGTAGAAGGTTGCAAAAATGGGTATCGTAGCAAAGGTTTGGCCCGTTTTGGCCGCCTTCTCGAGCCCAAATGCTTGGCTCGCTTTGAGGAAAGTCAATTCTTGCGTCGAGCCCGTCGTTTTGAGTGAGTTTTACTCACTAACGCCTTCTTAGTTTGCTAATTATACTTAAAGGTTGATATGTGTTAGTTAAGCATAATTAGGTGGTTAGATTAGAATTGATTAGCGATTATTAGTTAATTGCATTGCATATTAGTTGTTTGGTTAGTGTACTTAGATAGAGAATTGCCTATAGTATTTAATGGATGCTTCATGGGATTTTTCCCGACCCTTATCGGGTGTTAATTAAGCAATTTAGGCATAAGTGGAATTTTTAGGAATTAAATATTAATTTTCGAAATAATTTATTTAATTATTTATTTTCCAAAAATTCAACTAGGATGGCCAATGACCGGAATTTTATGTTGATGATCGTGGTGCAGTCCGTTTATTTAATTGAGCTTTATATTGTGCTAAATTGAATTTATTGTATTTATTTATTTTATTTTCGAAATTATTTATTTAATTATTTATTTTTTTCGAAAATTCAACTAGGATGGCCAGCGACCGAAATTTGGTGCTGATTGTCATGGCGTAGTTTGTTTATTTAATTGAGCTTTATTTTGTGCTGAATTGAATTATTTGTGAAATTGGGAATTATTCTTTAATGGAATAATTTTTGATAAATAATTGGAAAATAACCGGGTGTCGGTTGACAGCACCAAAAGTGTTTTGGTGGACTAGATAATTATGAGATTTGTGGAAAGGAAATTATATTATTTTGGCTAAGGTCGACTATGTGCCCACACATGGATATTTTTATTAGAAAGGATAAAAATAGTGATTTGATTAAATGTTTATTTTTGGCATAAAATAAAGGTATGGCTGGCAGCTTCTGGTGAGCATCGGGGTATACTATATCATTCTATGGGCTCTGATATGTCAGCTTTGGGTGAACAATATACTTTATTATCAGCTTTGGGTGAGCATATGGTATACTAAATTGACCTTCGGGCGATATGTCAGCTTTGGGTGAGTAATATACCAGTATACTATATCGACCTACGGGTGATATGTTAGCTTTAGGTGAGCAGTATACTTTATTATCAGCTTTGGGTGAGCATATGTCATACTATATTGGCCTTCGGGCGATATGTCAACTTTGGGTGAGCAGTCCTGATTTGATAGGACTTTATAGATAGTATGGAATGTGCCGACCAAGTATGGGTCGTGTTGACATGTGATCGACTAAGTCGATTGATCATTACTTTGATTTGATGTTGTGAATTGATTGATTGAATAGAAAGGACCGTGAGTGGTCTTGTTGGCGTGTAATTGACTAGGTCAATCCAATCGATGCTTCGATTGGTGATGTGATTGCTTGGGTGCCTATTTGATCTGTATTAATATGCAAGTGGAATCTGAGGCCAAGGTAAGTCCTCTAACTCATGTTGTACATAGGCAGCCTAAAGGTGTATTAGTTTACTAATCGGGTCTTAGGGGGTAGAACTTGCTGAGACATAGTCTCATCCTAGTTTGGAGAAAACATTTCAGGACCCTGATGAAGAACCTAAGGAGAAAGAACTCGAAGAGGAGTATCTGAAGGAGAACCCCGAGGATGATCTAGAGTAGGATCCTGATGACTGTTGCTATAGAATCTAATTGAGTAGAAACCAACCTTTTTAGCATGGTTTGTATATGTACATGTATGACCAAGTCATTATAGATGTACATAAGGGTGTTGGTTTTCAGGTTCAATTTTCTAGTCCTACTTATTTATCCCATTGCTTTATTGTTTGGGGATTTTTATAACTACTTCCGCATGTGCTATTAAAAAGGAAAGGGTTAGTGATATGTAGTCTTGGGATATCGCGTTTTAAAATCGACCAAAGGTAAGGGATGTGCGCGTGCCTAAGGATCGGGGTGTGACACCTAAGTTTGAGCTTGCATGCCTTGAGTAAGCTAGCCCCGAGTGTGGCACCCCCGACTTGTCTGAGGTCGCCATAGGTGATCTCTCTTAATTACTTGATCTCATATAACTTCACTGACCGATACCCTTTGACTAGGGATTTTTTTTTTTTTGAAAGCGGTCCTAGCACAGCTTATTAACGGAAGCATAAACAAGTCTCACCATCTCTCCCTCCAATAACCATAATGCAATACACACCAACTACGCACCATAAGAAAAGATAAAGCCGATTCACTCTTATTTATATTTTCATGATGGACATCAAGGTCGATACAACAAAAGGCCAAGATTTTCACTATACTTGGCTACCACCCAAAAAGGACTTGACTTTACATTGAACATGTACCACCCTCCATCAACAAGCGTTGGCTATCTCCAAAAAGTGTCAACTCCCATCAGCTATGAGCGCCATCATACCCAATCCGGTGCATCGGGTGGTGGCGGCGGTAACATCCCTAACATATCTCCATCATGTCGAACATGGACAGATAAAAATTCTTGGATAACCGGGCCATCAACTTGACCCACGTCATACATCACCAAGACACGGACTCGAACAAAAACTAAACCAAGAGCACCGACATGGACATGCTCCATACACTCCACATCAACATCAGTAGGTATGCCATAGTAAGTACCGCGTGCAACCGGTCGCAAAGGCATCTTTCTAATCTAAAATGTTAATCCCCAAAGGGGTGAGTACAACCACTTAGCAATAAAGATCCACCACACTACTCAATGCGTCAAACAGAACAATCAAGAATAAAACACACATCATTCATGCATTCAAGCATACCTTACCTTACAACCATGCATATATCACCATGCCATATGTGCATATATGTGGCACCCCGAACCCCTCTTGGGTCGCCACAGGCACCAACGTTACACCTGATTACATCTTTTAGAAGAAGCGTCGTAAATCATGGACATTTTTTTTAAACGGTCCCAACGTGACTCATTTAGTGGAAGCAAAAAAAAAACATGCCATCTCTCCCTCCATCAACCATGATACAATTTGCACACCACTAATCATCATAATAAAAGACAAAGCCATGACACTTTATTTACATATTTTCAAGATGAGTTTCATTGGGTCGGTACATACAAAAAAAAAAAGGCTAGGACATGAAGCCAAACTCGGCCTAAACCCCAAAATGAAACACTCAACCCACTACGACTAACGTGAAAGATCCCCCATCACTAGTGTTGGCTATCCATCCCAAAAGTTTCAGCTCCTACTTGACACGCACGGGCCCTCACACCCATCCAGTGCATCAAGCGGTGGCGGCAGCAACATCCCATGCATCACTCCATCGCAACGAATGTGGACGGATATGAACTCCTGGACAATAGGGCCCCCAGCTAGGCCCACATCGTACATAACTAAACAATGCACTCGAATATACGTAAGACCAGGAATAGAGGGACAGTCAAACTCCTCGCACTCGACCTCTACATCCGAAGGTAGGCCGTAAAATACGCCCTACGTGACAGTAGGGAGCGGCATGTTGCTAATCTGAAATGTTGGTCCCCGAAGGGGTGAGTACAACCACTCAGCAGGTAAAGGAATCCAATAACCACTCAATGCATCATACAATATAATCACAACATCATACATGCCATGCTTGCAGCCAAGCATACTTACCTTGAAGCCATGCATATACCATCATACATCCTCATCACAATCATATCACATACATGTCATCATGCCATAGGTGATCATTATTATGTCACACACATGTATCATCATACCATAGGTGATCATCATCACATCATACACATGTCATCATACCATAGATGATCATCATCACATCATACACATGTCATCATACCATAGGTGATCATCATCATATCATACACATGTCATCATGCCATAGGTGATCATCATCATATCATATCATATATGCATGATTCAATTTCCACTTTTAACTTTCAATTCGATCACCACATCACTCTTTCTCGGGATCATCAATTTCATCTCATACTTTACACTCGCACCCCATCCTGGCATCACGAGAAAAACCTCTGGCATTCAGCCATTTAAGGCCACCGGGCATCCGGCACCCCCACATTCCGGGCATCTCACATCCCAACTAGCATCACGAGACATCCCCTCGGGCAAAGACCTCCGAGGCTTCCGGCACCCAACCATTTTGGGCATCTCAAAACTCCCGAGGCCATCCGGCCATGTATCTCTATACATTCCGGGCATCCGGCACCCCCCATCCCGGGCATCTTGATACTCCCATGGCATTATCATCCACCACAAATAGGTTTCCTCATTTATCATTATTCATGCTTACCAATTTAGGTCTCAACTCAGCATGGCACATGGCAAACAAAATCACTTTCATCTTTCGATCTATACATGCATCATCGGTCATCATCATACATGCAGTAATACACAATCATTCATAAACATAAAATTTATGGCATTCGTACAATTTAGAATAGTCCATTTATCATACCTTTTTGAAATTTATTTAAATTCCAGCTTGTATTATTTTTGAAAATATTTAAATTAAATATGCATATGATTCTCAAAAATCCTGAAATTAAGACATGTGATAGACAAGACAATAAGGCATTGATTTCATGAAAAAGACATGGCCAATAAAGTTCCACACGAAAGATATCATTCACACAAATACATCATGCAATTTCGGATAAAAACAAAATGCGCAGTTTTTGAAATAATTCGATTAAAATACCCGAATGACCTCCGAAAATTATGAAACTTTACCAGGTTCTAGCCAAAACACTAAAGTAGATTTTTCATGAAGACTTCTAGGCCAGATTCGTTTTAGATAAGTTTCTATAATCGTCCGAAGCTTCTGGTTCTCATACCAAAACGTCCAGTGTAGTCATCTCCGAAATACCGAGTTTTTACCCACTTTTTCTTCTTCGTTTCCTCTGAAATTTGGATATGTTTTACTTCAAGAGGTCCCCTACAACTTTAATTAAGGGATCTAAGTCAAATTTCCAAAGAACAGTCACCATATGGGTCCATGAAGTCTCGGGTGTCCTGTACAGCGTCTCCAGATTTACTGTCTTCAAGAATAAGTCGATTCACTAGCTACACTTGCTCATTTTACTTCAAATTTGAGTATGTTAGTCTTTAAGATGTTCTCTACAAGTTTCATGAAGAAGTCGAAGAGAAGATTCGTAGTAAACATCAACATGCAACCACGAATCCACCGAAAGGTCAGTGAAATCGTTCCAGATCTGGTGTCTCCGTAGGATGAGAGTTTGACCCCTTAAATCTCCACCATTTTGTACCAAATTTTAGTATGCTGTAGTTTAAGATGTTTTCTACAATTTTCATTAAGGAATCAAAGTCAAAATCGAACTCAAAACATGCATGCAAGCTCTCACAAGATTCTGGGTCAGGCGGTTCATACGAAAACAGCATGCAAACTCAAGAACAAACCACATTAGCTTCACTTCCGTGCCTCCAAACATCCTAGATTCCGACCACACATGCAAGACATTCGTGCAAGAGTAGAAAGCGGATCCCAACTTGCCTCTAGACCGAGGAGGAAGACGGCACACGGCAGATGAATGGGCGGCGTGCGGCAGCGACGGGCGACTCCTCCTCCCTCTCGGCTTCTCTTCTCTCTCTTCTCTCTCTCTCTCACTCTTCTCTCTCTCTCTCACTTGGCCAAACAACACAACCGGCCACCCTCTCTCTCTCTCCTCTTCCTTTTATTTCCCCAATTCCTCATCATTTGCAATCATTAGCTTGCCTCTTCCAATGGCCAATGCATGAACTCCTCTTGCCACTTGTCATAACACATGCAATGGGCTTTGGGCTTGGGCTTGGAGGCATTTGGGCCAGCAATGGGCCGGCCACTCCTCCCCCTTTCATGGTCAATGGTAGCCCACTTGTGGGCTTCAATGGGCCGGCCAACTTGGCCCATTAAAGGTCCACTCTTGGGCCTAAGGCCCAACCTAAATAAAATCAAATTTTACCACTTTCTTATTCTTTCTTTTAGGAATTTAATTACTAAATTCCACATAGCCAAAATCTTGTAACATTTTATTTATGGGAACTTAGTCTATAAAATGCATAGCCAAGCATAGATTATTCTCGTTAATTTATCCTATAGTACTAATTTAAAAAAAACTCATGAACACAAGCACATAACACATAGCCTTAAGAGAAAACTAATGGCTAAAACATAAACCATAGGTAATTTCATTACCTAATTATGGGCTTTAATTCCTCTAGAGGTTGTCTTGAATTTTGGGATGCCACAATATATCACCATGCACTTATCATCAAGCATTCATGCATATATCCATGCCATATGTGCATATACCAACATGCACTCATCATCAAGCATTCATGCATATCCATGCGCACGATACAATCTCAATTTTTATCTTTCCAAGGACCAATGTTTGCATCCCACAATTTATCTCTTGTATCCAACTTGGCATCACGAGGAACCTCCTGGCACACACACTCCGGGCATCTCGTATCCCAACTAGCATCACGAGGTGTCCCCCCGGCACATACCTCCGAGGCTTCCGACATACACACTCCGAGCATCTCAAAAACTCCCGAGAACATCCGGCACACACACTCCGGGCATCTCGTATCCCCAGTAGCATCACGAGGTGTCCCCCCGGCACATACCTCCGAGGCTTCCGGCATACACACTCCGAGCATCTCAAAAACTCCCGAGAACATCCGGCACACACACTCCGAGCATCCCAACACTCCCGGGGCATTGTCGGCTCACACCTCCGATAGTCTCGTTATTTTCTCAAATTATATTCACACATGTATCTCAATCTCAACATGGTATTTGATGCAATAATATCAAAGATCTCAACCAACTTTTCATGCCATATAACATGCCATATGTCATCACATACGCAGAAAGATCAACCACTCAAAGTATTACATCACATGGATAAATTCATTTATTTTTCAAAACACATCAATGTTTTAGATAAATCATAATGCATTCCTCTAATTAAAACTCCAGAAAAATTAGTAAATTGTATTAATAAATTCTGAAAACTTGACACATTATAGACAAGACCTAAAGGCAGATATCTCATGAATAACTCCATACCAAAAGTAATCTCACACAAAACAGTATGGTCCATGCATCATAGTTTTTGAACTTCAATATTTCAGCTTGCATAGCTTCGGGAGTAATTTAAATTACATACCCAAATGAACTCTAAAAATTCTGAAATTTTGACATGTTATAGAAAAGTCCTAGAGGTAAATATCTATGAAGAAATCGAAACCCAAATCGTTCTAGGTTAATAGATATAGACGATTACTTCCCCCTGTTCTCGATGTCATCTTTTCCCAGATTATTATCTTTCAAAAGAAACTCATTTTACCGACCTACATATGTTCATTTCTTCTAAATTTTTAGTATTTTATCCCTCAGAATATTACCTACAACTTTTCTTAAGGATACACAATCAAATTTTAACTGTATGATTTTATAAAAATTACGAAATCATACTGTGTCAAGGTAGCGTTTTTCGCAGATCCAGTTTCTTCAAAAGACAACAATTTCACCAACCTATTTTTGTTCATTTCCTCTAAAATTTTGATATGTTCTACCACAAGAAGTACAATAAAACTTTCATTAAGAGATCAAAGTGAGATTTTCACATGAAATTTACTTTACAGACCACGAAATCTCTAAAGGTCAGCACAACAAATTCCAGATCTAATTTCTCCAAGGAAAAATCGTTTCACTAATCATTTCTTGTTCGTTTTGCCTCAAATTTTAGTATGTTTTTCTTCAATATGTTCTCTACAACTTTCATGAAGAAATCAAAACAAGATTCCAACTAAAAAGTTGCATGCAGCGCACAAACTCATGGATGGTTGGACTGGTCTCTGCAGAAACAGCATGCATGGCCAACGAATCTCTCTCCAAAGCTCCGAAATTTCATCCTGTTGACACCTAAATTTCGGCTACCTGTTTAGTCATTTATTGCATTAAAAAAATTAGGGGTTAATTTTATCCCTGAAAAAAAAAAATATCAATTGCATAGCATATAGATGTAGGTGCATTTATTTTTAATTTACATGTTTTGCATTTATTTATTGGACCGGTGACGGGTGTATTTGAATTAGTGGTTTTGAACTTTAAATTGACAGGTCGGACTAAACCCATGAAGCGAGCAAATTGGCCCAAGCTTTTTTTTAATAATCGGAAATTATCTCGTGAGAAAATAAAAATTTGAAATTTTCCGGGATATGATGATTTTTTTTTTTTTTTTTGATAGGGCAGATGTGAAAAGTGAATATTACATTTGGAAGAAAAAGAATCTTCGTGGATATCAATTTGGGAAAAATTAAAACCCTAATCTGAAGCTTATAAATAGATTAGTCGTATAGGGTTTTCGAGGAGGCCACTCATCGAATACACAGCCGCACAAGGGGAGGTTCTATTTTTCGAGGCTTTTCCTTCGTTTTTTATGAAGTTCAAAATTCAATACAAAAGGGGGGTTCTCGGCTGATGACTTCGTAGAGGGGGTTTTACTTTTGTTTTTTGGGTTTTCTTTTGGTCAAAGAAAACACAAAAGGTGGGCTTCTGCAGAAGGGTATAGCTGTAGAGAGGGACAGAGAGGAGACGTGAGAGTGACATGTGAGAGAGAAGAAAAAAAGGAAGAAAAAGAAAAGGAGAGGAAAAGGGCTGCATCGTCGTCTTCTTCGTGAGGGCCCTCTGGCCGCGCCAGCCCGAGCGGCGCCGTCCACCGTCATGCCACCGCGACACCAGCCGCCTCCGCGACTCGCCACCTCACCGCCGCCGGCCTCCGTCCGCGAGTGCCTGCAACAGTCCGCTCGAAGCCGCGACGCCGCCCCTCGCCTGAGTCGTCCCCCCGACGTTTCGCCGCCGCATCTCCGTTTGCGAGCCCCGGCGCCTGTCAACCCAATAGATCGTTCCCGTCGCCTGCAACTCTCAGATCCGGCGACGATCTTACGTTTCTGCTGCCCCGCCGTCGCCGATTTATCACATCAACCCCGACGTCGTTGCTCCCAATCAGCCTGCATCTGCCCAGATTCGCCTGCTCTGGCCCGCGACCCGCCGCCTCCGTCTTGTCTCTGCTCGCGCCTGCAACAAGAACCCTCGGACGCCACTGCCCTTCCCTAACGCTGCCGCCGCTCCCTCTGGTCTCGCCGCGTTCCGCCTCAGCCGAAGACCACCGTGCCTGCAGATCCGAGGCCCCTGCGGTAGCCCCGATCCGATCTCCGCAGCCTGTGTGACCAACGCCAGGAGACTCGAAGCCCCTGCTCCGCCCGCGATGCTACCCACCGGTTCCGCGGTGCCGCCCGTGTCGCTCCGTGGTGATTCTGAAGCCCTCTGGCGCCGTGCTGCCGTCGCGCCGCTCCCGGTGCCCTCGCCGGAACCCTAGCCGGAGACTTCCCTCGCCGCACCGGCCACAGATTTATTTTTCTTTTTCTTTTTCAGAAAAAAAAAAAGAAAAGAAAAAGAGAAAAGCAAAAGAAAATTTAGGTATTTTCTTTATCTTATTTTTTGTTTTATTATTTTTGTTATTTTATTTTATCTTTTTAGTGTAATTATTCCTTTAATGTGAAATTGAAATTCCATGATATGAAATTGCCTTGTCGGTTCGATTTTTGAACTCGAAATCCGACTCGCAATTACTTAAAAAAATTGCCAATCGATCTCTCGCTCGAGATCCGATTCATGATTTATATGAAATTGGCCAACCTGATCTCATGCTCGAGATATGGTTCGTCAATTTGGGTATTAATATGGCTTGATTTGCTGTGGTGTTACTTAAATTAGTTTTCTTAAAAAAAAATCAAAAAATGTAGTTTTAGGGTTTGCATGTTCGTAATAGGAATTTTATTTCGAATTTTCAAAAAAAAATCAAATCAATTAATTTAGGTTGCTAGCTCTTTTTT
Organism: Eucalyptus polyanthemos subsp. polyanthemos; assembly: GCA_017140185.1. NCBI lineage: Eukaryota > Viridiplantae > Streptophyta > Magnoliopsida > Myrtales > Myrtaceae > Eucalyptus > Eucalyptus polyanthemos. Next base: position 50,308,964 of record CM029461.1, on the reverse strand, counting down.
AATTTGGATTGCATGTTTAATTATTTGGCAATTATTAATTTCGAAATTTAAAAAAAGGGAAAAAAGGAAAAACACAAAAAAAGTCATCATGTATATGTCATGTAGAATTAGGGCATTCTTTGCACGTCATTGCATGTTAGGATTGCATATTATAGGTTTAGATAATTTCTCCTAAATAGATTGCATGCTTATTAGGAAAATAAAAATCATGTGCACGTCATATATAATTAGTTTCATACAATGCACGTCATTTAGTGATTTTTGTTAGGTTCATTTAACTAGAAATTGCCCATCATTAGAATTAGGTCATTAGATTAATTTAGATTGCATATTTAAATGTTGCATTTCTTTAATTTTGAATCTCATAGAAAATACAAAGAAATTATTTAGAATAAATCATCTCATCCTTAGGATAGACTACATGCTTAGTTATGTCATATTGCTTAGGTCATATAGCTAAGTCATGTTGCCATGTCATATCATTTCATGTTAAATTAGTGGCATGCATTGCATATTGCATGATTTTCATTAATTAAGTGAAAACAAAACAAAAATTGCGTGTTAATTAGAAATCATATTTATGACTACTGATGTGAATTCTAAACTAACAACGCAGATGCTTTCGTTGCTATGAGGTAAGTCCTGCAATTTATTCATTTGCTTTCTTGAGTGTTAAATTGGTGGTTTGCGTACTTGCATGGTCACCTCACATGTTAAGGGATTAAAATCAATTCAAGTTGCTTGCCAAACAATTTTTTTCAAAATAAAAGATAAAGGTACCGAAAGGGCGTTAGAGAAATCTAACGTAACCAAGTCCCCGAACTCACAAATCTCTAGTTCGTAGGAATAAAGTAAATCTCCCGTTACTTTATTTGGGTTTCTAATCGACCCACCAAAAAATAGATTAGTGGCGACTCCTGATTGAAAATCATTTGCATGTTAAGAGCTTGAACCGAAAGTTGCGAATTGGTATGGGCTTAGGGGAGCCCGAGTTAAGTCTAGGCTTAACAATCCATTAGCCAAACCCTAGGTGGTCCAAACCCCGAAAAAATTGGTCGCGACAGCTTGGCGACTCCACTGGGGACTTGAGTTGAAACTCTTAGTGGACTTAGGCCAATTTTCTTTTTTTGAAAAATATTTTTGTTTGGTAGCGAGGATCCCAGGTACGTCCCTAACATTTAGGTGTTAAATGTTCTTGCACATTGGGAGGTATAAGGGGAGAAGTGATGGCTAACCCTGGCCTTGCAGGTTGGAGTTAGGGATATATGGTTTATTTTTTATTGAAGTGTTGTGTGATTTAAACTGTTGTGCATGCTTTACATTTAGCACTACACTTTGCACACACAACTTGCTGCCGGACCTAGGCCGCATAGGATCATTTTGGATGGTATTGAGATGGATACCACTCCGACCGCATGCTCGCGGTACGAGTCACCCATCTCAATCCCGAAGTTTCTTTCATGGTGTCAAGAGTACCCACCTCGGTCTGCATGCTCGCGACTCGGGTCGGCTCTTTGACCAAGCCGGAGTCATGAGGACCCGACATAGTCCACAAGCTCGTGGCTAGTCTGATCATCCTTGTGGCTCCACTTTGATGACCTTATAGAGTAGAAATTGAGCCACTTACCATGCGCATGTCTATGTGATTGCCATTGATTTTCCTTGGTGAAGTAAGTCTTCTATTCCTATACTATGCAATTTACTTTTGGTCCATCCATGACAATCTAGATTAGTCATTTAATCTAATCCATTTGTCAATTAGAAATGAAATGAGGAAATTGCCATGCAATGAATCATTTATAAAAAAAAAACTTTGGAGAATTTGTTTTTACTTCATGTCTAGAAAATTTGGTTTTACTAGGATATCCATTTTTAGGAAATTCCCTTCTTGCATAGACTTTTCATGAATAAATGAAAAAAAAATAGAAAAATTGATTATATCATTGTCATGGATTGACTCTCCATTTACACCTCATGCTTACATGTTCCCGTTTATTTCCTTTAGGTGATTATGGAGCGATCTCGCTCACCCATCCGTACATGGCCGAGGGCTAAAATAGCGGATCAAAATGAGGTGCAGAACCGTATCATTGTCAATATAAACAAACGAATTGCGTACCTCCAAAGTCAAGTCGATGAATTGTCTACTACTGTGGCTTGTTTCGTCAAGCAAAAGGGCCGTGATGATATAGGTACTCTATCTTCAGTAGGAAACTATGACTCAAAGAAGAGAGCCAAGAGGACTTTCAAACCGTCCTATTTTCCTGAGGTAGCTGAATTTGATGCCACTATGAAGAGACTAGTGATATATCTAGAAGGAATAATCTCTGACCTAGAGGATTTGCATCACAAGATCAAGGAGGGTGAAGAACTCAAGCACACATGATTCATGACCCTAAGTAGTTTGCTTTCCTTATTTAATTAGGGGCATGTTCAATTGCACCTTCCCCGGTGTGGGAATTCTTATTGCTTTTTAGGGATTGGTAAAAATTTCTTCTGTTTTGCTTTAGTGCTTGAGCATCACATTTCAATAAATGTAATTTGATTGATGAATATCAATAGAATTACAAGTTTTGTTTTGAGGACATGATGGGGTACACCAAACTAGCCCGGTGACGATATCCAACAATGAAAAGAAAATATCATCCAAGGAGAATTCTGAGGACTAGGCTTCTTAATGCTTCCTCATCCAAAAAAAATTCCAAAAGAAAAAAAAAAGATCATTTTTCAAGCCATTTCCAAAAAACATGCATTAGGTTACCCTTGTTTGTTTTTCTAACTCATTTACTTCATGTCTCAGAGCATAACAGAGAGGCGTTTGAAAATAACACGTCAATTTCCAATGATAGTGGGCCCATTGATTTGGGAACATACATCCGAGAGGAAAAATAGACGTGGGGGCAAATGATCATTTCCTAACTGATCTTGATGACATCTCCCAAGAGTGAAGAAAATCATCTTGATTCCAAAGTGTGATATGTGGCACATCTCGTAACAATAGATGTCATTCTTGAAGGCCAAATGAAGTTTCTCATTTCCATGAGAAAATAATGGAACAAATCAAAAGAGGATAATCCGTCTTGGATGAAATGGATATATTGTGTTCATGAACATAATCAATTTTAGAATTGACACTCTGTTCTTTTCCTTGCAGATGACGAATTGGGACACTATGGATTCTAGTAGTGACATGACTGAGACAAAATCTCAATCCGAGCCAAAATGGTTATGCAATTTGAATTTACTTTGATGATGCATAATATCCTATTCATGCACGTTGTTCTGTGTAGGGGCAAAAGCCAGATTTCATTGAATCAAAGATCAGATTTTTCATCCTTGATTGATTAATTTGTATGTTTGTTCCCTTTTGATAAGGGCAATCCAAGGACACCTATTGCTAAGACAGTCCCTTCGTGGGACATTTCATTGAATGAATGCTTGCAATCATGTTTTCATACTTATAAGAGAATTTTTGAGTATGGTAAACTGTTTGTTTGAAGCCACAAAAGCTTTTCATGCTTAAAGTTGTTGAACTCTTTAAAAAAAAGAAAGAAAAGAAAGAAAAGAAAAAAAAAAGAAAAAAGAAGAAGAAAAGAAGAAAAAAAAAAAGAGAATTTTCATAGTGATTTTACCTATTTAGTTCACCAATTTCATGTGGAGATTTATCAAGATAGACAACTCAAAGGAGTGACATCAATGTTTAAGAATGCTAGATGAGACGTATCAGGATGATGAAAGGCAAGCCTTATCCTATACACAGTCCCCTACTTATACACTTGTGAGATGAGTGTAGGAAGTTCCATATCCGCAAGGTAAAGAGTTCTCTCGCAAAATGTACGATAACTGAAATGATGAGGGACAATTCATTTCTCTATTCTAAACACTACAAATGATCCATTGTTTAACCCCTTTGAGCTCCATACACTTGTGAAAATTCTTTCAAATTCCCCCTGTCAAGAACCACCCCACATTGGGGCAAGTTGGAGTTAAGACAGCATCATAAGGTGAGGAAAATGAATTGAAATTTTCTTGCTCTCACTTGCATCAATCTTCTAGTCATGATATTACATTGAATTCATGTGGTAATTTAAGTGCCCTAGGATGATGAAGAGCATTCTTTTCTCTATCCTAAACACTCATATCCTTTGCATAGCCCACTTGAGCTTGCAATTTCATTTCTTCAAACCTAGTTGGTGATCATCTCCCACATTGTGGCAAGGCAAAAGGCAGATAAAGACCCTTGAAAGTTCAAGTGTCATTATTTTATGCATGCATAGAAATCAAAATAGAACTAAGGGGCATGAAAAAGCAGTGTGCCTGGTAAAAGCAAGGCCAATACCCATAGATGAAAAAAAAAAAAAAAAAAAAAGAGTCAATATAAGTGACTGTCAATTGCAAGAATTGAATTCCAATGGAGTAATACTCAAAGAACTCAAATGCTGAGTTATTATAATCAATGGGGCACTTCATGAAGACAATCCCCGATGGTGAAAAAGAAAACTGGTGGCAATGCCAAGATGATCATCAGCTCTCACCCTTTACACACATTTTGAGCCTAATGATCCTTTTATTTCTCAACCCATGAACCTAGCCTACGTTACGTCATTTACAAAGTCTCTTCAGATTATGGCACTTGAATTAACATAGGGATTCACATGTTTTAAGCATCACTTGAAGGAGTGCGAGCAAGACTATTTCTTTCTCATGTTGCAGGGTTCTTGACTTGTAAACTCGGAGATGATTGCGAAGCTATTCTTTCAATAGCCTTGACTCAAAGAGTCCTTTTGTTAAACCATTGACCAAGCCTACATTACGGTCCCTATTAAAGACCTCTCAGATTGGTAAGGTCGTACCACTTGCGAGAATACTTGGACCCTTGTTGGTATGATGATAGTGAGACGGAGTGATTCTCGTAAAGTAGCCCTTCTGAATGAGAGGGAGTGAAAGTCCTTTCAAACTGAAAGTATCTCATTTAGCATTTCTAAGAAATCCATGTCATTATCTTGAACGACAATTATCTCGTGTTGAAATTTGGGTGATGCAAATATGGTAAAGTCATTATGCATGAACCCTTGAATTTTGAAATGTGCATTCTAGAGTAGCTTAGATTCTCTATCTCTTTGATGAATGCATATCAGTTTTTGCTCTAAACCATGTCTGACAGGTAATTCAAGTTCCTTTCAGAATGTTTCATGATATTAGGAGATGAGAAACCTCCACCATGAGGTGAAAGACCTCCACAGGATATCCAAATTCCAAAAGACACATCCCCAAGAATCAGAGTTATCATCAGGTAAGTATATCTCTACCATACTCTAAAATACTTGTCATTGTGCAGGTATTCTCTCTCAAGTACATCGACACTTGACTTGGTCAAGTTGTCCAATTATATCGACCTGGTGTGCTTTCGTAGCCTAGAGTCATTTTCATCGACCTGGCGTGCCTTTTGTAGTCCAGAGTCCCTCTTCATCGACTCGGCGTGCCCGGTGTCCTTATATTGACCTGGTGTGCTTTTCGTAGCCCAGAGTCCCTCTTCATCGACTCGACGTGCCCGATGTCCTTATATTGACCTGGCGTGCTTTCGTAGCCCAGAGTCCCTATTCATCGACTTGGCGTGCTTTTGTAGCCCGATGTCCCTTTATATTGACCTGGCGTGCTTTCGTAGCCCAGAGTCCCTATTTATTGACTCGACGTGCTTTTGTAGCCCAATGTCCATTTATATTGACCTGGCGTGCTTTCATAGCCCAGAGTCCCTTTTAATTGACACTCGATGGAGTTGTCCCCAAAGATTTTTCTCCAAATTCAATCTGATTAAGGCGATCGAAGAAAGGTTTGGGTCCTGGTCAGATAATCTATGCTGCAACATTAGGCGATGAAGAAAGGTTCGGGTCCTAGCCAAGCAAAACTTCAGTTTAGGCGACCGTAGAAAGGTACGGGTCCTAGACAACCTTATTGCTCTAACAAGCAACCGTAGGAAGGTACGGGTCCTAGAAAAGCAATTTCCCATTCAGGCGACCGTAGAATGGTACGGGTCCTGAAAAATCAATTTTCCGTCAAGGCGACCCTAGAATGGTACGGGTCCTTGACAACACCTATTCCTTATTCAGGCGACCGTAGAATGGTACGAGTCCCGGAAAATGAATCCTTGTTTAGGTAACCGTAGAATGGTACGGGTCCTAGACAAAACCTTTCTACCGTATTGGGCGACCGTAGAATGCTACGGGTCCTAGACAAAACCTTTCTACCGTATTGGGCGACCGTAGAATGCTACGGGTCCTGAGAAAGCAACTCCTTTCTGCTATACTGAGCGACCGTAGAATGGTACGGGTCCTGGGAAAGCAGCATCTTCACAAAGTCATGTTACTATTCTAAGCGACCGTAGAATGGTACGGGTTCTGGACAGGTAACACCCACTACCCCGAACTACGCTATCATCCTCGAAGGTAAGTTATTCCAAGTAGGTTCATCTATCATTTGCATTAGTATTTCCATGCATTACATAAATTGCATTAAAAAATGGAATCCATTTTCCAACAAAAAAGTTCATTCAATGCATGTGCATAGTCAAAATTTAGGTCTCAATTTTTCTTTGAAAGCAACCTCTTCGAGCTCACCTTCAAAGAGGGGCAGTTGTTGACACCTAAATTTTGGCTACCCGTTTAGTCATTTATTGCATTAAAAAATTAGGGGTTAATTTTATCCCTGAAAAAAAATATCAATTGCATAGCATATAGATGTAGGTGCATTTATTTTTAATTTACATGTTTTGCATTTATTTATTGAACCGGTGACGGGTGTATTTGAATTAGTGGTTCGAACTTTAAATTGACAGTCGGACTAAACCCATGAAGCGAGCAAATTGGCCCAAGCTTTTTTTTAATAATCGGAAATTATCTCGTGAGAAAATAAAAATTTGAAATTTTCCAGGATATGATGATTTTTTTTTTTTTGATAGGGCAGATGTGAAAAGTGAATATTACATTTGGAAGAAAAGGAATCTTCGTGGATATCAATTTGGAAAAAATTAAAACCCTAATCTGAAGCTTATAAATAGATTGGTCGTATAGGGTTTTCGAGGAGGTCACTCATCGAATACACGGCCGCACAAGGGGAGGTTCTATTTTTCGAGGCTTTTCTTTCGTTTTTTATGAAGTTCAAAATTCAATACAAAAGGGGGGTTCTCGGTTGATGACTTCGTAGAGGGAGTTTTACTTTTGTTTTTTGGGTTTTCTTTTGGTCAAAGAAAACACAAAAGTTGGGCTTCTGCAGAAGGGTATAGCTGCAGAGAGGGACAGAGAGGAGACGTGAGAGTGACATGCGAGAGAGAAAAAAAAGGGAAGAAAAAGAAAAGGAGAGGAAAAGGGCTGCATCGTCGTCTTCTTCGCGAGGGCCCTCTGGCTGCGCCAGCCCGAGTGGTGCCGTCCACCGTCACGCCACCGCAACACCAGCCGCCTCCGCGACTCGCCACCTCACCTCCGCCGACCTCCGTCCGCGAGTGCCTACAATAGTCCGCTCGAAGCCGCGACGCCGCCCCTCGCCTGAGCCGCCCCCTCGACATTTCGCCGCCGCATCTCCGTTCGTGAGCCCCAGCGCCTGTCGACCCAGCAGATCGTTCCCGTCGCCTGCAACTCTCAGATCCGACGACGATATGACGTTTCTGCTGCCCCGCCGTCGCCGATTTACCGCATCAACCCCGACATCGTTGCTCCAGATCAGCCTGCATTTGCCCAGATTCGCCTAGATTGCATATTTAAATGTTGCATTTCTTTAATTTTGAATCTCATAGAAAATACAAAGAAATTATTTAGAATAAATCGTCTCATGCTTAGGATAGACTACATGCTTAGTTATGTTATATTGCTTAGGTCATATAGCTAAGTCATGTTGCCATGTCATATCATTTCATGTTAAATTAGTGGCATGCATTGCATATTGCATGATTTTCATTAATTAAGTGAAAACAAAACAAAACTTGCGTGTTAATTAGAAATCATATTTATGATTGCTGATGTGAATTCTAAACTAACAACGCAGATGCTTTCGTTGTTATGAGGTAAGTCCTGCAATTTATTCATTTGCTTTCTTGAGTGTTAAATTGGTGGTTTGTGTACCGGCATGGTCACCTCACATGTTAAGGGATTAAAATCAATTCAAGTTGCTTGCCAAACAATTTTTTTCAAAATAAAAGATAAAGGTACCGAAAGGGCGTTAGAGAAATCTAACGTAGCCAAGTCCCCGAACTCACAAATCTCTGGTTCGTAGGAATAAAGTAAATCTCCCGTTACTTTATTTGGGTTTCTAATCGACCCACCAAAAAATAAATTAGTGGCGACTCCTGATTGAAAATCATTTGCATGTTAAGAGCTTGAACCGAAAGTCGCGAATTGGTATGGGCTTGGGAGAGCCCAAGTTAAGTCTAGGCTTAACAATCCATTAGCCAAACCCTAGGTGGTCCAAACCCCGAAAAAATTGGTCGCGACACATCCCATCTACCACAACCAAGATTTATCATCTACTACACATACACACGGTAATGCAAGGGGTAGGTTTTAGGACTTCACTTGCCTTAAACTTAAGCACAAATAGCAAAAAGGATGGCGACGAGCTAGGCGGACGATCCTCCTCCTTCCTCTCACACGCCCTGCTTCCTCTCTTTCCCTCTTCCTCTCTCTCGGTTTCCCTTTCTCTCTTGGACGACTCTCTCTCTCTCTCTCTCTCTCTCTCTCTCAGTCGATTCCCCTTCATCAATCCGCCTCCCTCTCTGTAGTTTTCTTCCCCTACAATCATTTGCAATCATTTGATTGCATGTAACCACCCAAAGAAGCCAATGGGGACAGCCACACTTGGCTTCTCCTCCATGCCACTTGGAAATTCACATGCAAAAGTTGATGTGCTTCAATGTTGGGCCAGTCTTGGGCCTTCATGAGCCAGTCAACCAAGGGGTGGCGTGGGCTAGTTGGACGGTCTTTGGACCTAAAAATCAGCCCACCCTCTCCTATTCCTATTCCATTTAACCCTCGTTTAAATTAACACCTAATTTCAACTTATAAGCCCACAAAACTTTGTAATTTAAATCAATAAAATTCTACTTATAAAGTGCACCACCAATAATAAGATTTCTATATCAATTTGCACCTTAATAAAATCCTTGGGTCACTTGTAGACACATCTCCATCCAAACAATCATCCACTACAATGATCAGCCTTAAATTAATTGAAATTCATTAATTCAATGGCTAATACAAAATCAAATGGTACTTCTATTACCTAATCATGGTTCATGGTACTCCAGAGGTTGTCACGAGATTTTAGGATGCCACACTAAGATGCCCTGGTTGAGCCAAGATGCCTATATTGAACCTAGATGCCTCGGTGAGTTAGCGTCAGGATGCCTCGGTTGAGCCGGGATGCCATGGTTGAGCTAAGATGCCTGGATTGAGCTCAGATGCTGTCACGCCCCGATCCTCAGGCACGCACACATCCCTTACTTTTGGTCGATTTTAAAATGCGATATCCCAGGACTATGTATCGCCGACCCTTTCATTTATATTTGCACATGCGGAAGCAGTTACAAATCCCCAGACAATAAAGCAATGGGATAGAAAAGCAGGCCATACATTTTTCATACTAAAAATTCACAACTATAACTTTTTACATGCAAACAAGGTCTGACAAGACAGGATGGGATCTCAGTCCTCATCCGGGTCGTACTCGGGGTTATCCTCAGGGTCCTCCACGTACTCCTCTTCAGGTTCCTCATCAGGGATCTCCTCATTAGATTCATGCTCCTTAGGCTCCTCATCCAGGTCCTGAAATGGTTATTCAATAACCACTGAGACAACGTCTCAGCAAGTTCTACCCCCTAAGACCCGATTAGTAAACTAATACACCTTAGGGCTGCCTATGCACAACATGAGTCAGAGGACTTACCTTGGCCTCAGATTCCACCTGCATATTAGCACAGATCATATAGGCACCCAAGCAATCATATTATAGATCAAAGCATCGATCTAATCGACTTAGTCGATTATATGCCAACAAGACCACTCACGGTCATTTCCATTCAGTCAATCAATTGATATCATACGATCCACACATCTATCAATTCATATCATCTATTAAACCATACCATCTATTCATCCATCAATACAATTATGGCTCGCACAAGCTGAATTGGATGCAATGCTCTCACAAGCTGATATAGATGGTAGCTCGCACAAGCTGATATATACATAGATGATAGCTCGCACAAGCTGATATATGGATCGTTGCTCTCACAAGCTGATAAACGATCATTGCTCTCACAAGCTGATATATATATAGATCGTGCTCGCACAAGCTGATAAAACGATCTTAGCTCACCAGAAGCTGCCGCAATATTCAATATAGTATACTATAGCTCACTAGAAGCTGCCGCAATATTCAATATAGTATACTGTAGCTCACCAGAAGCTGCCATATATATATGTATATCATAATTGCTCGCCCAAGCTGCTACATATATATAAACCAATGCTCACCAAAGCTTATCATTCAATAATAAACCAACTCATATCTCAATTCAATTAATCAATCAATCCAATCGATTCAAACTGGTCATACAAACCAATTACGGTGCTAAAAGCCCAACACCGGGTATTTTCAAGTTAAATACCACAACTTCATCAATTTCACACAATTCCACACTTTTGGAATTATTAACCATAATCACCAATCACTCAATTTCTCAATTTAAACATACAATTAACACAAACCTACCGCACTGCTGCGATCAGCTCGAAATTCTAACGACAGGCCATCTACCAATCAATCATTTAATCTCAATAAATTCCAAATCAAATTAGGGTAAATTCCTAAAACATCACAATTTATTTAATTCCATGCAACGTAGAGCTCAAATAAATAAACGAATGCGCCATGACGATCAGCACGAGATTTCGGATCGTCGGCCATCTCAATCTTAATTTCCGAAAATTAATTAATTAATTAATATTAAAAATTCAATTTAGCACAAAATAAAGCCCAATTAAATAAACGGACTTCACCACGGTCATCAGCATAATATTCCGGTCACTGGCCATCCAAGTTGAATTTTCGGAAAATAAATAATTAATTAATTTAATTCCGAAAAATAAATAAATAAACACAATAATTCCAATTTAGCACCATATGAAGCTCAATTAAATAAACGGTCTGCGCCACCATCATCAGCATAAAATCCCGGTCACTGGCCATCCCAGTTGAATTTCCGGGAAATAAATAATTAAATAATTAATTTCGAAAATTAATATTAAATTCCTAAAAATACCACTTAGGCCCGAATCGCTTAATTAACACCCGATAAGGGACGGGAAAAATCCCAAGAAGCATCCAATAAATACTATAGGCAATTCTCTATCTAATTATACTAACCAAACAACTAACATGCAATGTAATTAACTAATAATCACTAATCAATTATAATCTAACAACCTAATTACACTTAATTAACACTAATCAACCTTTAAGCCTAATTAGCAAACTAAGAAGGCATTAGTGAGTAAAACTCACTCAAAACGACGGGCTCGACGCGAGGATCGACTTTCCTCAAAGCGGGCCGAGCATCCGAGCTCGGGAAGGCGGCCAAAACGGGCCAAACGTCACTGCGATACCCATTTTCTGTCTTCTCTGTTTGATGCTGGTTGGGGGCGGATCCGAGCTCAAATTGAAGCAACAACGGACCTAGATGGACGGAGGGGCTAAACAAGACCTAGACGGGGCTTCACGGTGGCCGGAGGAGGGGTGGACGGCTCCGGCGGAGCTCCACCAGATCTGAAATGTCGCTGAAACAGAGGGCTGAGCGAAGGGGAAGCCGAGGCAGGCGGTGCACGGAACGGCGAACGGCGAGGCGACGCGGGCCGGGAACGGCGTGTGGCGTGCGACGGCGACGGGAGAGCTGCTGCTTCGAACCCAGGCGAGCTGCTTCCGTCTTCATCTTCTCTGGTTCGCAAGGTGAGAGGGAAGAGGGTGAGGCGGAGCTGCGCGAGGCAGCAGGACGGCGGACGGCGGCGCGGCAGCTCCGGTTGCTTGCTGCGACGGCGAGGGAACCTGCTGCTTCGGTTTGCTGGGTTTTTCGCTGGTCTCCAGCTTCCATGGTGTCGTGCAGATGAAGATGAAGATGCAGGGGAGAGAGGCAGCGACGAGGAAGAGAAGGGGGAACCGGTTTCCCCTTTTTCCTCTCTCTCACTCTCTCTCTCTTATGTCATCCTCACGTGGGCCACTATGAGCTGCCCTCCACTCACAATTCAAAGACAAATTTGCCCCTTCTAGAAGCATTTAGGTAGGCCAAAATATAGGGTAGAGATGGCATACGAATTTTGCTAAGTTTTCTTCCCAAATTGAACCTTAATCCCACTTGAATTAAATCAATTTGATCCCCATAATTTCATTCAACACCTCATCATTCCAATTGGTATTTTTCCTTACCAATATAGCCCACTTGCATCCCAATTTCACAATTCCTGGCTTCAACTGAACGAAAACGGCCCTATTTATCCAGTCGAAATTAGAACCCGAAAATCTGGATGTCACAGATGCCTTGGTGAGCTAGCACCAGGATGCCTCGGTTGAGCCAGGATGCCTTAGTTGAGCCAAGATACCTAGCTTGAAGCTGGATGCCTCAGTTGAGCTAGGATGCCCTAGTTGAGCCGGGACGATGGTAAATGAATTTGCATGAGTGCCGGTATATGCATAAGTATGATATGTTGATATGTTCCTTAACAAGCTAAAGGTAAGCATGCATTAAAGTATGCTGCAATGGACATATGCATGTAGTCAAGTTATCATAATAAGTTTGCTAATGATCTGCCATCGATATTGTATTGTGAGTGTTGTACCTACTAGAAATTTTTTTTCTATTTAACAAGTTGCCAAACGAACCCTTAAAATGCTCAGAAACAGTTCCCAGGAATAGAAGAAAACATGTTTTTGAAAAAATTGTTTCCGGGAACATCTAATAACTAGACTGGTGCCCTTTTTTGGCCCTTGCCCCACAAACACTAGAAGCCCCCAAAATTGTTTTAAACCAAGACTTTCACCATGTGAATCAACATAGAAAATATTGGAGTAATTGGCACGGATGAAAAGGGATTATGACCTAATATTGTGACACATGTCACATCTAACAATCTTCATTCTTCATTTTGAAATTAGGCTTTAGAATAACCCCCTAATTATATAATTGCTAAAAATTGGCCCTGTGAAAGGTTGCCAAATATGAGGAAAATGGTTGCATAAAAAAGACGGTAAGTATTTAACATAAACATAAATATATTTATGTTTTTGCCAGAAGATATAAATAGTTGACGACATATAGATTTATAAAATTGATTTAGAAAGTGATGTGTAGGATTAATAGTTGATTATTAAAAAAATATAATGATATTTCAGTACTCAAAACAAGGTATGCCATGTCATTTTACAAATGCTTCATGAAGCCATATTTTTTATAATTGTGAGGGGATTCTGCCCCATCCATAACCCAAGTGAGATCGGGGCATTGCCTAGGGGGCCTTCAAACTTGCACTACAATGTGGTCGAAGCAGAACCCAACAACTGAGACAATATATATGTAGCATTATTCAAAGTTATGTGGAATGATAGTTGATGGTTATTAACTGCCAAATTGGCAATCCCCAAAGAAAATGCCATAAGGATTGTATCGAAATTTCACATAAAGATTTTGGACTATATTAATGAAATTGTAAAGTTTATGATCAAATTGGCATACGTATAATATTATTATAATCGAATGCACAATTTTCTTGACTAGTTTATGAGTTGGATTTTCCTTAAATAGGACAATTCTTTTTGCTTCTTTTGAGGGTAATTCTCGTAAATGAGTTTTAAACACTAAGGCCGTAGTCCCATCGCGGACGATTATTATTGTCAAACTTGACTCGCCATTATCTTTTGAACTCATCGGAGAGAATTGACCAAAGACTCTTGCCTGTCTAAACTGACCACCGAGGTAGCTATGGAAATTTTTAACAATTGCATGAATCTTGAGATGTTCTTTAAACCAATCATAGACTTTATTGAGATAGGTAAACCAATAGTACTCCCCCTCGAAGAACTGTATCTGAGAATTTCATGTTGTACAGCTCAAACAAAAACCTTAAAAATTGCTTGGTTTCAAGGCATATGGAATAGAAAGTTTAAAAATTCGTCATCAGCCCTTTCTAACTTCTTTGAAGATATGAACCAGTAAAAATATGAAAGCTCTAAGAGATGGCCCTTGTGGTTATTAAGAGTCGAAATAACATATGAAATCTTAGAAAAGTTTACTGTGGAGCTCATGTGTGAATGTGCATTGTTGAGATCTGAAGACGACTATGCGTATATGAAAAGATCAAGCAATGAATTGGAATGTGTCACACGCTCTAGAGGACAAATTGTTCACGTAGTAGTTACATGTTAGGGATATCAATTTTTCTTTCAATTTCATGACAAAGATGTATTCATTCATTATCCAGCTAAATTCAATTGTATTCTTAAGTTATTGAGAATATATGTGATGGGTTTATAGTTGTTTGAATCTTTAAACTATTCCCAATCAATAGATCATTGATTGGATATTAATGACCCTATTGAGATCGATGTGTTCTTAGTTCCACCATTTAGTTTTGGATACTTAAGGGAATGATGAGTCACAAGTCAATGGGTATTGTCATATCCGAGCTAGAATACAAGTGCTTGTATTAGACAAGTTCACTAAACTAACACACATTGAACAATTAGCAAACACGAAAGCTTTTAGCGTGGTCAATGTCTAATCATTCATACCTTGGCTTTGTGTAAATAATACTTAGATTTGAAGCATTGTGTTGACTTGTGTTTTGGATGGTTATGGTTCACAAGTGCCATAGTGACTCTTTGTTGAACATTCTCTATACTTGATGATCATAGTTCGTTCACATATAAAGGTACGTTGAACGTTCACTGTACTTGATAATCATAGTTTGTTCACATATGAAGGCACACATGTGCACAATATGTAGCCTATCTTCTTGTTATATACAAGGTACAATAATGATGTTCCATGCTTCTAATCATGACATTATATTGAAATCTTCAATTGGGGTTATAATAAAAAATGAAGTTCATGTCTCGTTAAAAGTACATGTCAATTAGATTTGTGCATATGGTTGAATAGGTGGCTTGACAAGTCATTACCATGGTCTTTGTTCGATCTGGACATGCCAAGACAGAATGATTAAACTACACTATAATTTAAGCAAACAAGTTCATTATGTTATTAAAACATTGACATTGTCTAGGGAGTCGTGACATATTGTTAGATGTCATTCATGACTTAAAGGATCTAATGAGTTATGCTAGATTAAATCTCAATCATCCAATATGATGGGTCCTATGTGGGTTCCATGTAGATCCATTTCAAATGACTCGGACTGAGTTTAGCTTCTCCTACTTAATTTGTAAAATACTTTGTGCCTTTGGTTTACTGTTTTTCGGTAATGTGCGCCTAGGTTCGGTATCCCCAATATCATCACTGTATGGAGACAAAATAAATATGTTGACCAAGCTCAAGTCTAATACCTATGATAGCAAGCCCTTTAGCAGGTGCAAGACACCGAAGTTTTTAACAAAAAGATATCAAAGCCATTAAAATTGGAGCCATAGTACTTATTCATTAAAACTCTCAAATCAATAATTAGATCAAAGAGAAAAGCTCTCAGATTTAAGATAGGGAGAGTAAGGAAAGAAACAAGAGGAAATAAAAAGGAAAGCAACTAGGGAGGGGAGGGAAAGTCTAGGTCAAATCCCTCCACTAAAAAAGTGGAAACCTAAACTCTCTCTCTCTCTCGCTCTCTCTCTCTCTCTCCATCTTTGAGTTTCGACCTCTCTTCATCTCTTCAACTTTTTTAGTGGAGGGATTTGAAGATGAAGAGAGGCTAAAACTGAGAGAGAGAGAGAGAGAGAGAGAGAGAGAGAGAGAGAGAGAGAGAGAGAGAGAGAGAGAGAGAGCCGAGTCCGGGAGTACATTGGTGGTGGTTGTGAGGACAAAGCCCCAAGTTGCCAGAGAGGTTTCATAGTTTGAGTTCATATTCTACTAGTAGTTTGGGCTTAGACCTACGAATAGCTATTAGGTATATATAATCTCTTTTTATTATAATTGAGGGTCGAAAAGAAGAGATGCAAAATGCTAATTATGGTAGAATCCTATGTTGGATGTGGCCCTAGTTTAAGGGAAAACTAGGTAAATTATGTGTCTAGACTTCTTTTTCTCTCACTTTCTCTCTCTTACGTTGTATTTGAGCGCCAAATCCTAACACTATAAAGTTTCGATGACCCACTCTAAAACTCATCCAATCTAATTTATCGACTTTGCTTTTGGGTTAGAATTCATTACAGCCAAGCAGACAACATTTTCCAACTATCCAATTCATTAACTTTCAAAAAGGTCCGACCTTTGCTTTTCTACCGAAAGAGACTTTTTTATTTGTCAATATGAACGGAGTTCCTTACATAAAGGGAAAGAGAAATATACACCAGGTGCATTCTCAAGACGAAGTAAACTTTGTCAAAGAAGGCAGAGATTCTTTTCATAATTTCATTCAGACAATACCTTGTACTAGAGTTTCCATCGACAAATGTGACTGCTGATACCTTGACTACTACGGGTTTCTAAGTTTGTGTTCATGAATCCTCGTGGATCTTCACCGACCCTCGACTATGGTAAAAGTTAACTCGTTTGATCCGCTGTCTATTTAATCATTGAACCTCTCCGTGTAAAATCCCGGTTGCTTGGGCTGTGGCAACGTGGCACTTTCGCTCTCCAACATCAGAAACACAGATGAGATGGTCGGCCTTTGTTCCGGACTTTGCTGAACGCACAAGAGGCCTATCTGGATGCACATAGTAACTTCCGACATTGGAAATGAATCCTCCATTTGTTTGTCTACGAGTTCGGTGGCCTTCCCTTGAAGCCATAATTTCCAGGCCTGAAAGTTGCAGAGTCTTAGGCAATTTAATTTGAGTAATGTCAGAACTCCAAGTAGAAACTTTGGGTAGTAGCTTACATGTCCAAGAAGGTTAAAATTGTGGGCATGCTGATGAAATTCTCTGTTCCTCCTGCCGCTAATTATTTCCAGAACTAGGATTCCAAAGCTAAAAGCATCTGATTTAGTCGAGAAAATTCCATCTATTGCATACTCTGGAGACATGTATCCACTGCATTACATTTCAAGGTAGGAATGTATAGTCAATTCAAAAAAAAAAAAAAAAAGATAGCCACTAAATCTGATATAGGGAATATTTAGTATGTTGAGAACTTCAAGAGGAACTTACTAAGTCCCCACTACACGTTCAGTCTTTTCCACGAGTTGATCTCCTCCACAAGCCCTAGCCATGCCAAAATCTGATATCTTTGGATTCATCTCACCATCCAGCAACACATTACTAGCTTTTAGATCCCTATGAATTATACTTAATCTTGAGTCACGATGTAAATACAGAAGTCCCCTTGCAACACCCACAATGATATTGAACCGCCGCCTCCACACAAGAGAATTACCTTCTCTATTACCTAAAAGTGTTTTTGGAGGCCCAAATTAACCATAGAAATTCACAATCAAAACCACAAATTAACTTAAAATACGATCAATTGAATCTTGAAAGGGAAGTTCCAAGTTATCAATCACATTTTCAGGCTAAGTTGAGGTACTAGGAACGGACCAAATATTAAGGAGTTGAGGCTTCCATTTGGCATATATTCATATACTAACACCTTTTCCTCTCCGTTAATGCAGCATCCCAACAGCTTGACAAGATTTCGGTGTTGAAGTCTTGTAATTAACAAGACTTCATTCTTGAATTCATCAAAACCCTGTCTCGAGTTCTGCGACAGCCTCTTGACAGCTATTTGAACTCCATCAGACGTTAGACCCTGCGATATTTACGTTCATCGTTTAAGACAACGATTCAAAATGACGCAGCAAAAACTACAAATCCATGTCTAAATCGATAAGTACATAACCAAGTCTTCTTTTCTTTGTATGGGGGCCATCATTATATGTTTTAATTGCTCTAAAATGAAAGACGGAAACCCCAGAGCTCTAATGAGAGTCGATGAGCATATATACCCTCTTTAACGTTTATTTTGATGGACTAACCCCCTTTGTGAGGAAGCACCACTTCTCCCTTTCTTGTTATTGGGATAGGTGAATTCTTATAGATTCGGTCAATATCCATAGAACCATTATCCATATTCGTAGATAGTAATACTGAAAAGATCCTCACCTTATAGACAGAACCAGAACCGCCCTCTCCGATTTTGTTGAGAGATGAAAAGCTATTAGTCGCTTTAGTAATGTCTTCCAAGTCTAGTGTAGGCAGCTCAAAGTTGTCTCCACTCCCAGCCTGCACCTCTGATGTTTTCCCTGCCAAAAATAGCCGATGACTTGTGTAAGGGAGAGACTTTTGCGGTATATCAGCTTGGGATTGTTCGATCCACTGTCCTTTTAGGAAAAGATCTTCCTGAAGTGTGAATAGCAATGAACTTAAGTTGATCGATTGGCCAGTTTAATTGTTCGTCTATATAAACCTCCCATTTATACCTGCAACAATACCGATGAAGCCCTGATTCTAGCATTCTTACAGTTGAGCATGAAAGATGCCTAATAGATTATACAGTGTTTGAAAGTGCCTCGAGGAAACTGAAAGGATTGCACTAGAGATTATTAACCAAGGTCAATATTTACTGAGTAAGAAAGACACTTTACCTAGACGTTTTTTGGTTCTCCTCCAGAGACAGAATAGCAAAAGAATTGCCAGAGAGAGTGATGCGGTGACTACTGGCACCACCAACCGCAATGTCCACTTACGGTGACCTACGACCCACAATGGAAGAAAAAATTCAGGAACAGCTTGGGAGACAAGATGGAGACAAAAATCAAAGTTCACTGAATTTCGAATACATACCTAAGTCAGACGCCATGACCCTGATGAAAACATTCTGACCGCGGCTTGATTGAATGAGCTTTCTGATGTCGAGAAGATCTCCATACCAAAGCAGACACCCGCTACCCTTCCCGACAATGTCGGCATTGGTATATGCAGTGCACGTACAATTTTTCAGGCACTTGGTTCTACAATCGTCAAGGCTCATGCTCGTGTTCACCCAGTAAGTCAACATATCAGGAACCTTCACACCCTTCAGCTTCACAAAACCTTCCTCTTTAGGACAATTCAAGGGCTTCTTCTTAACGCACCCGCGGGACCATACAAACATCGCCCATTCCTGGGGCGATTTCGGGGTGTACACAGTCAGGCAGCTGCATATCAGGGCATCACCAATCCTGCACACAGCGTTAGGCCCACATTTTGCATACTCATCGCAGGAATCATTTGGCAACTCATGTATCACTGTCCACTGCGTATTATTGTTCCAAAGCCAGCGTTGAAGTGTGCCAGAGTGGTTGAGCACGGCCCTTGTGATGGTGGAATCGTTGATGAGTTGATAGGAATAGTACACTTCTTGAGCGATTGTCACGAACTCGGGGTTGATGATTGCATTTGGGCTCAGGGGCAGTCCGCTAAACTGGATACCATCCCACGGCCCGCTTCGTTCAATTACCGAAGCATTCCTGCGGAGGAACTTCTGGGGCAGTCCCTGGAGTTCAACTTTGTATGTGATGTCTCCTGTTGAAGGATCATCCGTATCCCTCCAAGAACTGAGGTACCGTTTCAAACCGATCCTCAGGTCCCACCCTAGCTTCATCCCCGCGAGTAACGTATCGAAAGGATGGTCAAAACTCTGCCACAGGAAATTCCCCAAACCGTTGTTGCTTTCATCTGTGAGGACCAGATTCCCGGAGTCCAGGAGCTGCGCAGCCACAGAATCAGAGGCCATATTCGTTGTGTTCGTGGACCAAACGGCTCTTCCTGTTCCGTCAACGATCACTAGATTCCCTCCTGTCCCAATCTGTAGGACTCCTGATGAGCCATTGACTGGATCGTCCCTATTCGCAACCCAGATGACGGTCTTGACCGGGATGTTGTAGAACCATATCCCAACATGCCGGTTAGATGAATTTCCTGCGCTGAAGAATCCGAGCTCGAACTTTGCTCCTTCCGAAACTAGAGTCTCGTTATCTCTCATCGGCTGAGACAGAGTTATCGTGTCACCAGATCTGCTAAGCCCTACTGCTGTTGTAAGCAAGGTGATGAAGATGAAGTGAAGAGGAAAGTGAAGAATCTCCATTGAAGATACAGAACTCAGATAGTGCATTTCAATCATTGAGATAAGTTTTTGAGATTGGAAAAGCAACTTCGCGATAAATTTATATATTTCGTGATTTTTCAGAGGAAGTCCCCAATTATAGGATATTCATTCTTACAATGCTTTGAGATAATAATTTGTCGATTACGATGACTTACCAGAAAATTACAATTACTTTGGAAAATATGTATCATCAGTTACAGAGATTTCCGGCATATTGCTATGTTGTAGGTCAATTACTGAGTGGTTAGCATTTTCATGTAAGTGCCGGACATCTAGAATACCAAAACTTGGCATGGATGGACACTTAAGTGTCAAAAGTTAAGAAAGTAATACTTAAGTGTCAACGGTAAGAAAATCCAGCAAAAATGCTGATGTGGCAATTTTCCGATAAGGTAAATGAAAAACGATGTCGTTTTGCTACTAACATGGTAAATAATTAATATAAAAATTAATTAAATTAAATTTATAACATTTAAAAAGACAAAAGAGGGAGGAAGCATGCAGCTAAGGGCTAAGCCCTCACCATTGCCACCTCCCCGCCGTCGCTAAGAAGGCTGGTGATGGTGGGCGGAATGTCGGCTGGGGTCGCCAAGCCCTAGCTAGGGGCCGACAACCACGGCTGAGCTAGGGTCACTAACCCTCGCCGGATCTAGGGGAGAGCTAGGGGCGAGCAACCCCAGCTGACCCTCCCCCCACCGTCACCAGCCCTTCCCAGCAATGGTAGGGAGGCAGCAGCCCTCGCCACCTTCTTCCTCCCTCCTTTTTTAATTAATTAATTTTGTATAATTTAAATCTAATTAATTTTTATATTAAAATTTAAATCTGTGCCAAAATGACATTGTTTTTGCATTTTTTTGCTAAGTCAGCTCTCCAACGAACCATGTAGGCGAGCAAAAATAATATTAAAAAAATAGCCATGTGGGATTTTCAGGATTCGCCGAATGTGACATTTAAGTATCACTTTCCTAGCTTTGGATATTTAAATGTCCATTCATGTCAAGTTTTGATAATTGAAGTGTACTTTTTCCATTTTCACATTAAAGAGTCTATTGTCAAACTATCATCCAAAATGGTAAATTACTAGTTACATGCACGAATGAGTCATGACGGTTACAAGTAAATTACGATCTATAAATCCTTCGCGTGATTACAGATAAATTACGACAATTTTTTTTTTTTAAAAGTAGGGCAACAGACCGGTCCTCTTTTCGTTCCCACTGGACTCTAGAAAGCGCCCACTATTGAAATCAATTTGAGTCTGCAACCATGTGAAAAGAGGACTATGCTAAAGCAACAAAAGCGCTAAGCACCAGTATTACTTATTCAATACGGATGGTAAAGTCAAAAAGGGGTTGTTACCCAAACAGTATCTTTCGAGGAAAATGCTACAATGGTTAATGTTTCAGCTTTTTAATAAGAAGAGAAAAAGTCACCAAAAATCTCAAATTTTGCTGACCATGGCACATTTACCCCAAACTCTATGACTAAAGGCATTTTGTCTTATTATTTTTCCTTTTTTGTTTTTTTGTTTTTTGTTTTTTATTTTTCCCCCTTGTTTTCTTCTTCTCTCTTCCCTCTGCCGGCCATCACAAAGGGAAGTTGGACTCAAGTGAGGGCCACCCTTGCTTGGGTGTTGCCCTCACCAATCCAAGCGAGGACAACCCTCACCAGATCTGAAGAGGGCAACCCTTGCCCGACACAAAGCAAGGGTGGCCCTTGCTTGGGCTGGATTTGCCCTTGCTGGCGTCGAGCAAGGGCAATCCTCGCCAGAACCAAGCGAGGCAGCCCTCACTTGAGTACAGCTTCCCTCCGCCGTAGTTGGCGGAGGGAAGAGAGAAGAAGAAGAAAAAAAGAAAAGAAAAATTAAAAAGTAAAAGATGAAAATACCCCATAGTTTGAGGTAAATATGTTACACATATACAAGTTTAGGGTTTTTTGTGTCACAAAAAAAAGTTTGAGGTAAATGTGTCACGTTTAGCAAAATTTTGGATTTTTTATGTCACAAAAATTTTTTTTTTTAGTAAATTTATCACTTTTGGTAAAGTTTGGGGCTTTTTGTGACTTTTTCTCTATTTAAGTTCACGGACATAGTGTGAAGGAAAGAAGGAATTCACATTTGATGCCTGAAATAAAAAAGAAGCAATTGAAAATAACTAAATGAATTTACTTTTTTTTAGTGAATGTAGGTTTAATTAGATATTAAATAAATAAAATTTTGCAATTGTAGTGGGGTACCCCAAGTATTGGGCTCTGAGCAACAATGACAACAAATCTTTCTTAGAGATCAAAAGATCACCATCTCTGATAGAATTGTCCCAACTAATAAAGCCAGAGGAAAAGCATACTAGTAAGTGAGGACAGTAAAATAAGATGAAATATTTGCAGAATAAGATGAGGATTTCACCTACTTCTATAGAATTTACTTCATTTGGTCTATTTCGTGTTGACCTCTAGGAATCGTTTTCATCATTGTCAATCTTGACGGCTTCTCTTTGGCTTCACACAACGTGGGGCACGATTGTAACAGAGCACTTCTCCTTATAGCTTAATTGACCCGCCCTGGGGGTCAATGATACTAAAAAACAAGACAATGTTTGCTCAGCACTGAGCCGTCGGCTTTGAATTTATACCAAATCAATCTCCCCAAAATTTCGGAAGTCCATAGCAAACATCATTATCCATGCTTTGTCTATGTCTTCTATTAAATCTGTCTAAATCTTTACACCTTGCTCTTTTTCACTCGATCCATTGTACTAAACGCCCATAATTTTCGGATGAGTTCTTACGTGTGGAATGAGGACCGTGAACGTGCTTCCTTTATAGAATATAACTCTGTAAGTTGCTAAAGTAAATGATACTTTGAGGATCATCTAGAAGGATATTTTGCGGTGTGGCCCTAGCTCAAATATCAACATCTTTCTATTGATTACGGTCTTTTTCTAGGTTTTTATCCCGACTGTTCGGGGCACTTCATGGAGTTATCGGCAAAAAGACGTAGTTTACATAAGACGACTCCAGACTTGTGATTAATTTTGCAGTTCCAGGTATAATATAGACTTTAAAGTTGACTAACACTTGGTGATTACAAATTTCCTGACGAACATAACTCCATGCACCAACAGAACTAGATGATTATATGCTTCATCTCAGATTTTCGGCAACAGGAAATGACTTTGTTCATCTCACTTTATGCTTTGAACTCGAGACAACTTGTCCCAACTAGGAAGTGGGTCTATAGTTCACATAGCTTCATTGACCCGCGAGCAGGGGGAATTCTTCAGTTCACTGATAAAGAGTACCGGAAGATTCCTATCTAGGAGGTTTGGGACTAAAAAAGGTGATTCGTGTGTAGCTAGACAATCAAATAAATGATAAAAAAGTTGGGTGGAATAGAATTTTGTGGTCGAGACAAGTCATCACAAGCCACCATTTCCTTCCACTTCCCTTTAAATTGCTTAGGAACCATTACCTATTACCCTAAATTAGATATAAAAAAAAAAACTTAAGTATTATTCCACTTATCTAACATTTATTTTACAAAAGAATATTTTAAAATTTTATATGAATATTCAAATAAACAATTTAAAAATATTTTTTTTGTATATATATATATATATATATACACGATAAAATATGTGTTAAAAGAAGTTATAAAACATATAAAGGATTGCAACAAAGGTCCAGAATCCATCTAATATTGTATTGTATCTCTAAACTGTGCATTTCTAATATTTGGCTGGTGGGCCCAAAAGAAGTGTTGACACTTAAATTTTGGCGATCCATTTAGTCACTTATTGCATAAAAAATTAGGGGTTTTTTTTCGGTTCGAAGGAAAAGAAGACAAAGAAGTAAAAAGTGAAAGAGAAGAGAGAAGCCATCCGTGGGGGGCTTCTCTGGAGAAAAAAATTCAGAAAAGAAAAGAGAAAGAGAAGAAAATTTTCCTGCAGAAAGTACACAAGGAAAAAGTAAAAGAGAGAAGTGAGTTTGAGGGGGAAGCGGCTGAAACAGTAAAGGTTGATTTGACCTTTACTGTTCATCATCTTCCCCAAATCCGCTGCCCCACTTCTGCAATTTCGTTTTCAGCCGAGATCTGACGACACCGGAGCCCTCGCCGCTCACCCTCCTTTTGGAGTGTCCGTCCGCGAGCACCCACGCCGGCCCCGTCGCCGGCGCTTTTAGCCAGGTTTCTGCTGCTGCCTCGCCAATCCGCGTGCTCCGCCTCATCTCCAATCCGCGCTGGTTCGTGACGCCGGAGCCACTCCTCACCTGCCGCCGCTGCAACTCCCGAAGACCCTGCCGCGCCCACACCGCCGAGCTCCGACGCCGATCGTCCTCCACCCGGCGCCGACGA
The DNA here is from genome assembly GCA_017140185.1 of Eucalyptus polyanthemos subsp. polyanthemos. NCBI lineage: Eukaryota > Viridiplantae > Streptophyta > Magnoliopsida > Myrtales > Myrtaceae > Eucalyptus > Eucalyptus polyanthemos. The sequence continues at coordinate 50,284,329 of CM029461.1, read as the reverse complement.
ATTCGCTCCCCCCCACTTTCCTTAGGTTGCTCAATTTTCTTTTATTTTTATTTTTCTTATTTTATGTTATTTTACTTTATTTTTAGTTAGTTTTGCTATTATTGCTTAAGTTTGAATATTGTGGGGTGACTTTTAGATCATGAATTTTGAAGGCATTATCGACAAGGGTTTCCCCATAATTATTATAATTATTAATTTGACCCGTAAGATGTCGGGTCATTTTTTTAATTATTTTAATTTTGGAATTTGTTGATAGTACTTTAATTGTTGAATCAATGTAATTATTAATTTGATCCGTAAGAATTCGGATCAGATTTTTAATTATTTTGATCTTTTGTCGTGATAATTAGGGTTATGATAATCATTAATTTGACTGTGAGAGTTATTTTTCCGATTATTTTAATCCTTTATTTGATTGAATATCTTGGTTGTTTAGATTTAATGTTTAGTTGATAATTGCTTGCTCATTTTTGAAAACCACTAAAAAATCTAAAAAATATTTGAATTAGGATTCAGTTTGTTTTAGAATATTTCTTGTTATCTTGCATATCTAGAATAGGGATTTTATTCCAAATTTAAAAATATATATATAAAAAAACAAACAAAAAATGCATTCATTTAGGTTGTTAGTTTTATCATTATTTGAATTGCATGTGAAATTTTAATTTCGAAATTAATATAAAAACAAAAAAAAAAATCATCATGCATATTTCATGTGAATTAGAGCATTCTTTGCATGTCATTGCATATTAGATAAATTGCATGTTAGATTAAGATAATATCTTAGTTTAAATTAGGATTTAATGTGACTTGATCCTTAGTTTAAATTAGATAGAATTTTAATCTAGCTAGATCATTTTTAAAAATAGAAATATCAAATGCACGTCATCTAGTTTTCATTAAGTTCATTTAATTAGAACTTCATCGTCATTAGACTAAGTCATTTAATAAATGTCGCAAGACATATAACCCACATACTAAATTATATGATGCATGTCATTTTAGTTTATGTCATTGCATCGCATTGCATGTCATTAGAATTAGGTCATTTAGATTGCATTTAATTATTGCATTTCTTCATGTCATATAGTTTAGGTCATGCTGCCATGTCATATTAGATTACTAGCATACATCGCATGATTTTCATTAAGAAAAGCGAAAACAAAAATTGGATAATTGCGTGATAATTAGAAATCATATCTAGGGTTGTTGATATGGATTTTAATTTAACACTGCAGACGCTTGCTTTCGTTGCTTTGAGGTAAGTTTTGCATTATTTAATTGCTTTCTTGAGTGTTAAATTGGTGGTATGCGCACATGTATGATCACCTCACATGTTAGGAAGATAAATTAAAATCAATTCAATTGCCAAACATTTTTTTGAAAATGAAATAAAAAAGGTACCGAAAGGGCACTAGGATAGTCTGGTGTAATCAAGTCTCCGAACTCATGAATCTCTGGTTCGTAGAAATAAAGTAAACCTCCCGTTACTTTACTTGGGTTTCTAATCGACCCACCAAAAATATATTAGTGGCGACTCCTGATTGAAAATCATTTGCATGTTAAGAATTCAAACCTAAGTCGCGAATTGGTATGGGCATGGGAGAGCCCGAGCTAAGCTTAAAGACTTAGTAATCCATTAACCTAGTTTTAGGTGGTGAACCCGCGAAAATTAGGTCACAACAGCTTGGCGACTCCGCTGGGGACTTGTGTTAAAATACTTAGTGGACTTAGGCCAATTTTTTTTTAAAATGTTTTTGTTTGGCAGCGAGGATCCCATGTATGTCCCTAACATTCTTAAGGTGTTAAATGTTCTTGCAGATGGGAGGTATAAGGAGAGTAGTCTTTGCTAACCCCTGTCTTGCAGGTTGGAGTGGGGATGAATGTTTGAATTAAAACTATAAAAGTGTTGTTTGCATTTAAATTGTTGTGCATGCTTTATTGCTTTAGCACTACACTATTGCACACACAACCTACGGTCGGACCTGGGCTGCGATAGGATTTCTAAGATGGTGTTGAGAAGGATACTTCCTCCAAAGCGAGATTGCTATGTAGAGATTGACCTTCTCTTCCCCGAAATTTCTTTCATGGTGTCGAATGTGTTTGTCCATATCCACGAGACTGCATGATTGTTGGGTATTCCATTCGACTGAGCCGAAGTCAGGGGGCCTGGCACGTTAATGCGAGACTGCAATGGTCAGATCATCCTCTTAGCTCCACCTTGTTAAGCCGTCTAGGTAGAAATCGAGCATCACATCTCATATGCATGTCTATGTGATTGCCATTGATTTTTCTTGGTAAAGTAAGTTTTCTATCCCTATACCATGCAATTTATTTTGTCATGCTTTTGGTCTGTCCATGACAATTTAGGATAGTCATTTGATCTAATTCCTTTAAAGAATCAAATGAGGAAATTGCCATAAATCATTTGGAAAAATTAAAAAAAAAACTTTGGACAATTTGTTTTCAATTCATGTCTAGGAAATTTGATCTTACCAGGATGTCTATTTTTCTAGCTCTCTTTAGGAAATTCTCTCCTTGTAAGAGCTTTTCGTAAAAAAAATGATAAAAAAGTTGATAGATCATTGTCATGGGTTGATTCTTTATTTGCACCTTATACTTATATATTTTCATTCATTTGAATTAGGTGATAACGGATCTTTCACGTTCTCCCATCATCACGCGATTAAGAGCTAGAATGGCTGATCAAGCTGAAATGCGTGATCGTATGTCCGCTGTGGAGACTCAACTCCAACAAGTACTCGCCTCTATACAGCTTGTGATGGATCAACTCCAATTCCTCCAAGTGAATCCAACAGCTGCACCCGCTCTTCCCGAAGTAGTTATCCCGAAGCAAGCAAACAAAGCTCAAATGATTGATGACGACATGCCTGGGCTGGAAGATGACCTAGTCATTATTGGAAAGGCTAGGCTTGATGGCATTCCCAAGAAAAATCAGGATGAGCGTGTTGCAAAGCTGGAAGAGAAAATGAGACAGCTGCAGGAGTCGCAAAGCTCCCTCCCATTCGACCTCTCGGTCTATGAGAAGGTCAAAATGTCGAGCAAGTTCAAAATGCCAGAGTTTGAGAAGTACGATGGCACATCTTGCCCCAAATCTCATCTGCAGATGTACCACATGCGCATGGCCCAGCACGTAAAAAATGAGCCCCTCATGATCCAATCATTCCATGCGAGTTTGACTGGACCCGCACTAAACTGGTACGTGATGAAGAATGTGAACCTGCTCGACACTTGGAACGAAGTGGCTAACGCATTCCTCAAACAATACAAGTTCAACATGGACATTGCACCTTCCCGAGAAGACCTAGAGTGTATGGAAAAGAAAAGAGGTGAATCATTTAAGGAATATGCTATGAGATGGAGAAACTTGGCTGCTCAAATTACTCCTGAACTTACCAACAAAGAGCTGATGAAGTTATTTGTGAAAACCCTCTTGTACAAGTTTCGTAACAGAATGGCTAGTACATACGTCGAAAGCTTCAATCAGCTTATTCCTGTAGGAGAACAAATCGAGATGGGGATAAGAGAAGGGTGGTTTACTGAGCCATCTAACAAGAGGTTTTCTACCAAGAAGGAGAGGGACCCTGAAGCTGAGATTAATATGGCCTACTCTCAACTGAATCTTGATACATCGAATCACGCTCCGGTAATTAAGATTTCTACTGAGCAACAGCGTGGAGGATATCAGTTCTCGGGTCAACGACGTAATGTTAGGAGGCAGCTTACACCTCTTCCTGGACCCTTATCCAAAGTTTTGCCTATTCTCCAAAAGAAGGGATTACTCTCTACTGAGCCAAAGTGACCAAATCCCGAGCGTTATCCTGCATATAATCCCTCCGAGAAGTGTGACTATCACATGGGAGAGATTGGTCACTCTACTGATGATTGCTATGTTTTGAAGCATAAGGTCCAAGACCTCTTGGATACAAAGGCGTTCTCTTTCAGCAGTAATCAGAAAAATCCTCTGCCCAACCATGATGAAGGCGCAAACGCTGTCACTGAGTGAAGAAGTTCTTATCTCCTAGGATTTCAAGTTTTGTTTAGGATTCTTTGCTTTTTGAAATTTCAATTATCGCTTTCGCTTTTAGGGTTTGGCTTGTTTGCATTTTCCATTCCAATAATGTAATTCATTTGATTCTATTCAATGAAATTACAATTTTACTTTCAATTTTGAGGACATGATGGAGTATACCAAACCAGTCCAATGACAATATCCAACCATGAAAAGAAACTTTTATCCTCGGAGGAATCCTGAGGGCTGGACTTTCTCATGTTCCCTCCCAAAAACTTTTTTAAAAACAAAAAACATTTCATTGTCAAAAAAATTCCCAAAGCTTGTAGCAGATTAAACCTGTTTGTTTGTCTGACTCATTTGCTTCTTGTCTCAGAGCGTAATTCTATCACTTGTTATGACAAGGGACGTCTGAAAATAGCGTATCAAGTTTCAATGATCATAAACTTGACTTGTGATCAACGGGTTTAGAGCGCACTTGCAGTAAAAAAAAAAAAAAAACAAATTTGGAGCAAGTAAAAGAAGACCATCATTCCCTGGTGGAAGAATTGACAAATTGGGGGCATGACAGGTTTTGATAGTGACCCGACTGAGATAAAGTCTCGACCCGATCCAAAATAGATGTGCAATTTGAATTTACTTTGATGTTGCATAGTATCATACTGATGCACGTTCTCTTGTGCAGGGACAAAAGTGGATTTTTAGTCTTGAATGATAGGGACAATCCAAAGACATCAACTGCTGAGGCAGTTCCCATTGTAAATGAATCCTTGAATGAATGCTTAAAACCATTTTGCAGTTGACATGCTTAAAGCTGTTGAGTTAGCTTTAAAAGAGGATTTTGCATGATGACTCTTACATATTTTATCCACCAATTCCACTAAAGAACATCAAGATGGACTAATTTAATGAATGATGTGGAATTGATTGAGCATATTAAATGAGACGGGTCGGGATGATGAAAGGCAAACCCTATCCTATACATAGTCCCATATTCATACACTTGTGAGATGAGTGTAGGAAGGTTCATATCCATAAGGTAAAGAGTTCTCTCGCAAGAGGTACGGTAACCGAAATGATGAGAGGCAATTTATTTCTCTATCCCAAACACTACAGGTGATCCATTGCTTAACCCTTTTGAGCCCATACAGTTATCAATATTCTTTTCAAATCACCCCTGTTAAGAATCACCCCACATCGGGGCAACTAAGAGATCAAATGGTATCATAAGGTGAGGAAAATGAATTGAAATTTTCTTGCTCTCACTTGCGTCAATCTTCAAGTCATGCTATTACATTGAATTCATGTGTTAATTTAAATGCCTTAGGATGATGAAGAGTATTTCTTTTTCTATCCCATACACTTATATCATTTGCATAACCCACTTGAGCCTGCAATTTCATTTCTTTAAACCCAGTTGGTGATCATCCCCCACACTGGGGCAAGGCAAAAAGTAGATGAAGACCCTTGAAATGTTCGAGTGTCATTCAAAGTGTAATTTGCTTGACACATGCATTATGCGCAAGAATTGAATTCAAAATAGAACTAAGGGGCATGAAAAAGCAGTATGCCTGGTAAAAGTAAGACTGATGCCCATGAAAAGAAGTGAAGAAAAAATGCATGAGAACTAGGGGCATGAAAAAGTGGTGTGCCTGGTAAAAACAAGGCCAATGCCCATAGATGAAAAAAAGAGTCAAGATAGGTGATTGTTAATTATAAGAATTGAATCCCAATGGAGCAATAGTCAAATAACTCAAATGTCGAGTTTCTACAATCAATGGGGGACTTAATGAAGACAATCCCCGATGGTGAAAAAGAAAACTGATGACAATGCCAAGATGATCATCAACTCACACCTTTTACACACATTTTGAGCCTAATGACCTTTTCATTTCTCATCCCATGAACCCAACCTATGTTATGTCCCTTACAAAGTCTCTTCAGATTAGGGCATTTGAATTAACGTAGGAGTTTATATGTTTATAAGCATCGCTCGAAGAAGTGCGAACAAGATTATTTCATTGTCATTTTGCAAGGTTCTTAACTTGTAAACCCGTAGATGATTACAATACTGTTCATTCAATAGCCTTGACTCAAAGAGTCCATTTGTTAAGCCGTTGACCAAGCCCACATTATGGTCCTTGTTAAAAACCTCTCGGATTGGTAAGATCGTATCGCTTGCAAGAATATTCAGACCCATGTCGATATGATGAAATTGAGTGATTCTCATAAAATAGACATTCTAAATGAGAGTGAGTGAAAATCCTTTCTAACCGAAAGTCTCTCATTTAGTATTCTTAAGAAATCCATGTCATGAGTGAAGATTGTCTTGAATGATAATTCTCTCCAGTGGAAATTTGGGTGATGCAAAAGTCATTATGCATAAACCCCGATTGAGTTGATGAAAACCTCATTGAATTTTGAAATGTGCATTCTAGAGTGGCTTAGATTATCTATCTCTTTGATGAATGCATATCGGTTTTTGCTCTAAATCATGTCTGATAGGTAATTCAAGTTCCTTTCAGAATGTTTCATGATATTAGAATATGAGAAACCTCCACCATGAGGTGAAAGACTTCCACAGGATATCTAAATTCCAAAAGGCATATCCCGAAGAATTAGAGATATCACTAGGTAAGTATCTCTACCATACTTTAAAATACTTGTCATTGTGCAGGTATTCTCCCTCAAGTGCATCGACACTTGACTTGGTCAAGCTGTCCCTTTATATTGACCTGGCGTGCTTTCGTAGCCCAAAGTCCCTCTTTATTGACCTAGCATGCTTTCGTAGCTTAATGTCCTTATATTGACCTGGCGTGCTTTCGTAGCCCAGTGTCCTTATATTGACCTGGCGTGCTTTCGTAGCCCAGAGTCCCTTTATATTGACCTGGCGTGCTTTCGTAGCCCAGAGTCCCTCTTTATCGACTCGGCGTGCTTTTGTAGCCCGATGTCCCTTTATGTTGACCTGGCGTGCTTTCGTAGCCCGGAGTCCCTCTTTATCGACTCGGCGTACTTTTTGTAGCCCGATGTCCATTTATATTGACTTGGTGTGCTTTCGTAGCCCAAAGTCCCTTTTAATCGACACTCGACTGAGTTGTCCCCCAAAGATTTTCCTCCAGATTCAATCTGATTAAGGCGACCGAAGAACGGTTTGGGTCCTGGTCAGTTGATCTATGTTGCAAGGCTGGGCGACCGAAGAATGATTCGGGTCCTAGCCAAGCAAAACCTCGTTTAGGTGACCGTAGAATGGTATGGGTCCTAGACATCATCTATTTCCCTATTCGGGCGACCGTAGAATGGTATGGGTCCTAGACAAAGCAATTTCCCCATTCAGGCGATCGTAAAATGGTACGGGTCCTGAAAAATCAATTTTCCATCAAGGCGACCGTAGAATGGTACAGGTCCTCGACAATACCTATTCCCTATTTTAGGTGACCGTAGAATGGTACGGGTCCTAAAAAGTGAATCCCCATTTAGGCCCTAAAGGTAAGAATGGTACGGGTCATAGACAAAACCTATTTCCTATTCGGTTTGGACCGGATGAATATTACGGGTCTTGGAAGGTAAATCCCCGTTTCGTCATACCTTAGTTTGGATCTAGTCCTAGACACAACCAAAAATCTTGACATCTCGGGCGATCGTAGAATGGTACGAGTCACGGGAAACACTTCTTCACAAAGCCATGTTACTATTGGGTACCATAAAATGTGGAGTAAATAGGGGACATGTAACACCAACTATCTTGAATCACTACCCTCCTTGAAGGTAAGTCATTAGGTAAGTCTTTTATCATCATGCATTAGTATTTCCATGCATCATATAAATTGCATTAAAAAATGGAATTCATTTTCCAACAAAAAAAAAATATTCAATGCATTTGTATGGTCAAAATTTAGATCTCAATTTGTCTTTGAATGCAACCTCTTCGAGCTCACCTTCAAAGAGGGGCAGCTGTTAATACCTAAATTTTGGCGATCCATTTAGTCACTTATTGCATAAAAAATTAGGGGTTAATTTTATTTTTTTGCATAGCTACATTTAGTTCATAAGGAAAAGAAGACAAAGAAGTAAAAAGTACAAAATTGAGAAAAGAGAAGCCATTTAAGTGGGGGTTATGATCTTATCTTTAAAAATCAGTAGAAAATATCTTGGAGATAAGGAGAATAAAAAATTTTGATGAAAAGTTAAAGACAATCTTTTCGTCGGATGAAATATTCACAAAAGATTTTAGAAAAGGGTTTTAGGGGTTTTTCTCTCGGTTCGAAGGAGTACACAAGGAAAAAGTAAAAAAGAGAGAAAAGTGAGTTTGAGGGGAAGAGAAAAGGTCAAAAAGCAAAAAGCTTCTGCAGAAAAGTGAAGGGGCAAAGAAGAAGGGACGTTGATTTGACCTAGCACTATTCATCATCTTCCCCAAATCCGTTGGTTGGCCGCCTCACCGCAATTTCGTTTTCAGCCGACCGATCTCTGATGACACGCCAAGCCGCTCCCGCCGCTCACCCTCCTTTTGGAGTGTCCGCCTCCACCTCGTTCGCCGCCCGCCCGACACCCACGACGCTCCACCCCGAGTAGGCCCGAGTCGTGCCGGCGAACCTCCTTCCCGCGCTGATTTCGCTGCCGGTTTCTACGAGCTGCCTCGCCAATCCGCGTGCTCCGCCTCATCTCCAATCCGACGCCAACCCGCTGGTTCGTGACGCGCCACTCGCTCGTGATTGCCACTCCTCACGCCCGCCGCGTTCGCAATCCACCCACCACCCAACGAGCCGCTCCGAAGACGCCACGCAACGCCTATCCCTTACACACCGCCGAGCTGAGCCGATGCCGATCGTCCTCCACCGGCGCCGACCCGAACGCCGCTGACCCCCCACTTTCCTTAGGTTGCTCAATTTTCTTAAGTTTTTATTTTTCTTATTTTATGTTATTTTACTTTATTTTTAGTTAGTTTTGTTATTATTGTTTAAGTTTGAATATTGTAGGGTGACTTTTAGATCATGAATTTTGAAGGCATTATCCAAGGTCTTCCCCATAATTATTATAATTATTAATTTGACCCGTAAGATGTCGGGTCATTTTTTTAATTATTTTAATTTTGGAATTTGTTGATAGTACTTTAATTGTTGAATCAATGTAATTATTAATTTGATCCGTAAGAATTCGGATCAGATTGTTAATTATTTTGATCTTTTTGTCGTGATAATTAAGGTTATGATAATCGTTAATTTGACCTGTGAGACAACAGGTTATTTTTCCGATTATTTTAATCCTTTATTTGATTGAATATCTTGGTTGTTTAGATTTAATGTTTAGTTGATAATTGCATTGCTCATTTTTGAAAACCACTAAAAAATCTAAAAAATATTTGAATTAGGATTCAGTTTGTTTTAGAATATTTCTTGTTATCTTGCATATCTAGAATAGGGATTTTATTCCAAATTTAAAAAATATATATATAAAAACAAAAAAAATGCATTCATTTAGGTTGTTAGTTTTATCATTATTTGAATTGCATGAAATTTTAATTCCGAAATTAATATAAAAACAATTTTTAAAAAAAAATCATCATGCATATTTCATGCTGAATTAGAGCATTCTTTGCATGTCATTGCATATTAGATAAATTGCATGTTAGATTAAGATAATATCTTAGTTTAAATTAGGATTTAATGTGACTTGATCCTTAGTTTAAATTAGATAGAATTTTAATCTAGCTAGATCATTTTTGCATAGAAATATCAAATGCACGTCATCTAGTTTTCATTAAGTTCATTTAATTAGAACTTCATCGTCATTAGACTAAGTCATTTAATAAATGTCGCAAGACATATAACCCGCATACTAAATTATATGTTGCGTGTCATTTTAGTATGTCATTGCATCTCATTGCATGTCATTAGAATTAGGTCATTTAGATTGCATTTAATTATTGCATTTCTTCATGTCATATAGTTTAGGTCATGCTGCCATGTCATATTAGATTACTAGCATGCATCGCATGATTTTCATTAAGAAAAGCGAAAACAAAAATTGGATAATTGCGTGATAATTAGAAATCATATCTAGGGTTGTTGATATGGATTTTAATTTAACAATGCAGATGCTTCCATTGCTTTGAGGTAAGTTTTGCATTATTTAATTGCTTTCTTGAGTGTTAAATTGGTGGTATGCGCACATGTATGATCACCTCACATGTTAGGAAGATAAATTAAAATCAATTCAATTGCCAAACATTTTTTTGAAAATGAAATAAAAAAGGTACCGAAAGGGCACTAGGATAGTCTGGTGTAATCAAGTCCCCGAACTCATGAATCTCTGGTTCGTAGAAGTAAAGTAAACCTCCCGTTACTTTACTTGGGTTTCTAATCGACCCACCAAAAATAGATTAGTGGCAACTCCTGATTGAAAATCATTTGCATGTTAAGAATTCAAACCTAAGTCGCGAATTGGTATGGGCATGGGAGAGCCCAAGCTAAGCTTAAAGACTTAGTAATCCATTAACCTAGTTTTAGGTGGTGAACCTGCGAAAATTAGGTCGCAACAAGAAGAAAACAAAAGAAAGGTTGAAAAGTCAAAAAAGAAGGAAAAAAATTAATAAATAAAAGAGAAAAAGGGGTGAGCAGTGGTTGCTCACTTTAAAGAGCTGAACCACTTTGGGAGAAAGAGAAAAGAAAGGAAAGAAAGACAAAAGAAGAAGAAGAATAAGAAAAGAGATGGGAAGAAAGGAAAGGGGTTTTGGCATGTGCAAGCTACAGATGCGTTGTCAAGCTAACTCGACTCCATAACGCAATGCCCAATAAGGGATCAAGCCCCTCATTAATCCAATCAAAGTAATTTATGGGTATAGGGCTCAAATTCAGAATTTTAGAAAATCGAGTGGCGAAGTCTGATTTTGGAGTTCTTGAGCCACATATTTTTATAGAAATCATTTTTTTAGGGTATTGTGGAGCCATAGATTTTTACAAATCATGATTTGAGTTTATGGTCCGCCCGAAACAAAATTTCAAAGTTTTCCACGTGCAGTGAACAGTACACATCCAGCAGCTTTGGACTCTTTTTTTTTTTTGTCATTTTTCAACTTGATTTTGGGATGGTTAAGTTGGGATTCCTATAGTATGTTTAGAGGGCTTTTTTTTTTTTTTACTAGAAGTACTTTCAGAATAGGGTTTGGAGGACGAAGTTATAGCGTAACTAAGTTTTGCACTTAAACTCCGTGTTGCGAACAACAAGTGAAAAACCACTTTGGCTATGTGATTTTTTAGTGCATTAGAATCCTTTTGTTAGAGTTAAGGCGTAATTTAGTCATTTTGTATAACATTATTCCTCAGTTATTTGATAGGGCCATGAGTTCGATGTTACAAGTATTGTTTGTGTAGACGACGAGGTGAGTGATACTATATCTTCTTTGGTTTTGTAAAATCATGTCTTGAAGTGTGTGTGTGTGTGTGTGTGTGTGTATTGAATTGAGGAGCATTTTTATTACATAAAACCCAGATTGAGCATTTGCTACTCTTTGGTTGATTATGAATATTTAAAAAGTGTGTTATACAAAGTTTGTGGAGTAATATATAAAATTACTTTGTGACTGATTTATGGAAAGGTTTATGATGATTTGAGAAATGAATGATGGGCTATGTAGCAAAATGTTATTTGATTGGCTTAAGATATTGATTTTTGGATTTGATTTTTGGTTTTAAAGGATTATTTTTTATGTTCAATATGACTGTGAACCTAGTGAGAGGTTTTTGGGGTATGCATACAAGATTTAGGATATCCTTTTGAGCCGAGCTACCAGCTTTGTAGGTGGAGTCATTGCCAAGGGGAAAATCTTGGTTGCCTTGTCACTAGGCATTATGTCATAATCATGGTAGAGTGATCATCTTTGGACAAATAGAGTGATCATCTCTTCTTCTTTTTTATTTTACAATAATCTATCGTTTTGCCATATATTGGAAAATGCTAAGATTAATTTAGAGGCAAAATGTAGATAACTCATAATGAAATTTAGTAGGTTAGGTCATCTTTTCCGACACAAGTCGACTGCTACAGTGTTGCACAATCTTAGACTTTAAACTTTGGATTAATACCCCGAAAAACCCAAAGTTGATACACCTGTAACAAATTTATCCAAAATTATTTTTTTTTACCACCAAAACTCCTAAACTGGTATACTTTTGATAAATTTACCTTAAATCGATACACTTGTGACAAATTTACTATCTATTAGTTTTCGTTAAATTTTACCATTAAATTATTATTACCACCGCCTGCAACGGCGCATCTGACTTGGGGCTCTCTCCCACTCACGAAGGGGGGGAATTCGAATTCCAGAAACATTGTTAGGGATTCTTACTTGGAGTACTGTGGTGGTAGATCTTATAGTCGCTCTCCCAAGGTTTGCTTGTCGGTTGTCGGCTTACAGGGTTCCTTGGGTTATAAAAAAAAACTATTAAGTTAAATAACACGTGACAGTTAACTGGTATACCAATTTGAGATTTTATGCTTTATTTGTCACAATTTACAATTTTTGTGATTTTTTGTGATATTAATCCAATTTAGTATAGGGTATATTTGTTATAAATTTACCAGTTTTGCGTTTTTCAATCGAATAAATTAGTTTGGGGTAAATTTGTCACAGGTATACTAATTTGAGGTTTTTCATGGTCAAAAAAATAATTTGAAGTAAATTTATCACAAGTGTACCAGTTTTAAGTTTTTCAGGGTATTAACCCTTAAACTTTCAACAGCCAAATTGACCCACCTGTCAATGAATGGTACAATCAGACTAGGCAACGACGGATGATTTGGACAGCGTCGATCTATCGACTTCAAATATTATACCATTTCAAATTTCTCAAAATTTCTGCATTCTCTGGCAAGCATCATTTCCCGTGTTTTGTGGTTTTGTCCTCTGTTGAATATTGATTACTCTTTGCACCTTAACTCTTTCCTTTTCATCTGTTCGTTGTCCAGGACAAGCTAGATTTTCCGACAAGTTCTTATGTGGGGAATGAGGTCAGAGGAAGTGTTTCCTTCAGTCGATGAAACATTCGATAGACGCGATGGCAGAGAAATTTTCCATTTCCCGACGAACATACGTCATGATGATTATATACTTGATTCCTTATTTTCAGCAACTGACATTGCCTTCTGTCCTTTTTTAGATTGCTGATTAGATAGGTACTCAAAGCATGCATTGATTATTTGCGCGGGCTTGCAGTTGCTTTCCACACGATGAAAGAGAAAAAAAAAAAAAGCAATATCCACGATTTCAGACAACAGGAGGGAACGGGAAACTTCCAACCTGATGTCGCCGTTCTCAAAGGCATCTTGGAAAGTGGAAGGATTTCAGCTTTACAAATGTACTATGAAATTTCGATGGCCCACACGGAATCTCATCCACCTAATCTATCAACTAATGCCTTTGATTTGGAATTTGTAACATCCAAGCAGGTAACTGTTATTTGTCAATATGAATGGAGTTTCACACATAGCGAAAGAGAAGTTTACTCCAAGTGCATTCTCAAGAGCAAGTACTTTCTCGAAGAAAGCAGAGAATCTTTTCACAATTTCATGCCGAAAATACCCTGACAAATTACGTGTACTAGAGTTTCAATCTACAATGTAACGGCTAATACCTTGACTATTACGCGGTGTTAACTTTGTGTGCATGAAATCTCGTGGATCTTCACCCACCCTCGACTATGGAAATGGATAACTCGTTTGTTTCACCGTCTATTTGATCATTGAACCTCTCCGTGTAAAATCCCGGTTGCTTGGGCTGTGGCAATGAGGCACTCTCGCTGTCCAACATTCGTATTACAGATGACATCGTTGGCCTTTGTTCCGGACTTCGCTGAACACACAAGAGGCCTATCTGGATGCACCTGATAACTTCCGATCTTGGAAATGAATCCTCCATTTGTTTGTCTATGAGTTCGGTGGCCTCCCCTTGAAGCCATAATTTCCAGGCCTGAAAGTTGCAGAGTCCAAGGCAATTTTATTTGAGTAATGTCAGAACTCGAAGTAGAATCTTGGAGTAGAAGCTTACATGTCCAAGAAGGTTAAAATTGTGATCATGGTGATGGAATTCTTTGTTCCTCCTGCCGCTAATTATTTCCAGGACTAGGACTCCAAAGCTAAAAACATCTGATTTAGTTGAGAAAATTCCATCTATTGCATACTCTAGAGGCATGTATCCACTGCATCACATTTCGAGGCAAGAATGCTTAGTCAATTAAAAAAAAAATAGCCACAGAATCATGCATCAAAATATGGATAATATCTAGTGTGGCGAGAACTTCTAAGGGCACTTACTAAGTCCCAACTACACGTGTCGTCTGTGCCCCAGATTGATCTCCTCTGCAAGCCCTAGCCATGCCAAAATCTGATATCTTTGGGTTCATCTCGCTATCTAGCAGCACATTACTAGCTTTTAGATCCCGATGAATTATTCTCAATCTTGAGTCGTGATGTAAATACAGAAGTCCTCTTGCAACACCCACAATGATATCAAAACGCCGCCTCCACACGAGAGAATTACCTCCTCTATTACCTACAAGTGTTTTTGGGGACCCAAATCAACCATAGGAATTCACAAACAAAACCACAAACTAACTTAAAATAGGATCGATCCTATCTGAAAAGAAACGTTTAAAGTAATTAACCGCATTTTCCTACTAAGATGAGTTGCTTGGAACAGACCAAATATAAAGGAGTCGAGGCTTCCATTCGGCATATATTCATATACTAACATCCTTTCCTCTCCGTTAATACAGCATCCCAATAGTTTGACAAGATTTCGGTGCTGAAGTCTCGCAATCAGCAAGACTTCATTCTTGAACTCATCACAACCCTGTCTGGAGTTCTGCGACAGCCTCTTGACGGCTATTTGAACTCCATCGGACATTAAACCCTGCAATATTTACGTTCATCGCTTAAGACAACTATTCAAAATGACGAAGCTAAAATCACATATCCATGTCTAATTCGATAAGTACATAACCAAGTCTTCTTTTCTTTATATGGGTGCCATCATGGTATTGTCCAACTGCTGTGAAATGAAATATATAAAGAGGAATGAAACTCCAGAGCTCGTTTGAGAGTTGACGAGCATACATACCCTCCCTTTGTGAGGAAGCACCCTTCTCTCTTTCTAGTTATTGGGACAGGCGAATTCTTATAGATCTGGTCAATATCCACAGAACCAATGTCCATATTCGTAGATAGTAATACTTAAAAGGTCCTTACCTTATAGACAGGACCAAAACCGCCCTCTCCGATTTTATTGAGAGACGAAAAGCTATCAGTCGCTTTAGTAATGACTTCCAAGTCTAGCGTAGGCAGCTCTGAGTTGTCTCCATTCCCAGCCTGCACTTCTGATGTTTTCCCTGCAAAAAAATAATCGATGAATTGTGTAGGGGAGAGACTTTTTCAGTATATCAGCTCGAAATTGTTCGACCCACTTTATCTTTTGGGGAAAAGATCTTCCTGAAGGTTGAATAGCAATGAACTTAAGTTGGTCCATTGGCTAGTTTAATTGCTCATCTTTGTAAACCTCACATTTATTGCTGCAACAATACCGATGAAGCCCAGATTCTAGCATTCTTACAAAGTCGAGCATGAAAGATGCCTAATAGACTATACAATATTTGAAAGTGCTTCAAGGAAACTGAAACAATTGCACTGGGAGATTATTAACCGAGGTCAATATTTGCTGAGGAAGAAAGACACTTTACCTAGACGTTTTTTGGTTCTCCTCCTCCAGAAACAGATTAGCAAAAGCATTGCTAGAGAGAGTGATGCGGCGATTGCTGGTGCCACCAACCACAATTTCCACTTATAATTGCCTATTACCCACGATGGAAGAAAAATTTCAGGAACGGCTAGGGAGACGAGATGGAGACAAATATCTAACTTCACTGAATTTCGAAAATATACCTATGTCAGACGCCATGACCCTGATGAAAACATTCTGATTGTGGTTTGGTTGAACGAGCTTTCTGATGTCGAGAAGATCTCCATACCAAAGCAGACACCCGCTACCCTTATTGGCAATGTCTGCATTGGTATACGCGGTGCAAGTACAATTTTTCAGGCACTTGGCTCTGCATTCGTCAAGGCTCGTGCTCAAGTTCACCCAGTAACTCAACATATCCGGAACCTTCACACCCTTCAGCTTCTTGAACCCTTCTCCTTTAGGACAATTCAAGGGCTTCTTCTTAACACACCCGCTGGACCAAGAGTTCATTGCCCATTCCTGGGGCGATTTAGGGGTGTACCCAGTCAGGCAGCTGCATATTGGGGCATCACCAATCGTGCACACAGCGTTAGGCCCACATTTTGCATACTCGTCGCACTGATCATTTGGCAACTCATGTATGACTGTCCACTGTGTATTATCGTTCCAGAGCCAGCGTTGAAGCGTGCCAGAGTGGTTGAGCACGGCCCTCGTGATGTTGGAATTGTTGTTGAGTTGATAGGTATAGTACGCTTCTTCAGCGGTGTTCACGAACTCGGGTTTGATGATTGCATTTGGGTTCAGGGGCAATCCACTGAACTGGATACCTTCCCATGGCCCGCTTCTTTCAATTACTGAAGCATTCCTGCGGAGGAACTTCTGGGGCAGTCCCTTGAGTTCGACTTTGTATGTGATGTCTCCTGTTGAAGGATCGTCTGAATTTCTCCAAGAAGTGAGATACCGGTTCAAACCGATCCTCAGGTCCCACCCTAGCTTCATCCCTGCGAGTAACGTATCGAAAGGATGGTCAAAACTCTGCCACAGGATATTCCTCGAACCGTTGTTGCTTTCATCTGTGAGGACCAGATTCCCGGAGTCCAGGAGCTGCGCAGCCACGGTACCGGAGGTCACATTTGCTGTGTCCGTGGACCAAACGGCTCTTCCTGTTCCGTCAACAATGACAAGATTCCCTCCTCTTTCAATCCGCAGGACTCCTGACGAGCCATTGATTGGATCGTCCCTATTCGCGACCCAGACAACAGTCTTGACCGGGATGTTGTAGAACCTTATCCCAACATAACGGTTAGACGAATTTCCAGCGCTGAAGAATCCAAGCTCGAACTTTGCTCCCGCGGAAACTAGAGTCTCGTTATCTCTGACCGGCCGAGACAGAGTTATTGTGTCAGCAGATCTGCTGAGCTCTGCTGCTGTTGAAAGCAAGGTGATGAAGATGAAGAAGTGAAAAGGAGAGTAAAGAATCTCCATTGAAGAGACAGAAGCCGGATAGTGAATTTTATGTAATAGCGAGGGTGAGGCTAGGAGTTTTGTAGGATTTTTGTTTTTTCAAACATGGTTGGCGGCCACGGAGGGGGGTATTTTCTCTGGAAAGAAGGTTGCAAGAAAGAGACATAAGTATAAATTCTGTGGCAGTATTCGTTATTCAGACAAGCTTGATGGTGGCAGAAAGATATATTCAATTTGGTTTGGCCAAAGTCGAATGTTAATATATGCCACCTATTTGGTGGAAGACTAAGTGAAAATTTTGTTGGATATGCCCCAGAGACAGAGTATAGATGCTGATTAGGTTTGTCATTGGCTTAGTCGGCAAAGAATGGATCAATATGTGTGGTATAGGCGCATCATAATATCGTGTTTGGATTACTCAGATTGGTTATGATTCACACTTGATCTAATTCATGAGGTTAGTCAAATAGTTCATAAAGAATCCATTCATCTCATTGATAATGATTGGATAATTGTGCAATCCATTCTAAATTTTAACCCAAAAAAATAAAATTTGACCATTTGATTATTTAATATAATTACTTACAAACATTTTAAGCAAAATTATTGGTTGTAAGATTGTCAATAACACTGCTGATTAAGAAAAAATTACAACATAAGAGAATAATTACTAGGGCTTACAAACTGAAAAAGGTGTTACAATCATCTAGTCAATTTTCCAAGATTGGAAAAACAAATTCGTGATAAATTTATATAGTTCATGACTTTTCGTAGGAAAACCATCAATTATAGGACATTCAACCTTAGAGGACATTCAACCTTATGATACTTTGAGGCATTGACTTGTGAATTATGATGGCCTATCGGAAAATTACAATTACTTGGGAAAACATGTATAATCAATTATGGAAATTTTAGGCATATCACTATATTGTGGGTCAATTATTGAGTGTTTAACATTTTTACTTTAAAAGACTATTGTCAAACTACCATTCAAAACTATAAATTGCTTGTCATAAGAACAAGCGAGTTATAACGATTATAAGTAAATTTCGATCTACAAAGCGAAATAGCTTTATATCAGATTGAATAACCTTTACATGATTCAAGATAAATTCCGACAAATTAAAAAAAGTAGAAAATTTGGACCGGTTCCCCTTTGTCCCCACGGGACTCTAGAAAGCACCCACAATTGAAGTCAATTCGAGTCTGCGACCGTGTGAAACGAAGACAATACGGGAGAGCAACAGAAGCGCTAAGCACCATTATTACCTATTCATTAGGGATGGCAAAGTCAAAAAGGGATTTCACCCGACACTATCTTTCGAGGAAATGTTCCAATTTTTTAATTTTTGGGTTTTAATTTTTTTTTAAATTGTACGGTAGAAATTGGTAGAATCCAAGAAATTTAGGGCAGGCTAGCTACAGTATGACGCCTTAATCTTTGACGCGTGGCGGAAGCTCATAGACACGTTGGAGCCCAGCCCGGGGGTATATATATATATATATAGTTAGTTAGTTCATTAAATGTGTAGGAAGTGGCGGATCAATTTTGAATTAATCCGAGCTTGACCTCCAAAGACTTGTGGGTGTCCAAGACGCAAGCCAAGACCCGAGATTTGCGGAAAAGAGCACTATAAGTTGATGTGACCCATTTATAAAATTGATTTGGAAAGTAACATGTATGATAAATAGTCGCTAAGTAAGCAAAACTCAGAATGCAACATCACTTTATGTTTGATTTATGAATCAATTTTTTCACAATCATGGGCAGAATTGGCGGTGTTCTTAAACCCCTTCCCTACACTCAAATAAGATTAGGACATTGCCTTAGGGGGTTACTTATTCTGATTGTAGTTGCTAAACCATCTCATGAGACCGTGGGGGAGAATTACCAAAAAAGTCCTAAACCTTTTGTAATTGTGCCAATTCAGTCATAAACTTTTTTTTTGGCCAATTTAGTCCTAAACATTTTACAATTGTGCCAATTCAGTTCATCCGGCCAAAATTGGCCGGCCGGCGCTGACGTGGACGCCGGCCCGCCAGCCGAACGATTTTTTTAATAATTTTTTTTAATTTTTTAAATTTTTGAATTTTTTTTTATTTCCTATCTTCTTCTTCCTCCGCCGTCTTTGGCCGACCGACCAGAGGCGAGGGCCGGCGAGGTCAGCCTTGCCGCCCACTGGTGAGGCTCGCCCTTACCGGCCATTGGCGATTGGCGAAGGCGAGCCTCGCCCAGCCAAGGCGAGGCTCGGCCTCACCTAGCCATGGCGAGGTCGAGCCTCGCTAGATATAGCGACGGTGGCCTTGCTGTCGCTGGGCGAGGCTCGCCTTCGCCAATGGCCGGCGGGGGCGAGCCTCGCCCAGCGATGGCGGCCTCGTTGGCCATTGGCGAGGGTCGACCTCGCTAGTGGCCGGCAAGGCTGCCGTCGCCAGATCTGGTGAGGCTCGACCTCGCTATGGCTGGGCGAGGCCGAGCCTCGCCTTGGTTTGGCAACGGCGGCCTTACCGTCGCTGGGCGAGGCTCGCCCTCGCCGGCCACTGGCGAAGGCGAGTCTCGCCCAGCGATGGCGAGGCCGCCGTCGCAAGATCTGGCGAGGCTCGACCTCGCCATGGCTGGGCGAGGCCGAGCCTCGCCTTGGTTGGGCGACGGCGGCCTCACCGTCGCTGGGCAAGGCTCGCCAGTGGCCGGCGAGGCTGACCTCGCCGGCCCTCGCCTCTGGCCGGCCAGCTAGCGCCGGCCAGAGGAAGAAGAAGATAGGAAGAAAAAAATTTTAAATTTAAAAAAAAAATTCGAAAAAAATAAAAAAATTATTAAAAAATCGTTCGCCGGCCAGCCAATTTTGGCCGGATGGACTGAATTGGCACAATTGTAAAAGGTTTAGGATTAAGTTGGCAAAAAAAAAAGTTTAGGACTAAATTGGCACAATTACAATAGGTTCAAGACTTTTTTAGTAATTCTCCCGAGACCGTGGGGACCCCCTCCCCCACACTTGCATGAAGTTAGGGACATTACGTTACGAGGTTATTTGAACTATGGCGAAAATTCACGCCTTTCTTATTTATGCTGACTATGACTGATAGATCACCTCATGCAACCAATAACCTCCTCCACAATCAAACGAGGTTGGGCATTATCTCAAGGGTTACTCATTCCGGTAATGGAGGACAAACCACCTCGCCCCCTCCTCCGTACTCAAGTGAGATCGGAACATTGCCTCGGGGGTATTCGGATTCAGGTAGCGGAATCAGATCTTTCTACTGAATGTTTTGAGGTTCTTATGTTGTTTCCCTCTAACATGTTCCAGGTTTAAGAATGCTCACTTTGGCGATAAGGATTATTCTCTCTGAGCACGACTTTTGCCAAATAAGTGAAGGCTAATTCCAATGAACGAGATATTAAATAGTGGGGTCGGCTGGATTTATATGCATGGGCCCATTGGTTTTGTAATTTGTCTTTAAAGAAGTGCGACAAAGTCATTTACTGGGTGTAGTCCACAGTGACAATGGGACGTCACACTTGTGACAGCTTCAACTTGGCCGGCGTAAGAGAAGTGATGACAAAGGACTTCATCATAATTTCCTGAAAATGCTCAAGGACTTAATTGCGTAATCAAATGAGTCAATTGATCAATGAAACTCGCACATAAAGTTATAAAATTCTAATGAAATTTATTAGTTTGAGCATGTGCTCAAAATTCAAGATGAAAGTATAATTAAGGGAAGCTTGGGATGGGATATCACATAAAATCAACCAAATGTGGTAATGCGAAATACTAACATAGATATGGCGAAATACTAACTTAGTTATAAGACTTGTAATGAAATATATGCTTTTTTGGCTTCTTCCTCTTCTTTTTTTTCTTTTTTTTTTTTTTTTGTGAGAGTGAGAGAGAGAGGAAGAGCTATGGCTGGTGGGTACCATCGCAGTAATGGCAAAGGAAGCAGCAGGTGGTGACATGACCTCGACATTTGGTGATGGCAATAATGTTGCTGGGGTGTGGCGGCGACTAAGCTCGTGGTATAGGTTATGATTTTATGGACTAAGATCGTATGTTGGTGACTGTGACAGATGAAATTGGATAGGGGTACTATTATAAAAAAGAGGGAGAAATGTCAAAAATAGTCTATACATGCCCGCTCAATGTTAAATATGATTCTTATACACTTTGACAGGTTAAATTGATTTTATTAAAATAATATGAACAGTAAATTTAACAAAATTAAAAAATCAAGAACCAAATTTAACATCGATAAAAAATACGAGAGTTAAATTGATGTACCCTCCCTTGAAATTTGGGGTGCAAATTTGTAGTTACGAAAATAGAGGGTGCCAAGTGATAAAAGATGAGAGAAGGCAAGCATCTCTCGGGTATGTGTAGGTCCAATTCACGTGGATCGACCCCGTTGACGATTGTGGGTGTCGTGCTTGACTCGCTGTTTTTTGATAAGACCTCGTGAGAGTGACCTCGTGAGAGTGACTCGACGGGAGACCGGGCCCTTTTGAAGTGTCCATTGAGTCAGCTTCACGACAAGCACAGGTCCTGGGTCAGCCATGGAGACCAAGACTTCGGTAATTGATCATTGGGTGGTGTCAGTCTCTCATCACCACATGTATCACGAACCTCTTGGCCCTCTTCTAGAAGATAAAGATATTATATAGGAGAAGGATGCACCGCCCTGAAACTGGTGGTGAGAGTATCTGTATTTCTCGCCTCTCCTAGCTAATTCTCTGTAGTCTGTCACTTTTTCCATTATAACTAGCAGAAGAGCACACGCAAATTCGTGCTAAAGAACAAAAAGAGCATGATAGACGTGTCCATAGCGACACGATTCGAACGTGATACGAACGTGATCTGATGTGCACTGAAGATGACAGTGTTCTTGACGTATCGTTTAAGTCTGATAGTGGTTGACTGTACAGTAAACCAAATAATGCTCCTATTGCAATATCTGCCTTTTCTTTTTTGGTCTTTTTAACTTGGGTCAAAAAGTGGGATTGATTTTTTTTTAAAAGAGAAAAGAAAAAGGAAAATGAGTGTTCTAAAAGGCGGAGACCTTGCACGAAAAAGAAGGGAAAAAGAGAGAGAATAGAAAAGAAAGGAGGAGGAAAAAAGAAGAGGAAAAGAAGAGAAAAAAAAAAAAAGAGAAAAGGGGGTTTTGTATGTCCACACCACGGGAACATTAACAAGCCAAATTAATTATGTTTTGCAATGTTTGGTTAGTGCTTGACCTTGTTATTTCTTAAATGGAGGAATTTCTGAAATTATGGCTCCTAAGTGAAATTTTGTTTGATACTTAATAGTACTGGAAGACCTTGCAGATAATGTGAAGGCTATTATAGGCCCGGAGTGCTGCAAAACCTTGGTGCGCTAAAGGTGACAAGGGACGATATTAACCCAGCAAGGAGTGTGGAGTTCAAAAGCATCATTAAAATGAATATATGCACTATAAGTCCTAACACTTGTCGCGAAAATACAATCAAATCTTAAAACTTTCAAAAAATGCAATCAAATTTTAAAACTTGTTAAATCGACATAATCAAGTCCCCTCCCTCGTTAACATCGTTAGTTTCTCTAATGAAAAATGTTGATGTGGTATTTTAAAATTAATTTTTCTTTCTTATGTGGCATTTTTTAATTAATTTTTCTTCCAATCTTATTTAAATAATATAAAAAACTAAAAAAATAAAAAATAAAATAGGAACAAAAAAAAAGGGCAAGGACTCGTGGCTAGGCACTATTGTTGCTGCTTATTGTCGAAGGGTTAGTGACAACAGTGCCCATCATTGGAGAGGTTGGCAAAGGTTGCTAGCCCTAAGGGTGAGAGGGGGGGAAGCATAGCTCTCGTCGCCTTAGGCAAGGGCCAGTGAGGCATCACCCAAATCTAGTATTGGCCCCAAGCGAGGGTTGACAAGGCCCCACTTGTGATATCCAGAAATTTGACTCCTTCAAAATATATGAAATAGTTATTTCATCAATGCACTGATAGTTAATTGACTCTAAATTGATCACTCATAAGTTAAATAATCTATTGAAAGAGATTATAAATGTTTAAAATGCAAATGACCAAAGAATTCAATCAAGAATAGACCACTCAATCGTAAGGATCGACAATGGTAAATACTACATTGTTGTAAGTCAATTAGAAAACAGATTATAAATCGATTTGACAGAAGTATATAGTTAATTTGTGGGTAATTCCGCACGATTACGATAGTTGCAATGAATGACAATAAATCAATTTTCTATTGATCTTGTACTTAGGATTAGTAATTGATCCCTCGTGATTACATGATAAGCAATGGTCATCAACTATTGAAGAGGCACAAACATGGATCGAATATTATCGGCCACGGGTCAACTGCATGAAAACCCCTAAAAGCCACCCAATAGTTTAGGTCATTTATGTTCAATTAGCAAACAAATGCCAAGTTCCTCCATCTTATTTGCCATTTGTCTTCTTATTTTCATTACTTTAGAAAATCAGGAGTTAACTCTAACAAGAAAATTGTTCTTGATAACTTACTAATTTAATCCAAATCCTTTGGATAATTTGTCGATTTAGTTTTAAATATTTTAACAATTTGTCAGTTTTGGTAAAAAATTATTGAACTAGCAGTCTAATCAACACTAACCATCCAACATGGCAAGGCCAATTTTTGATTTTTTTTTTGAATTTTATGATTTTTTTTCTTTTTTTCCTTTCTTTTTCTTTTATCTTTTTTCCCTATTTCCCTCCAATGGTCATCACCAGACCTAATCGATAGTCAATGGTTGACCTCATGTGAGGGCAAGGGAGGCCTTTGCCAGATCTGATGCCCTCACTAGCCTAAACAAATGTGGCTTATGCTCACCCAAGCAAGGGTGACCTTGTGGCGTCCTAGTCCACCACTTACTAATCCTTGTTTTGTATTTACTTTAAGTTATCACGAAAGTGAAAGTCTTTTCTAAAGGTTAGAATTTATAACATGATTTATACACGTGCCTCTAAAAACACAATAATAGAGGGAATCATGCTTCCATTATTTATCATACGTATATGTACATCGAGTGGTGAATTATACATAAAAAGGAAGGACCTAAACTGGGAGAAATCAAAAAGGTGTATGTCTCTCTAAACTGTATTATAGCAAGTTCCTTATCTATACGTATGTCTCTCCATTCGACTATCCCGACTACATGATCCCATGCCCCAAAAAGTTACGATCATGTCAAAATACATGGATGACCCCTTTGCGCTCTGTCCTACTCCGGCTCCTAATCGTCCACATCACTCCTACCTCCACCTATACCAAGAGCAATAGGAATGGAATTGGTCCTAACAGGCGACCATTCGTTAGTACAAATATAGCAACAAAACGGTAGGAAATTAGACCAAACTATCCTATATCCACTAGAAAGACAGTCGTGTATCGAACAAACACCATGCCCAGAAAGTCCGGATCGATAAACTCGTAATGCTCGCCCTCTAGCACAACGGGTGCTCTATAATGAGAGATCATTTCCAGTCACATGAGTAATGCCAGCATGAATTTAATGTGACACGTGTCATATACAATCACATGGGTCATACTACTGTGCAATGAGTGCATCAAGCTTCACATTTATCATGCATAATATCACTAAGGTCCATGCCCATTTCACTACTCAGCTAGTCCATGTAGGCAACTCACGTAGTGACCTCCAATTCTCTAATTTGGCATCCACGATTCCCATATTGTAAGCACTCTACTCCGGGGCATCTCGGTTGTTAGTCAAGGCATTTGCCTTCAACAGTTACTCCGAGCCATCGTTGGGCTCTTGAGTTGATCGTCAAGACTTCCGAGTTTTGTCTCTAGTAGTCATCTTGGTTGGTAGTCAAGGCATTCACCTCTAACATCCACTCCTGGCCATTGTCAAGCATCCAATGCCATGCCCTAGACCTAGCCTTGGCATGAGAACGTGACATCCTTTGTGACTGGATCAAGTTGCGACATCCTAGGAAGTGTCACCATTCCATTGATTTGATATTGCTAGTATGAGTACCTAGAGGGGGGTGAATAGGTATACAACGAATTTTCTTGAAGATTGCACAATACTTTAGACAGTTAAAGAATTGGCAATAATTAAATATCAATCGAAAGACTGAGTAAGGGAAAGAGAGAATTGAACACTCGGTTTATAGTGGTTCGGCTTGATTCAAGCCTACGTCCACTCTTCTGCACTGACAGCCGAATTGTCACGCCCCGCTCCTCGGGCACGTGCACATCCTTCACTCTTGGTCGGTTTTATAATGCGATATCCCAGGACAATGTATCGCCGACCCTTTCATTTTTAAGCACATGCGGAAGCAGTTAAAATCCCCAGACAATAAAACAATGGGATAGAAAAGCAGGGCCATATTTTTCATATTGAAATTTATAACCAAACTTTTATACAAACCACAAACCAGAACACTTCACAACTTTTTATTCTAAACTCTATTCACATCAAAATGGAGATATCAAAGAAGATAAAATTTCAGTCCATCTAGGCCGTACTCACGGCCCCTCTCGAGATTGTCTTCTTCTCCCAAAATCCTTCTCCAACTCTTCCTCCTCAGCTCCTTAGCGGGGTCCTGAAATGGTTTTCCCCAAACTGGGATGAGACTACGTCTCAGCGAGTTCTACCCCACTAAGCCCGATTAGTGAACCATTATACTAAAGGCTGCCTAAACACGCATAGGTCAGAAGACGTACCTTAGCATCAGATCCCACCTGCAAGTCAGTACAATTTACAATAAGCACTCAAGCAATCATATCACCGATCAAAGCATCGATCAAATCGACCTAGTCGATTACAAGCCAACAAGACCACTCACGGTCATTCCCTTTTCAGTCAATCAATTCACAACATCAAATCAAAACAATGATCAATCGACTTCGTCGATTACATGTCAACCTGACCATTTTCCGGTCATTCAAGCTATTGCTATTCAGAGTCCCACTCGATAACATTCAATATTTAATGGCTTTACGGTCCCACTCGACCACTTTCAAGAATCAATGGCTTTACGGTCCCACTCGACCCCTTTCAAGATTCAATGGCTTTACGGTCCCACTCGACCACTTTCAAGAATCAATGGCTTTACGGTCCCACTCGACCACTTTCAAGATTCAATGGCTTTACGGTCCCACTCGACCACTTTCAAGATTCAATGGCTTTACGGTCCCACTCGACCACTTTCAAGAATCAATGGCTTTTACGGGCCCCACTCGACCACTTTCAAGAATCAATGGCTTTACTGGCCCCACTCGACCACTTTCAAGATTCAATTTGGCACAATTCAAAGCTCAAATAAATAAACGGATCTGCGTCACGACAATTGGCACGAGATTTCGGTCGTCGGCCATCTCAATCTTAATTTCCGAAAAATAAATAAATAATTAATTAATTTCGAAATTTAATTAATAAATATTAATAATTCAAATTAGCACAAACTAAAACTCAATTAAACAAACGGGCTTCACCACGGTCATCAGCATAATTTTCCGGTTCCAGGCCATCTCAGTTGAATTTCCAGGAAATAAATAAATAAATAATTAATTTCTAAAATTAAATAATTAATATTAAAAATTCAATTTAGCTTAAAATAAAACCCGATTAAATAAACAGACTTCACCACAGTCATCAGCATAATTTTCCGGTTCCGAACCATCTCCCTTGAATTTTCGTTAAATAAATAATTATTTAATTTAATTCCGAAAATTAATATTTAAATGCCCAAAAATCTCACTTAGGCCCGAATCGCCAAATTGAAGCCCAATTAGGGGTCGGAAAATTCCCGAGATACTTCCAATAAATAGTAGACCACGTCTACTTGCTAATTGCACAATCAATTTATTTAAATCACATCACAATTGACTAATAATTACTAATTAATTCTAATCTAACAACCTAAACATAATTAATTAAAACTAAACCAACCTTAAAGCATAATTAGTCAACTAATCCTGGATTAGTGAGATTACTCACCAAATCGCGCGCAAGTCGGATCAATCCGACGGCGGCGACGCGAGGAACGATTGTTCCTAAAGCGACTCGCGGATCCGGGGCCCGGAAACGGCCCAAAAGCGGGCTCGAAGTCGCTGAAACCCATTTCGTGGGTTGCTGGATTAGCTGCGAAACAGAGGAAAACAGAGATGGTTAGAGGCGGAGAGGGGTCGGGAAAGCAAGAGGCGGTCCGGTGAGGCCACACGGCGGCTCCGGCGGCTTGCTCGGCCACTCACGGTGGCTGGACGAGACGGAACAGGGGCGAGAGACGCACGGGGGAGACCTGAGCGCGAGGAAACGAGGGCTGGCGGAGCACGCGGCGAGCGGCGGACGAGCGGGCGCGGGCGTGCGGTTGGTCCGGCTCCGGTGCGGCGGCGATGGCTTCGGCAAGTTGCTGCGTTTTTGCCGTCTTCGGTTCGGCTTCTGCTTCGCACAAACCAGAGAGAAAAGAGGGAGAAGGTGGGTTACGAGAGAGAGAGTGAGGGCAGGAGAGATAAGAACGTTTGACCGGTCAAAAGTAAAAAGGTGATGGGGAAAAGCAAAGTGGAAGCCAGCAAGAGGGAAAAAGGGGGAATGGTTGGCGTGGGGGAGGGTTTCGCACGAAGGGGGAAGGGGAGAGGAGAGAGAAAAGAAAGGGAGAGAGAAAATAAAAAGAGGAAAGAAAATAATACTTTAATAAGAAAACCCAATTTTCTTATTTCTATTATTTTCCTTTTCTCATTCCCTTTTTATTTTCTTCCGATCTTCGATTTTTCTTCCGATAATTTCTTTTCTGAAATTTCGGACTCGTCAATAAATTGACGAGCGATGAGACAGGATCCTAAAAATAAGAATTATGACGCGCTTAAAATTCGATTCCCGAAATCGAGTTCAATTTCGTGGTTAAAAATCGATCAGACGCGATTTTAGTCAAATCCAACCAATTAGGTAGCTTTTAGGGATTTTACCGCGGATACATCCCTTAACGGCTTCACCCAATAGGTTAGTTAACTCGTGAGTGATCAGCTCAGAGAAAAAGGACCATAGGCACGTCGACGAAATGCCCATTTCACTTTATCGAAACGGGGTCGAATTTCAGGATGTCACACGAATGGCTGGATTCCACTATAATCACAGAGCTGTTACAGTGTTGATCTTCCTTGAATTCTAGGTGTAGATGATCTACCACACTCACTCAAGGTCTCGCCAAATACAAACACTCTCTGTATACAATTTCGCTCGAACAGTCTCGACTAATAATCAAGGGTCTTCAGACTCTGGAATTTTTCTATCAATCACACACTTAAAACAACTAGAACGACTTCCTTTTATACTCCTTCATGCCATCATAGCCGTTGGCACTTACCAAAGGAATTCCTCCAATCTACCCGTTGGACGGAATCAATCAAGAAGATCATCCGAGCTATTTAAGGAATCTGATGATAGCCCATCAATCCTGTTCGCCCATACAATCAGGATCTCGGTTTCCAAGAATAGAACATTCCAAGATTAGTTCGTCGACCATCGGATCTTCAATCGATCTTAGATAAGAATTAAAGAATCCGAAATAATTATCCAACCAAAGAATCTTTTCCAGAGGATAGGATCGAATCCTCAACCATAGACCTCGGCTTTGGATTTCCTTCACATCCTTGTGGATTGGAAAGATCGTTAGTGAGAACAGACTTAAGTCTTGAGTCTTGAGTCTTAAGTCTTGAGTCTTGAGTCTTGGGTCTTGAGTCTTGGATCTTGAGTCTCGAGAATACAAAGTCTTCGACTTTAAACCGACGGTCTCCGAACATCCAGACTTAGATCGATAGAAACGTTTTGTCGCTTCAAAATATTTCGGAAAGATTTCTCCAACAATCTCCCCTTTTTGATGGTGACAAAACTTTCTTGTAGATTTGAACAACTTTGACCGGCAAAAACATTTCTCAAGCAATATGGCTAACTCAAAAAGATTAATAAAGCAACCAGACTCTGCATCCACAGAAAATTGGTTAGACTTTCATGAGAAACACCATATAACACACTTGAATAAATGCAACCAGTCAAGCATCACAATCCACAGTCAATTCAGACAAATTAACACCCAAGTTCAAGTTCTCAAGTCTCAAGTCATACTCAAAAATAAACATAACCACTAAAAAGTTTTTTAAAAGATGTTGGTTCAAATTGGTTCTCCCCCTTTTTGTCAGCATTGAAAAGGGTGAGAAAGGAGTCATGTCTGCTTGGGAATGCGCACGATCTGGAAATCCCCAATGGACTGGACTACTCCTTCGAGTTTCTTCAGATCTTCTCTCAGATGAGCTACGTCTTCTCCCTTGGCATTGGCTTGAAGTTGCAGAGCGAGGTCTTTGAATTTATCCTCCAGAGAGACTGAAGATGCTTGTCCAGCATTCTTCAAAGCTTGGATTTCACAGTCCAGAACATATATCTGGCTACGCATTTCTAGAAGAATATTCATGATGCTACGAAAATCTGCAGAATCATCCGTCTGTGTACTGGCATTGGCTTTCTCAGATGGTGTGTATTCAGACGATGGCGCTTCTGTATGGTCTGGCAGATTTGGAATCGATGCATCACCTTCTTCAGGCAATTGAGAGACCTGAACTTCTTCTGGGTCTTCTGGAGATTGTCTTAGATCTTCACTGACAGCAGCATGAGGTGTAGACCTCTCTTGCTCGCTAACTCCCCCTGTCTCTAGGACATCGAAAGGGGAAGAGTGATGATCATGCTCTTCATTTCCCTTCTCTCCAGATTTGTCAGCAAACTTTTCTTTTTCTCCTTCTTCTTCTTCTTCTTTCTCCTTCTCTCTCTGTTCTTCCTCTTCTCTGTTCTGCTTTTCTTCTTCTCTGTTCTGCTAAAGTACTGTTGGATGAGACACAGAACGTCTTGTTCTTGTCAGCGCTTGGATAGAAGGATCTTCATCATCTTCATCTTCATCCTCAAGGATGAGAGTTCTTTTCTTCTTCTTCGATGGGGCACCCATGGCCTCCTTTCCTTTCCTTTTTGAAGCAGACTGGAATGGAGATTTCACTTTGAATTTCTCCATTGCCTTGGAGAGTTCTTGCAGACGCATCTTCATTAACATTTTCAATCCTACCACCATCTTATCACACGGTCGAACACAAAATGTATGTGGCAGATCAATGTTCAGATGTCTGAAGATCTTGGTCACCAGACCAGGATAAGGCAATTGTCCTTTGTCTTTTGACACAGCTCTGTACATATGGAAGAGAATAGTGTGCGGGAGAGAAAACTTCCGTCCTGAGTTGATCGCATACATCAATTTTGCTTCAGAAAGAGACACAGAAGTCTTTGATGTAGACTTTGGTCTGAGACAGTTAATCACAATCTTATGAAGCACAATGTTGATGGCATTCATCCTGGAATAGGTAATTTTCTTCTCTACGTCCCTATCTTTGACAAGATCCAGAGCAGTACGAGCAGGTGAGACTTTGATTGGAAGATAACGTCCTCGTTCAACTCCAACTATGTCCGCCAACATATTCACATCTACCATGTAGACTTGGTCTCGAACACTGAATGAAATTCTATTCGCATCCAAAAAGCTAAGATTTGAATAGAAATAAGCGGTCAGTTGAGCATACCCATCCGTAGAGTCAGAGCAAAAAGTCTCAAGTTGAAGCAAATTCAACTTTTCTCTTAAGTTCACGTTGATGGAGTCCGGAAGTCAAAATCGACACTTCTAGGTTTATCACCCCTCTTTTCAACAGCCTGAAATACGCTTTTTCCTGATCCTTGGATTTAAACAAATCCATCCGATTTTCTTTCACCTTTGCTGCCACACCCATTCTAGGTTTAAATTCAAGGAACATTTTGTCGTCATCGTTCCCGTCAATCAGATTTTGTCCTGGCATACGAGGATCACTCGGAATGTTCGCTAGAGCCTCCTCTGCCCTTCCTTGAGGAGCAATTCCCAAATCCTCCATTTTCCGCAGAAAAAGATACTCATTCCCATAATTTTTGTCCTTAAGGAAGTCATCTATATACTTTAATGAAGTACCGGTGCTTTTCAACGCACGATAAAGTTTATAGATAACAGAGGGTTTTTGGACTCTTACTGGGTCGGCATCCTCGATTATTTCTTCTTCCAGATGTTGACTTCCACCTTGTGGGGCAGGAGACGATGAATGACGTGGAGGAGAGCGAATCGGACTTTGTCGCTGACTTGATAAGTCTTCTTCTTCAGTAAGATCGAAGTGAGTCGGTCCCTTCTCCATTCTTTGTGGTCCCCTGCTTGCGATTCTTGATGATTTCCTCGAAGACGACATCTTTCTTTGTCTATTGGAAGATTCCTTCACTTGCTTTTCCCAAGAAAAATGACCACTTTCTCGACGATGATCAAGAAATAGAAACAGTATCGGGAGGAGAGAGCCTTTTAGGGTTTTGAAAATTGGGCGAAGAAAGACTGTATCTATATATATACCTCGGATTTGAAAAGAGAAGTTTAATCGGTACAAGGAAAGTATACGAACACTTTTCGAGATAAAATAGCAACTTACAGTCTTTAGCCATGAATGATTGAGTCTCATGATTCAAAGTCTAAGAGATCAGAGTCTTAGAGTTGGTGAGTCTCTAGACTTTAACTTCTTCAAGCTTCAAAATGTTGAGTCTTGAGCGGATAAAGTCGAATTGATTTTTCTCCAAAGGCTTTGTGAATATATCCGCTAGTTGACTCTTCGAATCAACAAATTGAATCGAGATTTCTCCATTTTGAATATGATCTCTAATGAAGTGATGTCGAATCTCAATATGCTTTGCTCTTGAATGAAGAATTGGATTTTTGGTGAGATTGATCGCTGGTGTTGTCACATCGATTTCGTGCATGAGTCTTCAATGCCAAAGTCTTGTAGCTGTTGTTTTATCCATAGAATTTGCGAACAGCAGCTTCCAAGAGCTACATACTCGCTACGTCGTTGAGAGAGCTACGGTGCTTTGCTTCCTTGAGAACCAAGACACGTCCCGTTTCCAAGAGTTGACAAGTTCCGAAGTGCTCTTTCTATCGACTCGCAACCGGCCCGATCGCATCCGAGTATCCTAGAAGATTAAAGTCTCCCCTCTTTGGATACCAAAGACCGATGCTTGAAGATGAGGCAACGTATTTAATAATACGTTTCACGGCAATGAGATGTGATTCTCTAGGGTCCGATTGAAACCTAGCACGATGCAAACACTCAACAAAATATCAGGTCTAGAAGCAGTAAGATAAAGAAGTGAACCGATCATGCTCCTGTACAGCTTTTGATCTACTTTCTTCCCTTCTTCATCCTTGTCTATCTTCTGAGAACATGACATTGGTATGTCGGTCTTTTTGCACCTTTCCAATCCAAATCTTTTGACAAGATCATTAGCATATTTTTCTTGGAAGATAAAAGTTCCTTCCTTCAATTGCTTTATTTGAAGGCCGAGAAAGAATGTTAATTCTCCCATCATACTCATTTCAAATTCGTCCTGCATAGACTTAGAAAATTTCTTGCAAAGATTTTCATTAGAGGATCCAAAAATAATGTCATCAACATATATTTGAACGAGTAAGAAACTTTTGTTTTCCTTTTTGATGAACAGAGTAGTATCTACTTTACCTTTGACAAATCCGTTCTTTAATAAGAACTTACTTAGTCTGTCATACCAAGCTCGAGGTGCTTGCTTTAGACCATACAGAGCCTTTTTCAGTCTGAAGACTGAGTCTGGCTTCTTTGGGTCTTCAAATCCAGGCGGTTGTTCCACATAAACTTCATCTTGGATAAATCCATTCAGGAAAGCACTTTTGACGTCCATTTGGAATAACCTGAAATTTTTGTAACAAGCAAACGCAAGTAATAGACGAATAGCTTCTAACCTTGCAACTGGTGCGTAAGTCTCGTCATAGTCTATTCCTTCTTCTTGCATGTATCCCTTGGCCACGAGTCTTGCTTTATTGCGTACGACTTTTCCTTCTTCGTTCATCTTGTTTCTGAACACCCATTTGGCTCCAATAACAGTTTTACCTTTTGGTTTAGATGTCAATTCCCAGACATCATTAATATTGAACTGTCTGAGCTCCTCTTGCATAGCTTCGATCCAGCTTTCATCAGTTAAAGCTTCTTCTATGCTTTTTGGTTCAATTTCAGAAATGAGAGCAACAGCACTAGACTCTTCACGCCTTTTTGATCTGGTGCGGATTCCTTCATTGATTTCGCCAATAATGAGATCTTTAGGATGACTGGATTTGTGTTTCCAGTTACTGGTTGATGATCTCTTTCTTCGTTTGAATCTTCATGAGCTTCTTGATGTTGGACTTCCAGAGTCTGAGATGCTTCTTGAGTTGAAGACTTTGGAAGGTCTAGAGTGAGTTCAGACTCTTCATATTGAGTCTCGGTCGGATTCAACTTGCGCTCGAGTCTTGGAATTTGACATTCATTGATTCTTCCACAGATGGCTTTTCTTGTTATAGACTCGTAGGCTTTGCTTGATGTAGAATATCCAAGGAAGATGCCTTCATCTCGATCTTTCTTCAAACTTACCAACTCGATCGCTTGCATTTTTCAAAATAAAGCATTTGCAACCAAACACATGAAAGTATGAAACAATAGGTTTCTTACCTTTGAATAGTTCATAAGGGGTTTTCTCAAGAATAGGTCTTAGGAAGACTCTATTGATTATATAGCATGCTGTTGAAACAGCTTCAGCCCAAAACCGTGAAGAAATTTTGCTTTCAATTAAAAGTGTTCTAGCCATTTCTTGAAGAGATCTATTCTTTCTTTCCACAACTCCATTTTGCTGAGGAGTGTATGGAGAGGAGAATACATGTTTAAAACCAGATTCATCACACAATTTTGTGAAATCTTGATTTTCAAATTCACCTCCATGATCTGTTTTTATACTTGAAATAGCACATCCTTTTTCATTTTGAACCTTTTTAGCAAATTTCTCAAAGTACGAAAAGGTTTCTGACTTACTTGCAAGAAAATATACCCAGGTAAAGCGAGAGTAATCGTCTACAATTACTAGACAATACTTTTTACCTCCAATGCTCTGGGTTCTTGTTGGTCCGAAGAGATCCATATGAAGCAACTGCAGTACATGATTAGTAGATACATGATTTGTTTGCTTAAATGAATTTCTTACCTGCTTTCCCAGAATGCATGGAGTGCATGAGTCAGACTTTTGGTATGGCAATTTGGGTAGTCCTCGAACAAGCCGCTTTGATGAGATTTTGGCTAATTGCTTCATATTGACATGGCCAAGCTTTTGTGCCATATGCTTGCTTCATCTTGGATTGATATTAGACATTGAGATTTATTCAATTTCATGTCTAAGAGGTAGATGTTTCCATGTCTTCGACCCATGAAAGACTCAGTAGAATCTTTACTAATTCCATAACAAATTCCTTCTTGAAAGGAGATCTTGAAACCGGTATCACACAATTGGCTAATGCTGAGAAGGTTATAGTTGAGTCCTTCTACTAGAGAAACATTGCTTATTGTGAGATTTCCAATTTTCACAGTTCCAAACCCCACGATGCTTCCTTTACCGTTTCCTCCAAATGAAACATTTCCGCCGTTTACTTGAACAAGCTTTATGAAGCACTTTGAGTCTCCTGTCATGTGTCTTGAGCATCCGCTGTCAAGATACCATTTTATCTTTCTCTTGACGGAGACCTGCATTCAAGTGAAAGTCTCAAGCTTTCTTTGGTACCCAAATTTTCTTGGGTCCTTTGGAGTTAGTAGGATAAGCATTATTGGGCCATGCTTTCTTAACAGGTTTCCAAACCATAGGACAGTCTTTTTCAAAATGATCTAGACTGTTACACTTTGAACACCTTAGAGCATTTCGACCAACAGACTTTACGAAAACTTTCTTGAAATGATTTTTGTAAGCTTCTCTTGACGGTCTTTTCTTAATTCTTTCTTTAACTTTAGGAAAATCAATCAAGGGAATTGTTTCCGCTGTCATGCCTAACCCAGACTTATTGAAATAGGGTCTTTGAACTGAAAGCACTTTTTCAAGCTTTTCGGATCCTATCGAAAACTTCTTTGAAATATTTGATAAGTCTGTTTTTAAGAAAACATTTTCTTTCAAAAGATCATCTTCTTTTTCTTTAAGAGCAGAAACATTTAGGTCTAGACTTTTAACTTTTTCTTCTAAAATAACTTCATTTTGTTTCAGAATTGAGTTTTCCTTTTTAAGTTCGGAAATTCTTTTGAGAGAAGTCTTAAGACTAAAACACAGTTCATCAATATGTTTAGAGACTTTGACAGGAATTTTAAAATTACTTACCTCAAATTCACCGTCTCGAGTCGAACCGAACAGAAACTGAATCCGAGTCTGAATGTGCCATCAAGCATATGTTGGCATATTCATTATCACTCTCTTCACATTCTGTATCACTCCAAGTTTCGGCTTTGAGAGCCTTTCGAAACTTCTCAGCTTTTCCTCTTTTCTTTTTCAGAAGAGGACAGTTGGGTCTGATGTGTCCCTTCTTCTTACATTCGAAGCAAACTACATCTTTGTTTGGTTCCTCATCATCAACAGACTTAGTCTGCTGTCTCTGAAAACTTTGTTTCCTTGGAATGAACCTTCTGCCTTTTCTATTCAGTTTTCTGAATCTTCTTATCATGAGGGCGAGCTCCTCATCATCCATATCATCTTCAGAATCTGCATCATCAGAATCATCATTCGATTTTAGTGCAATAGATTTCTTACCTCTTGGATCTTCGTCTTCATTAATTCGTTCCACTTCGTAAGACTGAAGAGTTCCAATCAGCTCGTCTACAGATAATGGCATGATTCTTTGCGTCTCTCTTATTGAAGTCTTTATATGATTCCAATCCTTGGAGAGTCCACGCAGAAGCTTGTTCACCTTCATGGGATCAGAAATTTTTTGTCCTTGGTTCTCAAGACCATTGACAATATCTGTAAAACGACTAAACATGTCAGTTATAGATTCTCCTGGTTTCATTTTGAAGGCTTCATATTGACCAAGGAGAATGTTAATTTCTGGTCTCCTTCACTCGATCTGTCCCTTCATAGGTGATGTGTAATCTATCCCATACTTCTTTTGCTGTAACACAAGAAGATATTCTATTATATTCAGTTGGAGATAAAGCACAATATAAGGAGTAAATTGCTTTTGCATCGAGTGCTTGTCTCTTGTTTATCTCTTCCGAGACATTCGCTGGTTTCAATGGTGTCTTTTCCTCTTTCAGAGATTGATGCAGCAGCAGGAGTGATTCCTCTTTCCACAACGTCCCATTCCAGAGGATCCTTTGATCGAAGGAAAGCTTTCATCTTGTTCTTCCAGATGTTGTAATCCTTTCCATCGAAGTAGGGAGGTCTGGTATTGCTTTGCCCTTCCATCAGCCCCGGTGCTAGCATACTAGCCATGGATCTTTTACTCTGAAGTAAAACACTTCAAACAAAGTAAGAACACGGGCTCTGATACCAATTGATATTGCTAGTATGAGTACCTAGAGGGGGGTGAATAGGTATACAACGAATTTTCTTGAAGATTGCACAATACTTTAGACAGTTAAAGAATTGGCAATAATTAAATATCAATCGAAAGACTGAGTAAGGGAAAGAGAGAATTGAACACTCGGTTTATAGTGGTTCGGCTTGATTCAAGCCTACGTCCACTCTTCTACACTAACAGCCGATTGGCTGGATTCCACTATAATCACAGAGCTGTTACAGTGTTGATCTTCCTTGAATTCTAGGTGTAGATGATCTACCACACTCACTCAAGGTCTCGCCAAATACAAACACTCTCTGTATACAATTTCGCTCGAACAGTCTCGACTAATAATCAAGGGTCTTCAGACTCGGAATTTTTCTATCAATCACACACTTAAAACAACTAGAACGACTTCCTTTTATACTCCTTCATGCCATCATAGCCGTTGGCACTTACC
This sequence comes from Eucalyptus polyanthemos subsp. polyanthemos, assembly GCA_017140185.1. Classification (NCBI taxonomy): domain Eukaryota; kingdom Viridiplantae; phylum Streptophyta; class Magnoliopsida; order Myrtales; family Myrtaceae; genus Eucalyptus; species Eucalyptus polyanthemos. The sequence goes on along the minus strand of CM029461.1, from coordinate 50,247,189 downwards.
AAAGGAATTCCTCCAATCTACCCGTTGGACGGAATCAATCAAGAAGATCATCCGAGCTATTTAAGGAATCTGATGATAGCCCATCAATCTTGTTCGCCCATACAATCAGGATCTCGGTTTCCAAGAATAGAACATTCCAAGATTAGTTCGTCGACCATCGGATCTTCAATCGATCTTAGATAAGAATTAAAGAATCCGAAATAATTATCCAACCAAAGAATCTTTTCCAGAGGATAGGATCGAATCCTCAACCATAGACCTCGGCTTTGGATTTCCTTCGTCACTGTGGATTGGAAAGACTGTCAGTGAGAACAGACTTAAGTCTTGAGTCTTGAGTCTTAAGTCTTGAGTCTTGAGTCTTGGGTCTTGAGTCTTGGATCTTGAGTCTCGAGAATACAAAGTCTTCAGACTTTAAACTGACGGTCTCCGAACATCCAGACTTAGACTGATAGAAACGTTTTGTCAGCTTCAAAATATTCTGGAAAGATTTCTCCAACATGATTCACCTCTAACATCCACTCCGGGCCATCGTTGGCCATCTAATGTTAGTCCTGGACCTACCCGTGGTGCGAGATCATGACATCCTTCGCAATGGGATCAAGTTGTGATGTCCCTGGAGGTGTTGCCATCCCATTGATTTTATCTTTGACTTTAAGCACATGCGGAAGCGTGCAATCTCCATTCACCCAATCAATCAACAACAAACAATGGATAATTAGAGAGAAACACATGCTCATACATACTGCATACCTTTCATGCTTTATTTATTTACGCAAAACGATTACAAATTTATAAGCCTAACCTTGGGGCCATTTCGATTGGTCATCCTCACACACAAAAAGATATAAAAAAAATGGGGGTTAGGCCTAATGCCTTATGTATAGACAGATACCAAAAATGGTTCCCATCTTTCGCTAGTGTCCTCACAGCAACAACTCGGGCTCAAGGGCATAGTTGGGGTCAAACTTGGAGTTGTTCACGGTACTATTAGGAGGGGTTGTCAAACCCATGCAAAGGACCATAGAAGTCCTCATCAACCCAAGCAAACCAAGTTGTAAATAAATGGGGGAGTAGATGCCCCACACCCTCATCCACCCACACCGTCGTGGTGTGGTGCTAGAAGAGGATGTTGGTAGTAGCATCCTTGAAGTCTAGCACCATAATTTCCATGTGCACAGGAAGTCAAAAATGGGATGGTGGTAGATTCTTACCTCGGGATCTAAAAAGGTTATATAACAACAGTGAGTTGAAAACTCAATAAGTAAAAACCCTAAACCTCGTAAAGATAGATGTCTTGCATCAGAGCCTTATGATTTTCTAACCTAAATATGTTGATGGTAGATCAATAACAAAGTCTAAGATTTGCTTTAACTATATACATGATGGAATCTATTCTCAACCTAAGTCCCTCAAGTCCTAAACAAAGGCATATAAGTTCACACGTGTCACAATTAGTGCAAATAATAGCCAAAATATTCACACGTGTTGGATATCAGCATTCGCAACATTATCAAAGCCTTCGAGACTCAAACAACAACCTTAGGACATCGACATGCCTTTCACTTCTTGAACAATGATGGTTATAGAATGCACGTGCCTTCTTAGTCACTAAAAATGGCATTTAAATCATGCACCTATCTCATGCATCTCATATAAATCCATGTGAAAAATGTGTGAGCCATAAAACAACTTCCAAAGTATGCACATAGCACTCAAATACTTCATACACATTTAGTGCCTCGAGAATCACATGGCATTCCATACTACCGTGCTATCTCGAGTCCAATTATTGATCATACGTAACTGAAGCCCTACGGCTCTTTTAGAAACCTACAAGACATTGTCTCGCTCTGTTGAGCATGACATCCAAAATCCATTGGGCGTCATTCATATATAACACATTTCACGAACAGAATCCCATTGATGTGAGGGCATCATCTCGTTCTTACTAACGAGACATCCCGTTGACATGGGTGTATTGTCCCGAAATCCATCAATGACAAAATTCCTCATATGATCACACAAATCAAGCATTCAAGCAATCGGTTTTATCTTTCTCATTAGTCCAAGTATGAATGCCATAAGGACGTGCCAAGCAATGTGTAACTCATGCCCTATTGTATATCTGACAATGAAATATGTTGAGCATGAAACTAGAATTGTAGCTTGACCCATGACACTTGAGTACCAGCCTAGAATAATGAGGGGTCGTAATAATTGGAATACGTGTGTTGGCAATGCACCCGGAATATTTCGAATGTGTTCTGATTATTATTTATACATGTTGCACTAATATTGCTATGTGAGATATACTAATATGTAGGGGTGTGTCAAGGCAAGGTAAGATTGTATGTTGTTGTGTGTTTAGGTTACCTCCGAAGCGAATTAGGGTCCTAATTGATATTTAGGAAGTTAACTCGCTGAAATTTATATCTCACTTCATTGTTGTTAATTATTTTTAGGGTCGTAGTGTGGAGAACTACAAAGTATGGTTGTGGTGGGCGCGAGATGCGACACTTTTTTGGCTAGCCTTACTGTTAATGAAGTTTAGGTTAACCCTAACACCAACAGGTTTTTTTGAGTTGGTCGGTAGGAAGTCGCCATTTAGAACGAGCTTGTAATTGTTAAACTTCCTAAGGTTAACAAGTAATAAATGAAGGTTGTACCTTTGGAAATACTTGTGTTTTACTATCCCTGCTATGATGATTGTTTGGGTGTTGTTTATTTGAGTTGCTTCCGTATGTGTTTAATTGAAAAATAAAAAGAATGAGTTGGTGATGCATCTAGGGATATTGCAATTTTAATCAACTGTTGTGGGATGTTCACATGCTCAGGGTTTAAGGCATGACATGATGCACTTCCACACATGTCCAAGAACCAACGCCGTTCTAGATTTGGCGACTCGATTGTGAACTCAAGCTTCAACCATGACTTATAGACGTCTATATGCAAAGATCACTTCATATAATACTCATATAACCATTCATGGCATTCAAATATGAAGATCAAGCATAAGTAACAGTAGCAAATGATCCACAACAACAATCACAACAAGCTTAAGCCTAGTTAAACCATTTCCACAACTCACACCAAACCCAAGCAACCTCAACCCTCACATACTCGTTCCTCGATCAATCCTAAACTATATAGATCAAGCATATCATAAGCAAACGATACAAAATTAATCATATGAGTTCCTCAGCCTAGGATAGTCCTACGGCACTAAAGGCAGTCCTCAATTCAAGTCACGTAATGCAACGGTTGTCACGCCCCGAACCCCGAGTACGCAAACATCCCTCTGTGGTCGATTGAAAATGCGATGTCTCAAGACGCATCATCGACCCATCTTTTTTATCTTTCGATTAAACGCATGGGGAAGCAAATTAAATAAACCCCTAATTAATAAACAAACCATAGGGATAGTAAAGCACAACAAATGTTGCCGAAAACAACATATTTATTTATCCACTATTACACCTAGGAAGTTTAATAATTACAAGCCTTTCTACAGCCACTTCCTATAAACCCTCTCAAAAACCTTAAGGGATTAGGTCAACTTAAACTTCACTAGCGGTAGGGCCAGCTAAAAAGTGTCGCATCTCGACCTCACTACCTTCGCACTCAGCAAATCTCCACGCTGCAGCCTTGAAAATGTTTAATAATGATAGGATGAGATAAAATCTCAGCAAGTTAAAATCCCTAAGCCTCAATTAGGACACGAATTCGCCTCGAAGGCAATCTAAGCACGCGTCGCACGTAAACTCACCTTGCCTCGGCACACCCCTACACATTAGCACGTCTCATACAATAATAATAGAATAACATGCATAAATAACAATCAGAACACATATCTCTCGTGCACCAAGCATCCACATGTGTCCTGATTATAAGGTAAACCCATTTTGGCACATCCCATACCATGCCTAACTGTTTTACCCCAGAATTAAGCGCAATGCATCACAATCATTAACACATGTCTGATTATTTCGATCCCTCGGGCCACGGCTAACACAAAAGTCGGCGGTCTTCTGGTATAACCGGGCATTGTCTTGCCCCATCTGGCATGGTAACGTCTAGAACCCCTGCCTAGATGGCATTCCATAAAGGAGCATCGGTCTGACCTTAACTGCGACTTGGCTTCTAGACCCCCGTCGGGCATCTGATGAAATTGGGCATCGCCCCTAACTCTTGTCGGGTGAGGGGTTCCATTAAGTGACCATGTAGGCACATATTTAGCCAAGAACACCACACTTTTGTTTTCAAATTCTTTGTTTTCAAATAATGAACTTGGCCAATTTTTCTTATTTAAAAATCCTGGTAAAATAATCATGCGTGGTCACGTATTCAAAATCGAACCGCCAAACTTGGCACACTTCCATTTTAAAACTCCATTGTTTTATCTAGCATGTAAAATTTGACATCCAAACCCGACACCTCACATTTTTCCATTTAATTGCCTATAAAACCGTGCTTTACAATAATAATCAATATCTACCATCAAGCAATCAACCACATAATATCGGACATGCAAACAATCAAAATCACATATAATTTCATCCAAGAAAATGAGCATAAAATTCTACGTAACGACTAATCCGTCACTAATTACACTAATTGCGATTAATTAAATAAATGACGATTAATTAAAATAAACTCAATTAATTAATCTAACCATGATCAATTAATCTAATCGTAATTACTTAAACTAATCACAATTAAAATTAATCTAAATCATTCTTAATCTCAATTAAACTAAGTCAAGCTTAATTAAAACTAATCACTATTAGTGCTAATCTAATCACCCCTAAGCACAATTAACGCCTAATCAAAGAATAGGGAGTTAACTCACGGGTTTTCAACAGCGGCGGGCTCATGGCGAATGGTGATGCGATAGTGACGAAAACATGAGACAACCACAGCTTGAACGGAGGCTTGACGGTGGCAGTGGCTGTCCTACAAGCTCTTAGCCAAAGGGGTTTCGGTTTGGGTGTTGGCCGTGGTGGTTGGACACGGAGGAGCTGGTGGGTTGATGGTGGTGAACTTGCCGCAGCAAAAATGAAAGGAACGGAGAAGCTGGAGTTGGTGGAAGTGCAGGCATGGAGACGAAGTTGGCGGTGGTGATGGGGCTACTGGGGTGGCGTTGTGGTGGCGCGAAAGTGGTGGTGGTGGAGCTGAGGGCGTGAAGGACGGTTGGAGCTGGACGCAGTGATGGGGCGAGCTAGTGGTGGTGTGGTGGGGTGACGGGTGCAGCAAAATAAAACAAAATGGAAAACCAGATCAAGGTGGAGAGGAAATGGGCTAGTGACAGAAGAGAATATTTAAATGGAGGGGATGAAGAACATGAGGGAAGGAACGTGGGGGAAAAGAAAGAAGAAAGAAGGGGTTGTCTGCAGGGGGTCTTGCGTGTGTGAGAGAGAAAGAAGAACGGGAGAGAGAGAGAAGATAGAAGAAGAAAATGAAACAACCAATCACAACTCTTATGAAATATCTAAATCATCATCACACAAGCCACAAAAATCTTCTACTCTTATCGATAGTCTCCCAAATACTTTTTTAAGCTTAATCTCCCAAAAATGAGACTTTTTGGGTAGAAAAACTCCAATTTTCCTCCCTATCAGAATTTCATTTCCTTTTTCTTTTTGTCCAAAAATCATTTTTTCGCATCAGACTTGTTGGAAATTCGATGAATAATGTGACGACGTCTAATAAATAAATCGTGACATGCTCGAACGTTCAATTCCCGAAACCGAATTAAATTTCGTGGTTAAAATCGATTGAGCGCGACTTTAGTACGACATAATCTACCGGGTAGCTTTTAGGGGTTTTAGTGCGTTTGACCTGTGGTCAATAATTTTTTATTCATGTTTGTGCATCTCCGAATCATAGATGACCATTGGTTGTCATGTAATCATGAGGATTCAATTACGTATCCTAAATATAATATTGATAGAAAATCAGTTTATTGCCGTTTGATGCGAATATTCTAATCGTGTGAAACCACCCACAATTTGACCACGTACTTCCATCGAATCAACTTATATCCGTTCGCTAATCGAGTTATAATAGTGTCGTATTGACCATTACCAATTATTGTGGTCGAGCAGTCGGTTTCTGATCGAATTCTCTAGTTTGTTGTGTTTGTATCCCTTGATGGCATCACCTAATAGATTAGTTAACTCGTGAGTGATTAGTTCCGAGTAAATTAACCATAAGTGCGTCAATGAAATAACCATTTAATATATTCAAAATAGGGGCCAAATTTCGGGATGTCACAATGGCCTAGCTGACGTTTAAGAAATCTATTTACTAACAACCAAGATGAGACGAGGGTGGTCAAGTTGTGGCTTGCGGCTCACAACAGTAGCGACCAAGCAACAACAAGGTAAATGAACACATGAATAGTGGTGACAATGTGTAGTGGCAGCAAGCAACTAGGAGGGTGGACGGCAAGGCAAATGGGCACGATGGTGAGAGATAAATGGAGGAAAAAAGGAAGAAAAAGATAGAGGAGAGGAGGAAGGAGGGGGTCGGCTGAAGGTGAGGGAAAGGGGGAAAGAGAGAGAGAGAGAGGAGAAGAAGAAACTTGAGGAGAAAACTTGTCCATCACATTAATTGTCCTTGCCCTCATGATGACTCTAAACTTGGGGTTGCAGGAGGAAATCTTGGCTATCCATCATGCCAAGTGCCTTATCCAAGATCAAGGGCTAGGATGGCTTCTTGAAATTCAATTATTGGATAGACTCAAGAGGGCAATTTGGTCAATTCCTCTTGTCATCCCAAAAGTGGTGCCAACCCCTTGTCCATGCCCTAACAAAGTTTGTCTCATTTTAATTTAAATCTTAATAGGCTAAATTGGTCTCACCTTTAGGTCTGTTATAGTCTATATCGTCAAATTAACGCATTTCCCCAATTAATGCACTAATGGCTCACTAAAATCATTTCAATTAAAAAGGAATGTCTTGATAATATCTATAGTTGGTACCCGCAATTGGATCAAAGTTTGTGCCTAAGTTTTGATCCGAAATGGCTTTAACGCAACCTACATGAATTTTGGTGGCATTGGCAAAATGCACTTGACTAGACTCGAATTGAGTTTGATGCCTATCTAGGGTTTTATGCGTGACTTTAAGTTGAGCCTAATCAATCCATGAATGACCCTTGGTTGTCATCTAATCGAGTAGGATCGATCAAAATGCCATGACTAATGGTTGTTCAAGATCAAATTAGGGTTGTTCACGAATAATACATTAACCGTGCGGCGTCACCCACAACCGGTATGCACTTAAGTTGAATCAATCTATACCTATCCATTGACTAACTTGTGATGGCATGTGGTCATCCACAACAACTCTTATGGTGATCTTGGCCTATTTTCTTCTTATTAAAAATACACGGTAAATTAGTCGTGTGTGGGTACATCATCAGATTGGACCCAGAAAATTCATGACATTCTTTTGAAAATCCCATTAGTTTATATAGTATATAAAACCATTTTCGGTGATTAAAATCCGACAATCGGGATTTTCTGAATAAATATTGAAATTCACAATTTTTGGAATTAAATATTCAAAATTCCAATCAGTACTCAATTTGTACAAACTAACACTCAATTGCAAAAATTAACCACACCATTGTAATCAGCACGAAATTCCGATCACCGACTATTCCGGACTAATTTCCGGAAAATAATTAATAATTAAATAATTTCTAAAATTAATTAAATAAATCAATTTAAATACTAAAATGCCAACCTAGGCCAAAATCACTAAATTAAATACCAATACGGACCCGGAAAATTCCCAAACCCTTCTATATAAATAACACAATTTACCTAGGCCTCACTTAATCTAATCCAACCACCTAATTCCTAATTAAATAAATCTAAACACCCCTTATACGTCATTAGCCTACTAAGAAGAGTTTAGTAAATAAACTCACCGGTTAATTGCGGAAATCGGTTCACCGCGACAATGACGCAACGGCGGCCGAAATTCGAATTTTCGGTGATGTCGGTGAACACTCAGGCCAGGCCTAAAATGAGCCCAACAAATCTCAGTCCAATCTGAGATTTTCTTTTGAATTGGACCGAGCCTGAAGTGGGCTGACTTCGCAGGCTTGGGCCTCAAAATTGCGGGTTTCTTATCTTGGGCTTTGGCTATAGCTAGGTTGGGCTTGCTTCACGGGCCCAAGGTGGGCTTGAAAATTGAATTGGGCTGGAATGTGGACTGGAAAATGGGTTGTTGTTGGGCTTCTACACTCGGTGGAATTGGGCCACGAAATTGCTGAAGATGGGGGCTTTCTACGACTTGTTGCTGGACGAAGGTGGGATCAACGCCGAGGCTGGGCTTGCGGAGATGGGCCAACAAAGGAGCGACTCAATTCGTGGCCGCGTGGAGGAGAAGGCAGCAAGCTTGGCGTTTGCTAGGCGTGGATTGAAGGAGATGGAGGCTCGGACGTGGCGCTATAGGTGGAGTTAACAATCAAGGCCAGCGAGAGAAGCTTTGATCGAAGTTGAGGTGGCTTCGAGCGTGTGGTGTAGAGGAGAAACGGTGGGTGGAAGACATATGCGAGTGGTGGTGCAGGCGTTGAATAAATGGGGTCAACAAAACTGCAGAGGAGAAATCAGAGGGGGTGTGGGCGTGTGTGAGTGGGAGAGTTTTCAGTGGAGGGATTGAGTGGCTTCAGTGGTGTCAAATCCAAGGGGGAGCAGCAGTCTTCAATGAAAACGGCAAAAGGAAAATGAAAGAAATGAAGAGAGGAGGAAAGGAAAATGAACAAGGAGCTGCGGAGGGGAAACCGAACGTGAGAGCGCGCACGAGAGAGAGAGAGATGGTGACAGATGAGCAGCTGGCAATCTTGTTCAAGAAGATTGAAAAGAGTCAACAAGCTTATCCAAAGAATTGAATGCTTGGTCCCCTCTTTGGCTTGCATAAATATCCAATGTTCCCCCTATTACTTTCTTGCTTTGAATATCCATATTTGCTCAATTTATTGCCCAAAATTCAACCCTCAAACCATAGGTCCGAATTTCACTAAGTTTAGCTTCAATGTCTTCATGAAATTTCCCAATTGATGTCTAATTTCCTCAAAGAAAAAGCCCATAGAATTTCTTCAAGTGCCCCTCGACAAATAGCTCGGCTTGAAAGTCAAAACTCCATTAAATTCGGACCATACGAATTTCCATTAATTTTCTGTGGCATCCGAATCAATTTTCCGTAAAAATCTCAGAATCTCTAAAAATTCATTTTGAGGATGAGTCGACATTCCTAAAATAGATCATGACATGACAGAACTTTCGATTTCTGAAATTGGGTTCCAGTTCGCGGTTAATTTCAATCTGATGCACTTTTAGTGTAACCTAATCTATTGGGTAACTTTTAGGAATTTTTGGTGCAATTGACCCGTGATTGATTTATCTCGAGTCACATTGTACATCTTCGACACATTGGCAACTCTCAATTGTCATGAAAATCTTAGGTATTAATTACGAGCACCAGGTACTAAAATGATAGAAAAATCGATCTAGTGCCAATCGACAAGTGTTTTGCAGTTAGGTGGAATCACCCACACTATGATTACATATTTCAATCGAATCGACTTATCTCCGGTCTCTGATCAATTTCTAACAGTGCCGTAATGACCCTTGCAGATCAACACAGTCGAGCAATCGATTCCTAGTCGAATTCTCAAGTCTATTGCATTAAAATCCCTTAATGGTTTCACCAAATAGGCTAGTTATCTCATGAGGGGCCCTCTCAGAGAATAAGGCCATAAGCGCGTCGATGAAAAACCCATTTCATCTCATCGAAATCAGACTTGAAAATCAAGATGTCATAGAAGATAAGTAGAATCTCTAACTCTTGGCTAGGGCGATAGCCTACATCGTCAAGTTTAGTGGTGTGCTCACCCATGTAAGCCGCGTGTATGTTGTAATGTTCTTTTGTGTGTTTGCTCGTGTTTGCATGCTTGAGTGTGTTCACGTCCCAAGATAAGGTCAAGGTTCGCTCAGCTTGGAATCGACGTCAAGTCGCAACAGCCTAAGCATGCAACCCAAGCCATGAACCAAGAATGGTTTCCGACATATTTTATAATATGATGTTGAGGATCATGGTACACTCACTTGAATGAGCATGCCCTTGGGCCTTGCATACGTTGGCTAAGATAAAAGATGAAAAACCAACTTGTGTGTGCACTTAAAGAGGAAAAAGCGTCAGTTGCCACATAGAATTGGTGACAATGCCTGGTTCATTAAACAGGATGTCCCGGTTAAGCCAGGATGCTTAGGTTTGAGCTTGCATGCCTTAAGTAAACTAGCCCCGAGTGTGGCACCCACGACTCGCCTGAGGTCGCCACAGGTGATCTCTCTTAATTACTCAATCTCATATAACTTCACTGACCGATACCCTTTGACTAGGGATTTTTTTTTTTGACGCGGTCCCAGCGCAGCTTATTAGCGGAAGCATAAACAAGTCTCATCATCTCTCCCTTCAATAACCATAATGCAATATACACCAACTACGCACCATAAGAAAAGATAAAGTCAATTCACTCTTATTTATATTTTTATGATGGACATGAAGGTTGATACAACAAAAGGTCAAGATTTTAACTATACTTGGCTACCACCCAAAAAGGACTTGACTCTACATCGAACATGTACCACCCTCCATCAATAAGCGTCGGCTATCTCCAAAAAGTGTTAGCTCCCATCAGCTATACGCGCCATCATACCCAATCTGGTGCATCGAGTGGCGGTGGCGGTAACATCCCTAACATCTCTCCATCATGTCGGACATGGAAAGATAAAAACTCTTGGATAACCGGGCGATCAGCTTGACCCACGTCGTACATCATCAGGACATGGACTCGAACAAAAACTAAACCAAGAGCACCGACACAGACATGCTCCATACACTCTACATCAACATCAGTAGGTATGCCATAATAAGTACCGCGTGCAACCGGTCACAAAGGCATCTTTCTAATCTGAAATGTTAATCCCCAAAGGGGTGAGTACAATCACTCAGCAGTAAAGATCCACCACACTACTCAGTGCGTCAAACAGAACAATCGAAAATAAAACACACATCATTCATGCATTCAAGCATACCTTACCTTACAGCCATGCATATATCACCATGCCATATGTGCATATATCATCATGCACTTATCATCAAGCATTCATGCATATATCACCATGCCATATGTGCATATACCATCATGCACTCATCATCAAGCATTCATGCATATCCATGCGCACGATACAATCTCAATTTTTATCTTTACAGGGACTAGTGTTTGCATCCCACAATTTATCTCTCGTATCCAACTTGGCATCACGAGGAACCTCCGGCACACACCTCCGGGCATCCGGCACACACACTCTGGGCATCTCGTATCCCAACTAGCATCACGAGGTATCCCCCCAGCACACACCTCCGAGGCTTCCGGCACACACACTCCGGGCATCTTGAAAACTCCCGAAGACATTTGGCACACACACTCCGGCATCCCAACACTCCTGGGGTACTGTCAGCTCACACCTCCGACAGTCTCGTTATTTTCTCAAATTATATTCACACATGTATCTCAATCTCAACATGGTATTTGATGCAATAATATCAAAAATCTCAACCAAATTTTCATGCCATATAACATGCCATATGTCATCACATACACAGCAAGATCAACCACTCAAAGTATTACATCACATGGATAAATTCATTTGTTTTTCAAAACACATCAACGTTTTGGATAAATCAGAATGTATTCCTCTAATTAAAACTCCAAAAAATTAGTAAATGGTATTAATAAATTCTGAAAACTTGACACATTATAGAAGAGACCTAAAGGTAGATATCTCATGAATAACTCCATACCAAAAGAATCTCACACAAAATAGTATGGTCCATGCATCACAGTTTTCGAACTTCAATATTTCAGTTTGCATAGTTTCGAGAGTAATTTAAATTAAATACCCAAATGAACTCCCAAAATTCTGAAATTTTGACATGTTATATACAAGTCCTAGAGATAAATATATCATGAAGAAATCGAAACCCAAATCGTTCTAGGTTAATAGATATAGATGATTACTTCCCTCTGTTTTCGATGTCATCTTTTCCCAGATTATCATCTTTCAAAAGAAACTCATTTCACCAACCTACATATGTTCATTTCTTCTAAATTTTTATTATGTTATCCCTCAGAATATTACCTACAACTTTCATTAAGGACACACAATCAAATTTTAACTGTATGATTTTATAAAAATCACGAAATCATACTATGTCGAGGTAGCGTTTTTCCCAGATCCAGTTTCTACAACTTTCAAGAAGAAATCGAAACAATATTTCAATTAAAAAGTTGCATGCAGCAGACAAACTCATGGATGGTCGGATTGGTCTTTCCAGAAACAGCATGCATGGCCAATGAATCTCTCTCCAAAGCTCCGAAATTTCATCCCATCTACCACAACCAAGATTTACCATCTACTACATATACACACAGCAATGCAAGGGGTAGGTTTTAGGACTTCACTTGCCTTAAACTTAAGCATAAACAGCAACAAGGATGGCGCGCGAGCTAGGCGAACGATCCTCCTCCTTCCTCTTGCACGCCCGCTTCCTCTCTTTCCCTCTTCCTCTCTCTCGGTTTCCCTTTCTCTCTCGGACGACTCTCTATCTCTCTCTCTCTCTCTCTCTCTCTCTCGATTCCTCTTCATCAATCCGCCTCCCTCTCTTTAGTTTTCTTCCCCTACAATCATTTGCAATCATTTGATTGCATGTAGCCGCCCAAAGAGGCCAATGGGGGCAACCACACTTGGCTTCTCCTCCATGCCACTTGGCGATTCACATGCAAAAGTTGATGGGCTTCAATGTTGGCCGGTCTTGGGCCTTCATGGGCCGGTCGACCAAGGGGTGGCGTGGGCTGGTTGGACGGTCTTTGGGCCTAAAAATCAGCCCACCCTCTCCTATTCCTATTCCATTTAACCCTCATTTAAATTAACACCTAATTTCAATTTATAAGCCTGCAAAACTTTGTAATTTAAATCAATAAAATTCTACTTATAAAGTGCACCACCAAGAATAAGATTTCTATATCAATTTGCACCTTAATAAAATCCTTGGGTCACTTGTAGACACATCTCCATCCAAACAATCATCCACTACAATGCTCGGCCTTAAATTAATTGAAATTCATTAATTCAATGGCTAATACAAAATCAAACGGTACTTCCATTACCTAATCATGGTTCATGGTACTCCAGAGGTTGTCATGAGATTTTAGGATGCCACACCGAGATGCCCTGGTTGAGCCAAGATGCCTAGATTGACCCTAGATGCCTTGGTGAGCTAGCGTGAGGACGCCTCGGTTGAGCCGGGATGCCCTGGTTGAGCTAAGATGCCTGGATTGAGCTTAGATGCCTTGGTGAGCTAGTGCCAGGATGCCTCGGTTGAGCCGGGATGCCCTAGTTGAGCCAGGACGATGATAAATGAATTTGCATGAGTGCCGGTATATGCATAAGTATGATATGTTGATATGTTCCTTAACAAGCTGAAGGTAAGCATGCATTAAAGTATGCTGCAATGGACATATGCATGTAGTCAAGTTATAATAATAAGTTCGCTAATGATCTGCCATCGATATTGTATTGCAAGTGTTGTACCTACTATAAATATTTTTACTGTTTAACAAGTTGCCAAACGAACCCTTAAAATGCTCAGAAACAGTTCCGGGAATAGAAGAAAAAATATTTTTGAAAAAAATTGTTTCCAGGAACACTTATTTTTGAAAAAAATTGTTTCCCTAAGGGAGTGCATTACAACCCAAAATTTCTGTTCTAGAAATGGTTTTTCTATTCCAGACCTATTTCTAGAAGAGAAATCCGTTTGATAAACCTATTCAGTTTTTCTATTTCTGGAATATATTTATATTCTAGAAATAGGTTTGGAAGAGAAATCAGAAACTAAAATTTTCTACTTTTGATTTCTGGAAGAGAAATCAGAAATAATTTCTCTCACTAAACACTAATTTCGGTAAGTCCCTCATCTCCTCTACGTCTTTGCCTCCTCCTCTTCCTCTGCCTCTCCTCATTTCATTAAAAATAAAAATAAATATATTCATTTTATTCATTTAAAAATAAAAATAAACTTATTAAAATAAATAAATTATTTTTATTTATCATTTTATTTTTAGTTTATTAAAAATAAATTTATTTATGATAAATAAAAATAAATTATTTTTATTAAAAATAAATTTATTTATGATAAATAAAAATAAATTATTTTTATTAAAAATAAATTTATTTATGATAAATAAAAATAAATTATTTTTATTAAAAATAAATTTATTATTATTTGCATTGAGTGTTTTGCCAAATCAATTTTTTTTATTTTTTATTTTTATTCATTTTAAAATAAATTCATTCATAAAATAAAATAGAATAAATAAAATAAAATTTATTTTTATATTTTAATTTTAAAATAAAATGATATTTTTATTTTATTTTATTTTATTCATTTTTTGTTACTAAATCATTTTTATTTTTATTTTTTATATTTAAAGGTCGTCGGTCGTCGCCACCACCGTCCGAAAGGAAGAAATTTTATGTCATTATCAAACGAATTTCTATTTTTAGAGTAGAAATTTTGTGTCGTTATCAAACGGTTATTTTTGCTTAGAAACTCTTCTAGAAATAGAAATAGAAAAATATATTTCTGTTCTAGAAACAATTTCTGGAACAGAATGGTTGTCATGCGCGCCCTTAATAACTAGAAGCCCCAAAATTGTTTTAAACCAAGACTTTCACCATGTGAATCAACATAGAAAATATTGGAGTAATTGGCACGGATGAAAAGGGATTATGACATAATATTGTGACACATGTCACATCTAACAATCTTCATTCTTCATTTTGAAATTAGGCTTTAGAATAACCCCATAATTATATAATTGCTAAAAATTGGCCCTATGAAAGGTTGCCAAATATTAGGAAAATGGTTGCATAAAAAAGACGGTAAGTATTTAACATAAACATAAATATATTTATGTTTTTGCCAGAAGATATAAATAGTTGACGACAAATAGATTTATAAAATTGATTTAGAAAGTGATGTGTATGATTAATAGTTGATTATTAAAAAATATAATGATATTTTAGTACTCAAAACAAGGTATGCCACGTCCTTTTACAAATGCTTCGTGAAGCCATATTTTTTTATAATTGTGAGGGGATTCTGCCCCATCCATAACCCAAGTGAGACCGTGGCATTGCCTAGGGGGCCTTCAAACTTGCACTACAATGTGGTCGAAGTAGCACCCAACAACTGAGACAATATATGTAGCATTATTCAAAGTCTTGTGGAATGATAGTTGATGGTTATTAACTGCCAAATTGTCGATCCCCAAAAAAAATGCCATAAGGATTGTATTGAAATTTCACATAAAGATTTTGGACTATATTAATGAAATTGTAAAGTTTATGATCAAATTGGCATACGTATAATATTATTAGAATCGAATGCACAATTTTCTTGACTAGTTTATGAGTTGGATTTTCCTTAAATAAGACAATTCTTTTTGCTTCTTTTGAGGGTAATTCTCGTAAATGAGATTTTAAATACTAAGGTCGTGGTCCCATCATGGACGATTATTATTGTCGGACTTGACTCGCCATTATCTTTTGAACTCACTGGAGAGAATTGACCAAAGACTTTTGCCTGTCTAAACTGACCATCGAGGTAGCTATGGAAATTTTTAACAATTGCATGAATCTTGAGATGTTCTTCAAACCAATCATAGACTTTGTTGAGATAGGTAAACCAATAGTACTCCCCCTCGAAGAACTGTATCTGAGAATTTCATGTTGTACAACGCAAACAAAAACCTACAAAATTGCTTTGGTTTCAAGGCATATGGAATAGAAAGCGTAAAAATTCATCATCAACCCTTTCTAACTTCTCTGAAGATATGGACCAGTAAAAATATGAAGGCTCTAAGAGATAGTCCTTGTGGTTATTAAGAATCAAAATAACATATGAAATCTTAGAAAAGTTTACTATGGAGCTCATGTGTGAATGTGCATTGTTGAGATCTGAAGACGACTATGCGTATATGAAAAGATCAAGCAATGAATTGAAATGTGTCACGCGCTTTAGAGGAAAAATTGTTCACGTAGTAGTTACATGTTAGGGATATCAATTTTTCTTTCAATTTCATTATTTATATAATGACAAAGATGTATTCATTCATTATCCAGCTATATATGAAGGATTTTATAAATTCAATTCTATTCTTAAGTTATTGAGAATATGTGTGATGGGTTTATAGTTGTTTGAATTTTTAAACTATTCCCAATCGATAGATCATGGATTGGATATTAATGACCCTATTGAGATCGATGTGTTCTTAGTTCCACCATTTAGTTTTGGATACTTAAGGGAATGATGAGTCACGAGTCAATGGGTATTGTCATATCCGAGCTAGAATACAAGTGCTTGTATTAGACAACTTCACTAAACTAACACGCATTGAACAATTAGCAACATGAAAGCTTTTAGCGTGGTCAATGTCTAATCATTCACACCTTGGCTTTGGGTAAATAATACTTAGACTTGAAGCATTGTGTTGACTTGTGTTTTGGATGGTTATGGTTCACAAGTGCCATAGTGACTCTTTGTTGAACATTCTCTGTACTTGATGATCATAGTTCGTTCACATATAAAGGCACGTTGAACGTTCACTGTACTTGATAATCATAGTTTGTTCACATATGAAGGCACACATGTGCACAATATGTAGCATATCTTCTTGTTATATACAAGGTACAATAATGATGTTCTATGCTTCTAATCATGACGTTATATTGAAATCTTCAACTGGGGTTATAACAAAAAATGAAGTTCATGTATCGTTCAAAGTACATGTCAATTAGGTTTGTGCATATGGTTGAATAGGTGGCTTGACAAGTCATTACCATGGTCTTTGTTTGATCTGGACATGCCAAGACAAAATGATTGAACTACACTATAATTTAAGCAAACAAGTTCATTATGTTATAAAACATTGACATTGTCTAGGGAGCCATGACATATTGTTAGATGTCATTCATGACTTAAAGGATCTAATGAGTTATGCTAGATTAAATCTCAATCATCCAATATGATGGGTCCTATGTGGGTTCCATGTAGGTCCATTTCATATGACTCAGACTCAGTTTAGCTTCTCCTACTTAATTTGTAAAATACTTTGTGCCTTTGGTTTACTATCTTTCGGCAATGTGCGCCTAGGTTCGGTATCCCCAATATTATCACCATATGGAGACAAAATAAATATGTTGACCAAGCTCAAGTCTAATACCTATGATAGCAAGCCCTTTAGCAGCTGCAAGACACTGAAGTTTTTAACAAAAAGATATCAAAGCCACTAAAATTGGAGCCATAGTACTTATTCATTAAAACTCTTAAATCAATAATTAGATCAGAGAGAAAAGCTCTCAGATTTAAGATAGGGAGAGTAAGAAAAGAAACAAGAGGAAATAAAAAGGAAAGCAACTAGGGAGGGGACGGAAAGTCTAGGTCAAATCCCTCCACTAAAAAAGTGGAAACCTAAATTCTCTCTCTCTCTCTCTCTCTCTCTCTCTCTCCATCTTTGAGTTTCCCGAAACTCAAAGATGGAGAGAGAGAGAGAGAGAGAGAGAGAGAGAGAGAGAGAGAATTTAGATTTCCAAATGTACTATGCATTGGGTGTGATTCATACTCTCCATTAACAAGAAATCATGGGAGGTCTTGTTCCTTGGTGAGTGAGCTGACTCCACGGGTACATTGGTGGTGGTTGTGAGGACAAAGCCCAAAGTTGCCAGAGCAGTTTCATAGTTTGAGTTCATATTCTACTAGTAGTTTGGCTTTAGACCTATGAATAGCTATTAGGTATATATAATCTCTTTTTATTATAATTGAGGGTCGAAACGAAGAGATGCAAAATGCTAATTATGGTGGAATCCTATGTTGGATGTGGCCCTAGTTTAAGGGAAAACTAGGTAAATTATGTGTCTAGACATTTTTTTTTCTCACTTTCTCTCTCTCACGTTGTATTTGAGCTCCAAATCCTAACACTATAAAGTTTCGATGATCCACTCTAAAACTCATCCAATCTAATTTATCGACTTTGCTTTTGGGTTAGAATTCATTACAGCCAAGCAGACAATATTTTCCAACTATCCAATTCATTAACTTTCAAAAAGGTCCGACCTTTGCTTTTCTACCGAAAGACTTTTCTATTCGTCAATATGAACGGAGTTCCTTACATATAGGGAAAGAGAAATATACACCAGGTGCATTCTCAAGACGAAGTACACTTCGTCAAAGAAGGCAGAGATTCTTTTCATATTTTCATTCAGACAATACCTTGTACTAGAGTTTCCATCGACAAATGTGACTGCTGATACCTTGACTACTACGGGTTTCTAAGTTTGTGTTCATGAATTCTCGTGGATCTTCACAGACCCTCGACTATGGTAAAAGTTAACTCGTTTGATCCGCTGTCTATTTAATCATTGAACCTCTCCGTGTAAAATCCCGGTTGCTTGGGCTGTGGCAACGTGGCACTTTCGCTCTCCAACATCAGAAGCACAGATGAGATGGTCGGCCTTTGTTCCGGACTTTGCTGAACGCACAAAAGGCCTATCTGAATGCACCTAGTAACTTCCGACATTGGAAATGAATCCTCCATTTGTTTGTCTATGAGTTCGGTGGCCTCCCCTTGAAGCCATAATTTCCAGGCCTGAAAGTTGCAGAGTCTTAGGCAATTTAATTTGAGTAATGTCAGAACTCCAAGTAGAAACGTGGGGTACTAGCTTACATGTCCAAGAAGGTTAAAATTGTGGTCATGCTGATGAAATTCTCTGTTCCTCCTGCCGCTAATTATTTCCAGAACTAGGATTCCAAAGCTAAAAACATCTGATTCAGTCGAGAAAATTCCATCTATTGCATACTCTGGAGACATGTATCCACTGCATTACATTTCAAGGCAGGAATGCATAGTCAATTAAAAAAAATAGCCACTAAATAATGCATAAGAATATAGGAAATATTTAGTATGTTGAGAACTTCAAGAGGAACTTACTAAGTCCCCACTACACGTTCAGTCTTTTCCAGGAGTTGATCTCCTCCGCAAGCCCTAGCCATGCCAAAATCTGATATCTTTGGATTCATCTCACCATCCAGCAACACATTACTAGCTTTTAGATCCCGATGAATTATACTTAATCTTGAGTCGCGATGTAAATACAGAAATCCCCTTGCAACACCCACAATGATATTGAACCGCCGCCTCCACACAAGAGAATTACCTTCTCTATTACCTAAAAGTGTTTTCGGGGGCCCAAAATAAACCATAGAAATTCACAATCAAAACCACAAACTAACTTCAAATACGATCAATTCTATCTTGAAAGGGAAGTTCCAAGTTATCAATCACATTTTCAGACTAAGTTGAGGTACTAGGAACGGACCAAATATTGAGTTGAGGCTTCCATTTGGCATATATTCATATACCAACACCCTTTCCTCTCCGTTAATGCAGCATCCCAACAGCTTGACAAGATTTCGGTGTTGAAGTCTCGTAATTAACAAGACTTCATTCTTGAATTTATCAAAACCCTGTCTCGAGTTCTGCGACAGCCTCTTGACAGCTATTTGAACTCCATCAGACGTTAGACCCTGCGATATTTACGTTCATCGTTTAAGACAACCATTCAAAATGACGCAGCAAAAATCACAAATCCATGTCTAAATCTATAAGTACATAACCAAGCCTTCTTTTCTTTGTATGGGGGGCATCATTATATGTTTTAATTGCTCTAAAATGAAAGACGGAAACCCCAGAGCTCTAATGAGAGTTGATGAGCATATATACCCTCTTTAAGGTTTATTTTGATGGACTAACCCCTTTGTGAGGAAGCCCCCCGTCTCCCTTTCTTGTTATTGGGATCCGGTCAATATCCATAGAACCATTATCCATATTCGTAGATAATAATACTGAAAAGGTCCTCACCTTATAGACAGAACCAGAACCGCCCTCTCCGATTTTGTTGAGAGATGAAAAGCTATTAGTCGCTTTAGTAATGTCTTCCAAGTCTAGCGTAGGCAGCTCAAAAGTTGTCTCCACTCCCAGCCTGCACCTCTGATGTTTTCCCTGCCAAAAATAGCCGATGACTTGTGTAAGGGAGAGACTTTTGCAGTATATCAGCTTGAGATTGTTCGATCCACTGTCCTTTTAGGAAAAGATCTTCCTGAAGTTTGAATAGCAATGAACTTAAGTTGATCGATTGGCCAGTTTAATTGTTCGTCTATATAAACCTCCCATTTATACCTGCAACAATACCGATGAAGCCCTGATTCTAGCATTCTTACAGTTGAGCATGAAAGATGCCTAATAGATTATACAGTGTTTGAAAGTGCCTCGAGGAAACTGAAAGGATTGCACTAGAGATTATTAACCAAGGTCAATATTTACTGAGTAAGAAAGACACTTTACCTAGACGTTTTTTGGTTCTCCTCCTCCAGAGACAGAGTAGCAAAAGAATTGCCAGAGAGAGTGATGCGGTGACTACTGGCACCACCAACCGCAATTTCCACTTATGGTGACCTACGACCCACAATGGAAGAAAAATTTCAGGAACAGCTTGGGAGACAAGATGGAGACAAAAATCTAAGTTCACTGAATTTCGAATATATACCTAAGTCAGACGCCATGACCCTGATGAAAACATTCTGACTGCGGCTTGATTGAATGAGCTTTCTGATGTCGAGAAGATCTCCATACCAAAGCAGACACCCACTACCCTTCCCGACAGTGTCAGCATTGGTATATGCAGTGCAAGTACAATTTTTCAGGCACTTGGTTCTGCATTCGTCAAGGCTCATGCTCGTGTTCACCCAGTAACTCAACATATCAGGAACCTTCACACCCTTCAGCTTCACAAAACCTTCCTCTTTAGGACAATTCAAGGGCTTTTTCTTAACGCACCCACTGGACCAAACAAACATCGCCCATTCCTGGGGCGATTTCGGGGTGTATCCAGTCAGGCAGCTGCATATTGGGGCATCACCAATCCGGCACACAGCGTTAGGCCCACATTTTGCATACTCATCGCAGGAATCATTTGGCAACTCATGTATCACTGTCCACTGTGTATTATTGTTCCAAAGCCAGCGTTGAAGTGTGCCAGAGGGGTTGAACACGGCCCTCGTGATGGTGGAATCGTTGATGAGTTGATAGGAATAGTACACTTCTTGAGCGATTGTCACGAACACGGGGTTGATGATTGCATTTGGGCTCAGGGGCAGTCCGCTAAACTGGATCCCATCCCATGGCCCGCTTCGTTCAATTACCGAAGCATTCCTGCAGAGGAACTTCTGGGGCAGACCCTGGAGTTCTACTTTGTATGTGATGTCTCCTGTTGAAGGATCATCCGAATCCCTCCAAGAAGTGAGGTACCGATTCAAACTGATCCTCAGGTCCCACCCTAGCTTCATCCCCACGAGTAACGTATCGAAAGGATGGTCAAAACTCTGCCACAGGAAATTCCCCAAACCGTTGTTGCTTTCATCTGTGAGGACCAGATTCCCGGAGTCCAGGAGCTGCGCAGCCACAGAATCAGAGCCCATATTCGTTGTGTTCGTGGACCAGACGGCTCTTCCTGTTCTGTCAACGATCACTAGATTCCCTCCTGTCCCAATCTGTAGGACTCCTGATGAGCCATTGACTGGATCGTCCCTATTCGCAACCCAGATGACGGTCTTGACCGGGATGTTGTAGAACCATATCCCAACATGCTGGTTAGATGAATTTCCTGCGCTGAAGAATCCGAGCTCGAACTTTGCTCCTGCCGAAACTAGAGTCTCGTTATCTCTCATCGGCTGAGACAGAGTTATCGTGTCAGCAGATATGCTAAGCCCTACTACTGTCGCAAGCAAGGTGATGAAGATGAAGTGAAGAGGAAAGTGAAGAATCTCCATTGAAGATACAGAACTCAGATAGCGTATTATATGTAATAGTGAGGTTCAGGCTTGGAGTTTTGTCGGATTTTCGTTTTTCCAAACATGGTTGGCGGCTACGGAGGAGGGTATTTTCTCTAGAAAGAAGATTGTAAGAAAGAGACGTAAGTATAAATTTTGTGGCGGTATACGTTATTCAGACAATCTTGAGGGTGGCAGAAATATTTATTCAATTGGTTTGATCGAAGTCGAATGTGGATATACGCCGCCTATTTGGTGGAAGGCCAAGTGAAAATTTTGTTGGATATACCCCAGAGATAGTACAGATGCTGATTAGGTTGGTGCTTAGCCGGTAAAGAACAGACCAATCTGTGTTGTTTAGGTACATCACAATCTCATGTTTGAATTATTTGAATTGGTCATGGTGCGCACCTCATGTGATTTATGAAGTTAGTTGAATAGTTCATACAGATTCCTCATTCTATTGACTCATCCTTAAGGAATCCATTCCTCTCATTAATAGCGTGATAACTCGTTTCATCTATTCTAAATTAAAAAAAGGTCAATTTCAACATAAGATTATTTAATTATAATTACTTTTGAACATTAAAAAAAAATATTGATTGTAAGTTTGCCAATATCACAACGATGCGACAGAATAATTACTAGTTGATAGTGACCTAAGGATTAAAAGCTAAAAAAGGCATTTCAATCATTGAGATAAGTTTTTGAGATTGGAAAAGCAACTTTGCGATAAATTTATATATTTCGTGATTTTTCATAGGAAATCCCCAATTATAGGATATTCAATCTTACAATGCTTTGCCAAAATCTTGCTAATATACTCAACCAGTATTGCCAAGCAACAGGGCAGTTTATCAATAGGAACAAATATGGGCTTTTTTTCAGCAAGAACTGTCCTATGACTCTACAGAATACTTTAGTAAGAGAACTACGCATACCTGTGGTTAGCAGATATGGCAAGTATCTGCGCATCCCTTCGGACTGGGGACGTTCAAAATGTGAGATGTTCTCCTGGATCCTGGCCAAAATTAACGCAAAATTAGCCGGTTGGAAGGAAAACCTTTTATCTAAAGGGGGGCAAGGAGATTTTATTGAAAGCAGTAATTTAGGCATTACCTCAGTATGCCATGTCCATCTTCCAGCTTCCCCTGTCGCTCTGCAGATTAATAGAAAAGAAGATATCAGCTTTCTGGTGGAGCAAGAACAATATTGAATCAGGTATTCATTGGACAGCATGGTCAGAATTAAAGAACTCCAAAACAGCGGGGGGTATGGGTTTCCGAGATCTCATAAATTTCAATCTAGCGATGCTTGGGAAGCAAGCTTGGCATCTTTTCCGGCAACCTAATGCGATATGGAGTCAGCTTTTCAGGGGCCTATATTTTAGACAGTCTTCTTTTCAAAATGCAACCCCAGGTTATAGACCTTCCTGGGGGTGGCAGAGCATATTAAAAGGCCGAGATGCAATTCTCCCTAAGCTTCGGTGGTTAGTAGGGGATGGATCCAAAATTAACATTAGAGAAGACACTTGGCTGACAATTGGTAAAATAGGAGGTCAAGCAAAGGAAGGGGAACCCATTACAGTTGCTGAAATATTAAACTCGTCTATTGCTACATGGAAGAAGGATCTTATTTCTAATCTGTTTAGTGCCCAGGTTAGTGAAGCGATTTTCAATACCCCTATAAACTCTTCTCTTTGTTTGGATCAATTAGTATGGACTGCTACTTCCTCTGGTGTTTTTTTCAGTTAAAAGCTGTTACCAATACTTGTCTTCAATCCAATAACACCCTACCACTACTGCTTCATCTTCATACCAAAACCCTGTTCAATTGTGGAAAAAGATATGGCATATGCAGACGGCTCCTAAAATTAGTATATTCATGTGGTTAGCATGTAAAAACGCCCTTGCAACCAAAGCCAACCTATACCACAGACACATTTCCCCAAACCCATATTGCACCCTATGTAATCAAAATGTTTCAGAGACCATTGAACATCTCTTTTTCTATTGCAATTGGACGTGTGATATATGGAACCATGCCAAGATTAGGATCCCTATCTCACTTACCTCTGTACATCGCCTGGATGAGTGGGTTGCCTTTAGAGCCACTCAGTCTCGAACTCCCCCAAGTTTTGAAGTGCTTGCCTATCTGCTGTGGGAGATTTGGCGTCAACGCAACAACGCAATCTTCAGACAGCAATCCCCGGATCCCATCCGAGTCATGGAGAATGCCCTAGCCCAACGCCGCATATTCCAGTCTCTTCAACCCTCTCGACCTCGGTTTCAAAAATCGATTGTTAGTACTGATCGTCAATGGAAACCACCTGTAAAGGGTACTATCAAATGTAATATTGATGGATCATTTTTACCAGGAGATCAGCAAGGCACGATGGCTTGTATTTACAGGAATTTTAATGGAGTACTCATCGACATGTTCACGAGCAGTGTTCCAGCCCAATCAGCGTTTCAAGTGGAAATCTATGCCCTTATTCTAGCTCTCCAACACCTGATCAAGTAGGGCCTTCATCTTCATCGTGTACAGTTTGAATCAGACTGCTTATTTCTGGTGGAAATTCTTCGGAACCAACAGCCGCAGTCATGGAAGGAGCGGCACCTCTTTGCGGTTCTTCAAGATTTGTTTTCGCGTTGCCCTAATGTCTCCCTCCAGTATGTATGTCGAGAAGCCAATCTCGCCGCTGATTGGGCCGCCAAAGCCCACAGGTTTCACAGCCTAGTCAGACACTGGCTAGTTTTCCCTCCTCCTCCTTTCTATGACATTGTACTAAGCGACGCTATTCTAGCAGGATGTACTACTCTTATATCATAATATTAATTGGTAGTTTCGACCCAAAAAAAAAATCTTACAATGCTTTGAGATAATAACTTGTCAATTACAATGACTTACTAGAAAATTACAATTACTTTGGAAAATATGTATCATTAATTACGGAAATTTCTGGCATATTGCTATGTTGTAGGTCAATTACTAAGTGGTTAGCATTTCCACGCGAGTGTCGGACATCTGGAGTGCCAAAATTTGGCATAGATGGACATTTAAGTGTCAAAAGTTAAGAAAGTGATACTTAAGTGTCAACGGCGAGAAAATCCAGCCAAAATGCTGATATGGCAATTTTCGGCAAGGTAAATGTAAAACGACGTCGTTTTGCTACTAACATGGTATATAATTAATATAAAAATTAATTAAATTAAATTTATAACATTAAAAAAAAAAAAGGAAGGAGGAAGCACGCGGCTGAGGGCTGAGCCCTCACCGCTGCCACCTCCCCGTCGTCGCTGAGAAGGGCCGGCTGTCACACCTCGGACCCCTAGCGCGTGCCCATCCCTATCTGGTCGATAATAATTTGCGGCTTCCCAGGACGAGTTGCTGACCCTTTACATTTTATTGCACATGCGGAAGCAAAAAGAAATCCCCTGACAGTAATCGTCTCGAGATAAAAAAGCAGGACAATAGATTAAAAAACAAACATGCTTTTATATATACACTGAGTCATGTACACAGGTCTATGGCCAAAAGACTACAAAAGACTGGCCTTCCAAAAAGAAGCGGTCCTAACTGACCTACGCTTCCGATCACCTCCTCTCAGCTCCAGGTCCTCCACTGACGATCCTGAAAATGTTGTCCCACAACGGGGTGAGATATCGTCTCAGCAAGTCTAAGCTCTAAACCCCAATTAGGAGGGAAATACGCCCAGAAGTGTCCTAATCACACAATGACACAATCAATGAAACTTACCTCGTCTCAGATCCACCCTGCAGGTCAGTACAATTTATATCCCAGACAACATAAGAGCATGAGCAACAATAAGCTCCAATAACTAAAACGCTACACTCAATTAATCATGCGTTTCTAGTTTTGATCTCGGCATATAGCACGGGCTACTCTCTGTTCGGCGGTCTTCTGGCATTGTTAGGCATCATCTCACCCCATTGAGCACGGCACGTCTCTTTATCAGACGGCTTTCCCAAAGGAGCATAGGGTCCAGAATCAACTGCGACCGGCTTCCCATTGTCTAGGGGTATCCCAAATAAGGATAACGTCCAACTCAACAGCCCGGGACGATTTCTCTTAACCATCACACGATCACTCAAATATGGCCCAGGGCACCATGCATTGCATTCAAATGCTTCAATTAAAATGGTGAGCCTGGCCTTTTTCTTCGTATTAGAAATGGGATGAATCATCATGAAAGGCACGGGCCTTGATGATTAGATATATCACCTCGGAGAATGCACATGGCTCGGTGACGAAGTATGTCGCCTTAGAGAATGCATGTGGCTCGGTGATTAAGTGTGGCATCTAAAAGGACACGTGGGCTCGGGAATTTGATGCATTACCTCGGAGAATGCACGTGGTCCCAATGAGTACATTTGGCATCTTGAAGAGACACGTGGGCTCGGTGACTTGATGCATCGCCTCGGAGAATGCACGTGGGCTCGCTGATTCAAAATGACATTTTAAAGAGCATGTGGTCGAGTGGGACCATAAAGCCATTGAATATCAGTGCACATGGCTCGGTGACGAAGTATGTCGCCTTAGAGAATGCATGTGGCTTGGTGATTAAGTGTGGCATCTAAAAGGACACGTGGGCTCGGTAATTTGATGCATTACCTCGGAGAATGCACGTGGTCCCAATGAGTACATTTGGCATCTTGAAGAGACACGTGGGCTCGGTGACTTGATGCATCGCCTCGGAGAATGCACGTGGGCTCGCTGATTCAAAATGACATTTTAAAGAGCATGTGGTCGAGTGGGACCGTAAAGCCATTGAATATCGAAAGTGGTCGAGTGGGACCGTAAAGCCATTGAGTATCGAAAGTGGTCGAGTGGGACCATAAAGCCATTGAGTATCGAAAGTGGTCGAGTGGGACTGTAAAGCCATTGAGTATCGAAAGTGGTCGAGTGGGACCGTAAAGCCATTGAATATCGAAAGTGGTTGAGTGGGACCGTAAAGCCATTGAGTATCGAAAATGGTCGAGTGGGACCGTAAAACCATTAAATATTGAATGTTGTCGAGTGGTGGACTGTGTCTTCCACCTTTGCTTAAGATGTGATCTGAAGATCGTAGTTCGTAATTGATGATTGAGATGGTCTGATTGCCATGTAATCGACTAGGTCGATTGATCATTATTTTGATTTGATATTGTGAATTGATTGACTGAATGGAAATGACCATGAGTGGTCTTGTTAGCATGTAATCGACTAGGTCGATTTGATCAATGCTTCGATCGGTGATATGATTGCTTGAGTGCCTATTGTGAACTGTACTAACTTGCAAGTGGGATCTGATGCTAAGGTACGTTTTCTGCCCTATGCGTGTTTAGGCAGCCTATAGTATAATAGTTTACTAATTGGGCTTAGTGGGGTAGAACTCGCTAAGACGTAGTCTCATCCCAGTTTGGGGAAAAACATTTCAGGACCCCGATGAGGAGCTGAGGAGGAGTCTAAGAAGGAGAACTCGGAGGTGAAACTTAAAGAGAAGGATTTTTGGAAGAAGAAAATAATCCCGAGAGGGGCCTTAAGTATGGCCTGGATGGGTTGAGAGTCTATCTTCTTTTGAGAATTTCTTTTAAAGTGAATAGTTATGAATTGGTTTGTGTTTTGTATAAAAGTTTGGTTATAAATTTCAATATGAAAAATATGGCCCTGCTTTTCTATCCCATCGTTTTATTGTTTGGGGATTTTAACTGCTTCCGCATGTGCTTAATAAACAAAAGGGTTGGCGATAATTTATCTTGGGATATCGCATTATAAAATCAACTAAGTGAGAAGGATGTGTGCGTGCCCAAGGATCGGGGCGTGACATCTAGTTTAAGTGATATCAGAGCGAAGTTGAAGATTGGAGTGATAAGGGGCATTGGCCATGGGATAGTTAGTAGGAAATGCCTTTAAATTCATGTTGGTGCATGTCTGTGTTAGCTGGATGCTAGAATTGATTGTCACGTGAGGATCGCTCATCTTCTAATCCAGTGTGGATGTGGAAGACGGGTTTCAGTGTAAAGACTGAACCATGAGCGAGCAGGAGCTGAGAACTCCTAGTAAGAGGACAATGTCCTCTGTGACTCGGGATAATGCACTGAGAAAGGTTGGTACCCGAGGTGGTTGTGGCAGAGTGTCGGCTCTGGCCAGCTTGAGTGTAAGAGTACCACTGCAGGTTGGTACTAGTGTAGCAGCGTCGAATGATCCTAAGCTCGATAGGATCGTTCTGATGCAAGTATTTCTTGGGATCTGGATGAGCCTGTAAGGTCATAATCAAGTTGTTGCTGTTGTTGCTACCTTGCTGAGGTCCAACCCGGAAGGATGATCAGGGAATATATTTTGATATCTAAGTCAAGATTCAGTGCAAGCAGATTGGGAATTCGGTCAGGGTAAAGACTGATGTTGAGATAATGATATTCTATTCCACCCAATAAGAAGGGCGGCATAGTCAAGTCAGTATTCAGACAAATGGAACATGTTGTTCCGTGGAAGATATGTTACATGGAAGATGGTATGGATTAATCTCATGTATTTTGAGGATAGGAGGTAGAAGACTCACTAGGTGAGTGCCGAAAGTATGGAAGGAATGCATGGATTAATCCTGTGTTCGAGAATGACTAGAACATGCTTTGATGGTAGTGAGCACGGCCATCAAGTGAGGGACTATCGATTGGGGTTTAAGAAGAACACCAACACTGTTACTACCGTTGGAACGCCAGCAAGATGGCAAAAGGAACAGGAACGGAACCGACTATGCCTTATTCAATGAAAGAATATTTTGAGGTGATTTTATCAGAATAGTGCCAGAGAATGTTGGGATTGCAAGTGTGGAATTTCAGTTGTTTGTTAAGTCTGTAGGAAAAGAACCAATGGTGCAGATGTGAGGATTGATGAATGAGGAATTCATGCATATCAGTGCATCACTTTAGGGATCATCAGTTTTGTGAAAAAGAGAAAGAAAGATGGTTCGTTGCCAAAGATCGACGAATTGGGTGACTTGTTATAAAGAGTGTGGATGTCTTCAAGGATCGACTTGAGGACAGGTTATTGTCAGTTGAGAACTAGGAAGGAGGTTATACTGAAGACGGCATTTCGCACTTGATTTTGTCATTGTGAGAATAATGTAAAGCCATTTGATTTGACGAACGCTCCAGCCGCTGTCATAGATTTGACAAATTGAGTGTTCAAAGAATATCTAGATCAATGGTGATTGTGTGGTGTAGCGACATTATAGGGTGTTCATTTAAGTGTTGAGAATCACGAGATGCCCCTAAGAATGGTCGTGTGGTTATAGGTAAAGGAATCTTTATGGACCCAACCAAGATCGAATCAGTTGTTAATGGACTGAGACTGACATCAATGTCAGAGATCAGAAGTTGTGGAGATTGGACAGATTACTACGGAAGGTTTGTGAAAGAATTTTCAGCATCAGTATCATCATGGGCTTGACCTCTTGAGAAAGAAGAGAAATTCATTGGCATAGACAAGTACGAGGATAGTTTCCAGAGCTTCAGTGAGATCAGACTACCGCACTTATGCTAAACTTTTCATTTGGCTCTGGAAAGCATGAAATCTTTAGTGATGTGTCTTGCCAACGACTGGGTATGTATTGATACAACATGAGAAGATTGTTGTATAACCATCCGCCAGTTAAGACCCAACAAGTTGAACATGAAACAGTGTCGTGAATCAGAATTTTGGCAAAACTATAATGATGTTATCTAGTATTATCTTGGGAGAATGAAAGAAGTAATTTATGTGTTGAGCCGAGAGTCTTTGATTATACATAGGCTGGCTAAAGTATAAACTTTATTTAAAAAGGATTCGAAATTTGGTTTTCAAATTTGAGGTAGGCTACCTTTTAAATTTTATAGCCGCCCTCAAAATTGAACCAAATGTTCAAGTTAGGATCGGTGCCTAGTTGACAAGCAGAGATGTGCAGAAAATCTTATAAGAGAATACTAGTAAGAAAGATATTGACTTTAAGATTTCTGAGGATGGAAAGTTCGGGTTCCATGAGTGATTGAGTGCACTTGACAGTGTAACACTTAGGGAAAAGATCTTGTCAGAAGTTCACTATAGTATCACAGTTTTGACCAGATGGTGCAAGTAATCAGAATCGACGTCAGTTAAATTGGTAGATCGATATGAAGATAGATATCGCCAAGCAGGTTGCAAGTGTCAAAGGTGTCAGTAAGTAGAAGTTCAGTAATGCAAATCCGGAAGATTTTAGCATCACTCGAGAGTTCCAAGTGGAAATGGAAATATATGGCTTACTAAGGATTCAGGGGATTACTGATACCATTTGAGAATAGTGGTTGATCGATAGATGGAGTTGGTCCACTTTGATACAGTACGAATATATCTTGTTTTAAGTGTGTGATCCAGATTTCGGCTCTGATTTCGATTAGATAAATTGGACATTTCATCGATGCGATTACAGTGTTTTTCTCTGAGTTGGCCACTCATGAGATAACTAGACTAGCTGGGTGAGTTATTAAGGACCTTAAGGCAAATAGACTTGAGAATTCGACCAGGGATTGACTTCTCGACCGTGCTCATCTTTAGAGATCATTGCGCCACAGTATAAAATCGATTTGAAATCAGAGATAGGTCAGTTCGACTGAGATGAATGATCGATTGTGGGTGACTCCACTAAATTGGAAAATTCTCATCAACCGACACTAATTTGATTTTTCTGTCGTTTTGGTACCCTGTGTCCGTATTTGAACCTTTGAGATTTTCACGACAATCGAGAGTCGCTAATGTGTCGAGTGGGTTCATTATGGCTCGAAGAAAATTGACCACGGGTCATTTGTCCTAAAAAGCTCTGAAAACTACTCGGTAGCCTAGGTCACACTAAAAGCGTATCGGAGTGAAATTAACTACCAATCTAAGTTCGATTTCAGAAATTGAAGATCCTATCTTGCCACAAAGTGGGTATACCGAAGTGTGTGTGTCTCGGATAGTTCACTGACATGGAGTGTTGAGGATGAATTATATCTCGAATCTAGATCAGAGATTATAAGTTGGTAGAGTTTTCAGAGGGTTCTTTATTAAGCAGTGTATAGTAGAGGGTACAGATTTCAATGGTGAAAAGAAAGGGAAGAAAGATTACAGGCCAGAGTCAACTCAGAATCAGTGTTTGCAGTTGTCAGATCAGTATCCGAATAAAGACTGCTCAGAACTGTTAGAAATTTTGAATTGTTGAGGTTCAAAGGTTTATTAAGGAGTCGAGAAAAAGAGATCAGATGTGGATGACAGGCTGTCTTATGTGAGAAGCTCAGTTCAGTTGTTGGTTCAGAAAGAGCAGAGTTCATGTACCAAGATGATCTCCTTAGTCAAAATGGTCAGACAACACCATGAGACCAAAGGATTAGCGTGGGAAAAAGTGAGACTCGATGAGATGACAATATCCTCACCTTTCGTTTAAGGATGGGTAAAGGTTTAAATTTCGAGGACGAAATTTTTATAAGAGGGGAAGAGTTGTGACATCCATATTTTCGAGTTCTAATTTCGACTGGATAATAGGGCCGCTTTTGTTCTGTTGAAGCCAAAGATTGTGAAATTGGGAAACGTGAGAGATCTTTGGATGAGGAAAGTAATCAATTTGATGAGAGAGATATCAATTGATTTTATGAAAGTCTTTCGAGAGAAATTCAAGAGGGAAATTGGATGCATAAATGAAAAAGGGGAAATCAAGAACTCTAGTTGGAATTTCCTTTGGGATTATTTGAGCTTATTCAAAAGAAATTGGATCAAGAATTTTCTATTTGAGAAAATTCTTTCTTTTGAAGTTATTCTCATTTTCCTTTCCCTATTTGGCCAAACACCTTTTCCCCTATTTTTCCCACAAGTTTCTCTTTCCTTCTTTCTTTCTTTCTTTTTCTTTTTCTCTCTCTCTCCCTCTCTTTTCCCTCATAAGAATTCCCCTATTATTGTATTGTATCTCTAATATGTGCATTTGTAATATTTGGCTGGTGGGCCCAAAAGAAGAAAGCAAAAGAAGGGTTGAAAAGTCAAAAAAGAAGGAAAAAATTAATAAATAAAAGAGAAAAAGGGGTGAGCAGTGGTTGCTCACTTTAAAGAGCTAAACCACTTCGGGAGAAAGAGAAAGGAAAGGAAAGGAAAGAAAGAGAAAAGAAGAAGAAGAATAAGAAAAAAAAAAGGGGAAGAAAGGAAAGGGGTTTTGACACGTGCAAGCTACAGATGCCTCGTCGAGCTAACTCAACTCCATAATGTAGTGCTCGGTAATGGATTAAGCCCCTCATTAGTCCAATCAAAGTAATTTGTGGGTATAGAGCTCAAATTTAAAATTTTAGAAAATTGAGCGGCGAAGTCTGATTTTGGAGTTGTTAAGCCACATATTTTTACAAAAATCATATTTTAGGGTATTGTGGAGCCATAGGTTTTTACGAATCATGTTTTGAGCTTATGGTTTGCCCGAAACAAAATTTCAAAGTTTCCCACATGCAGTGAACAATACACGTCTAGCAGCTTTGGGCCCATTTTTTTTTTGTCATTTTTCAGCTTGATTTTGGGACTGTCAAGTTGGGATTCCTGTAGTATTTTTGGAGGGCTTTCTTTTGACTATAAGTACGTTCAGAATAGGGTTCGGAGGACGAAGTTATAGCATAACTAAGTCTGGTGCTTAAACTCCGTGTTGCGAACAGCTAGAACAATCACTTTGGCTATGTGATTTTTTAGTGCATTAGAGTCCTTTTGTTAGAGTTAAGGCATAATTTAGTTGTTTTGTAGTTAAGATAGAGTTTTATTAGATTTTAACATTATTCCTCAGCTATTTGATAGCGCCATTGAGATAGCTAGTATAAGCACCTAGAGGGGGTGAATAGGTGTAAAAACAATTTCTCGAGATACCACAGCGATACTAGGCAGACGATAGAAAGAAAGTTCACTTTTGATTAACAAATTGAATTACGATCAAAGTAAAGTAAAGAGTAGGGAAGAGAAAATTAAATACAAGGTTTATAGTGGTTCGGCTTATCCCAAGCCTACGTCCACTCTTCCGCACTGACAGCCCACCGGCTGGATTTCACTATGAACAAAAGAGATGTTACAGCACAGTTCTTCCTTGATTCCACAGTGTAGATATTCTACCACACTTCTTCAAGGTTTCTCATGAATATAAACACTCTTTTGCGTACAAGATTTCGCTTAAATGAATTGGCTAAAAAAACAAGGAGCTTCAGACTTTAGAATTCTTCTATCGTGCACACCTCGAACAACTAGAACGTCTTCCTTATATATTCCTTTATGTTATCATACCCATTGGCACTTACCAAAAGAATTCTTCCAATCTTTCCGTTGGACAGAATCAATTAGGAAGATTATTCGAGCTATTAAAAGAACATGTCGATAGCCCATCAATCCTGCTCGCCCATACAATCAAGATCTCGGTTTCCATAAGTAGAATCTTCCAAGAATATTTCGCCAATCATCGGATCCTTAATCTCCGAATCAATCACGATCAAATAAAGGATTCCGTTATGTCATATCCAACCAAGAGATCTTCTCCAGTCGATAAGGTCACATCCTTAGTGAAACATCCAGTTTTGGATAGCATTTCTTCAACGGATTAGAAACTGTCAATGAGGATAGACTTTGAGTCTTGAGTCTGGCTATCCGGAGGTCTTCAGACTTTAAATGGTAGAGTCTGCAAACCTTCAGACTAGACTGATGGAAACGTTTTGTTAGCTTCAAAACATTTTAAGAAGATTTATCCAACAATCTCCCCATTTTTTATGGTGACAAAACTTTCCTGCAGATTTGGATAACTTTGACCTGCAAAACATTTCTCAAACAAATATGCATATCTTATAAAATTAAATGGCTAAATGAATAATAACACCAGAATCTGCAACCACAGAAGATAGGTTAGTCTTGTATGTGATAAAGCCATCCATAAGATATCAATAGCAGTCAAATCCAAATTCAAATTCAGTTCTCATCCAGGCACAAAAGTAAAGTCAAACATCAAAACAATCCAAGTCAAACAATCCAAACGATTAAGAAAGTCAAACAATCCAAACGATTAAGAAATTCAAAGTTTGTTTCAAATCTTGCATCTCTCCCCATTTTTGTCAACATAAAAAAGGTTGAGATGAAAATGGAATAGAGTCAAGATTGCTTGGGAACACGGACAAACTGGAAATCTCCCATGGACTGAACGATCCCTTCCAGCCTTTTCAAGTCTTCCTTCAGTTATGCAACCTCCTCACCCTTAGCATTAGCCTGAATCTGAATAGAGAGGGCTTGGATCTGATCATTCAAGGAACCTGAAGAAGCTTGGCTTGCATTCTGCAAATTATGAACTTCGCATCCTAGAGCATATATTTGACCGTGCATTTCCAATAGAATATCCATAATTCTGCGAAAATTTGCTGAATTATCAGTATGCGTACTTGCTTCGGCACAATCTGATGGAGTAAATGCAAACAATGGCAAATTAGCAAAATCACACAAATTTGGCGATGAAGCATCATGTTCTTCCTCAGGAAAATGAGAGGCATGAATGTCTTCTGGATCAGTTGGAGAGCGGCTGACTCCCTCACTGGTAGTGGGATATGAAGACATTCCTCTTTTCTCATGATCTCCCCCTGTTTCCATGCCTTTAGGTGGAGAAGAGTGTTTTTCAGGCTCACCTTCCTCTTGATTTTCTCTCTCTTCTTCTTCTTCTTCAAACCTTTCCTCTTCTGCTTCTTTTTCTCCAGCTTCTCTTTCTTCTTCTTCTTTCTCTTGTCCTTCTCTCTCCTCTGCTTTCTCCTGTCGTTCCATTGATTCTGGAACAGGATGACTTAGCTTCTTCAATGCTATAGCAGAAATGGTAAGGTCTTCATCATCATCTTCATCTTCAACGATGAGAGCTCTTCTTTTCTTAGATGGAGTAACCATTGGCTCCTTTTCTTTTCTTTTTGCTGCAGAAGAGATTTGATGAGTTTTGATAGGAGTCTTCTCCTTGAATTTCTCCAACGCCTTGCTTAGTTCCTTCAGACGCATTTTAGTCACCATTTTCAGTCCTACCACCATATGATCACACGATCTAACACAGAGAATTTGTGGAGGCTGAATATTCAGATGTCTGAATAACTTGGTCACAAGACCTGGATAAGGAAGTTGACCTCTGTCCTTCACTACTGCTCTATACATGTGGAACATAACAGTGTGAGGAAGAGAAAACGTTTTCCCATTAATGATGGCATACATCAGTTTTGCCTCTGAACTTGAAACATCAGTCTTGGAAGTTGATTTCGGTCTGAGGCAATTGATCACAATCTTGTGAAGTAGAATGTTAAACGCACTCATTCTCAAGTAGGAAATCTTTTCCTCTGTTCCTTAACAAGCTCTAATGTGGCACGAGCAGTAGAAACATTGATTGGTTGATATCTTCCTCTCTCAACCCCAATCACATCCGCCAGCATATCCACATCAACCATAAAGTCCTGATCTCGGCACTAAAAGATATTCTATTCGTATCCAAGAGATTAAGATTTGAATAGAAATATGCAGTTAATTGAACATAGGCCTCTGTGGTGTCAGAATAGAACTTTTCTAGTTGAAGAAAATTGAACTTTTCCCTCAAGTTCATATTCACAGCATCTAGAAAATCAAAATCCAAACTCCTAGGGTTTATCACCCCACGCTTCAGTAATTTTGAGTATAAAGCCTTTTGTTCCTTTGATCTAAACAACTCTCCCATTTTTCCTCGAATTTTCGCTGCAACACCCATTCTCGGTTGAAATTGACTGTACAATTTGTCATCATCATTTCCATCTATCGAATTAAGTCCCCCAACACGTGGATAACTTGGGATTGCAAGGGTTTCTTCTGCCACCCCCTTTAGGAGCAATTCCCAAACATTCCATTTTTCGCAAAAAGATGTACTCATTCCCATATCCTTTGTCCTTAAGAAACTCATCGACGTAGTTCAATGGAGTACCAGTCCTCTTTAAAGCATGGTAAAGCTTATAAATAAAAGAGGGCCTTTGAATTCTTATAGAATCTG
Organism: Eucalyptus polyanthemos subsp. polyanthemos; assembly: GCA_017140185.1. Lineage (NCBI taxonomy): Eukaryota > Viridiplantae > Streptophyta > Magnoliopsida > Myrtales > Myrtaceae > Eucalyptus > Eucalyptus polyanthemos. The sequence continues at coordinate 50,211,141 of CM029461.1, read as the reverse complement.
TGTCTTCAATGATTTCTTCCTCTTGTTGATGACCAGCACCCTGTGGACTAGTTGGTGGAGAATGACGCTGCTGAGAATGTTGTGGGCTCTATTGCTGATTTGGAGACTCTTCTTCCTCGGTGAGATCGAAGTGCGTAGGCCCCTCACTCATTCGCCATGGTCCCCTGCTTGCGATTCTCGAAGATTTTATTGAAGACGACATCTTTCTTAGTATTTGAAAGATTCCTTGCTTGACTTTCCCGAGAAAGATGACAACTTTTTCGAAGATTAAACAAGGGAAGAAAACAGGAATGGAAGACCGGTGCTTCCTTAGGGTTTTTTGGAGAGTAAAGCGAAGAAGAAACAACAGTGCATAACCAGTTAAAAGAGGTATACGGAACGTCATAAAAGTAAATAAAAAGATGCATTTTCAAAAAATAGCCGACTTTTCGAGAAAATAGTCATTTCAAAAATAACTTCTTTTTCGAAAAGGAAACGTTGCAATAATCACGCCAATTAAAGATAGCAATAATCAAACACAGTTGATAATCGTACCTTTTCAAGATGAGTTTCGAGAGAGAGAATAACTTATAGTTAAAGTCTTGTTTGTCAGAGTTTGAGAGTCTCTGGACTTTAACTTCTTCAAACCTCAAAATGTTGAGTCTTGAACGGATAATTTTAAATTGATTTTTTTTCCAAAGGCTATGTGAATATATCCGCCAGTTGGTTTTTTGAGTTAACAAACTGAATTGAAACGTCTCCATTTTGAACATGATCTCTAATAAAGTGATGTCAAATCTCTATATGCTTTGCTCTTGAGTGAAGAATTGGATTTTTAGGAAGATTAATTGCACTGGTGTTGTCGCAGTTAATCTCCGTGCATGAATCTTCAATTTCAAAGTCTCTTAGCTATTGTTTTATCTACAGAATTTGTGAACAACTTCCGAGAGCTACATACTCTGCTTCTGCTGTAGAAAGTGCTACTGTAGTTTGCTTCCTTGAAAACCAAGACACTGTTCTGCCCCTAAGTAGTTGACGGGTACCCGAGGTGCTCTTTCTATCAACTCTGCATTCGGCTAGATCTGCGTCTGAGTATCCAAGAAGAGTAAAGTCTCCCTTTTTAGGATACCAAAGGCTGATGCTTGAAGTTGAAGCAATGTATTTGATAATCCGCTTTGCAGCACTTAAATGAGATTCTTTAGGGTCTGCTTGAAATCTAGCACAAATGCAAACACTAAACAAAATGTCAGCTCTAGAAGCAGTAAGATAAAGAAGTGAGCCAATGATAACTTTTGGTCGACTTTCTTTCCTCTTTCATCTTTGTCTATCTTCAAGGAACTTGACATTGGTATTTCAGCTTTTTTGCAATTGTTCAGTCCAAAATTTTTGATGAGATCATTAGCATATTTTTCTTGATGAATAAAAGTTCCTTCCTTCAGTTGTTTCACTTGAAGCCCGAGAAAGAAGGTTAACTCACCCATCATGCTTATTTCAAATTCATCCTGCATAGTCTTAGAGAATTCCTTACACAGACTTTCATTAGGAGATCCGAATATAATATCATCGACATATATTTGAACTAGCACAAAACTTTTGCATTCTCTTTTGATAAATAGAGTAATGTCTACTTTGCCTTTCTCAAAACCGTTTTGAATTAAAAACTTACTCAGCCTGTCGTACCAAGCTCGAGGTGCTTGTTTTAAACCATATAAGACCTTTTTGAGTCTGAATACTGAGTCTGGTTTCCTTGGGTCTTTAAACTCAGGTGGTTGTTCCACATAGACTTCCTCATGGATGAATCCATTTAGGAAATCATTTTTGACGTCCATTTGGAATAACCTGAAATTTTTATGACAAATAAATGCAAGTAATAAACGAATTGCTTCTAACCTTGCTACTGGTGCGTAAGTCTCGTCATAGTCTATCCCTTCTTCTTGCGTATATCCTTTGGCCACGAGTCTTGCTTTGTTTCTTATGACTTTTCCTTTCCCATCCATCTTGTTCCTGAAAACCCATTTAGCACCAATAATAGATTTATCTTTTGGTTTAGGAGTTAACTCCCAAACATCATTAATACTGAATTGCCTGAGTTCCTCTTGCATAGCTTCAATCTAGCTTTCATTAGTCAAAGCTTCTTCTATGCTTTTAGGCTCTATTTTAGAAATAAGAGCCATAGCACTAGACTCTTCACGCATTTTGGATCTTGTGCGAATTCCTCCAATGCTTTGTGTTCTGATTGGTCCAAAAAGATCCAAATGTAGAAGCTGCAGTACACGATTAGTGGAAACTTGATTTATTGGTTTAAAGGAATTTCTTACTTGTTTTCCCAATATGCATGGTGTACATAGATTAGACTTTTGGTATGATAAATTGGGTAGACCACGAACAAGCTTCTTTGCTGAGATTTTGGCTATCTATTTCATATTAATGTGCCCAAGCTTTCTGCGCCATAAGCTTGCTTCGTCTTGGATTGAGATTAGACATTGCGATTCATCTGGTTTCACATCTAAGAGGTAGATATTTCCATGTATTCGACCCATGAATGATTGAGTAGAGTCTTTACTGGTTCCTGTACATATTCCCTCTTGAAAGTAGATTTTGAAATCGGTATCACACAGTTGACTGACACTGAGCAGATTGTAGTTGAGTCATTCAACTAAAGAAACATTGCTTATTGTGAGATTTCCAATCTTTACAGTTTCAAATCCCACTATTCTTCCTTTGCTATTTCCTCCAAATGAGACTTTTCCACCATTCACTTGAACAAGCTTTATGAAGCAATTTGAATTTCCTGTCATATGTCTTGAACATCCACTATCCAGATACCATTTTACATTTTTCTTGATAGTGACCTTCATTTAAAAAGATACTCAAACTTTCTTTGGTACCCCTATTTTCTTAGGTCCATTGGAGTTAGTATGATATGCGGTTTTTGCCCATACTTTCTTAACAGGTTTCCAAACCATATGACATTATTTTTCAAAATGATATGCACTATTGCACTTTGAACATCTGAGAGCATTGCGACCTACTGGTTTTACAAAGATCTTTTTAAAATGATTTTTGTAAGTATCTCTTGTCGGTTTTTGCTTAATTATTTCTTTCACCTTTGGAAAATCAATTAAAGGAATGGTTTCAGCAGTCATTCCCAAACCAGATTTGTTGAAATAAGGTCTTTGAATAGAAATAATTTTTTCTAGTTTTTCAGATCCTATAGAAATTTTTTTAGAAATATTTGAGATATCATTTTTAAATAGAGTATTTTCTTTCGAAAGATTATCTTCACTTTCTCTAAGAGAAGAAACATTCATGTCTAAACATTTCACATTTTCTTTCAAAATATTTTCATGTAATTTTAGAGCAGAATTTTCTCTTTTGAGTTCGGAAATCTTTTTAAGAGAAGTTTTAAGATTAAAACACAACTCATCAATGTATTTAGAAACTTTAATAGGGATTTTGAAGTTACTCACCTCAAATTCATTGTCTCGAATCGTGACATCCCAGATTTTTAGTCTTGTTATCTATTTAATAAATTGGGCATTTCATTGATGTGTTTATAGGGCTATTTTCAGAACTGATCATTCTAGAGATAACTAGACTATCTGGGGAAACTATCAAGAATTTTAAGGCAAATAGACTTGAGAATTCGACTAGGAATCAGTTGCTCGACCGTGTTCATCTGCTGAGATCATTACAACATAGATGTAAATTGATTAGAGATCGGATATAGGTCGGTTCGACAGAGATGTGTGGCTAATTGTGGGTGACACCACTAAATTGGAAAATTCTCGTCGGCCGACACTAGACTAAATTCTCTATCGTTTTGGTATCCTGTATCCGTATTTGAATTCTCAACATTTCTAAGACAATCGAGAGTTGCCAATGTGTCGAGTGGGTTCATTGTGGCTCGAAGAAAATCAACCACAGCTCATTTGCACTAAAAAGTTTTGAAGACTACCCGGCAGTCTAGGTCACGCTAAAAACGCGTCGAATGGAAATTAATCGTGAATTCGAACCCGATTTCAGAAATCGAAAGTTCTGTGGTGTTACGAGCTATTTTAGAAACGTTGACTCAGTTTTAGAAGATTTTTCGGAGATTCCGGGATTTTTACGGAAAATCGATTCGGACGTCGCGAAAATTAACGGAAATTCAGATGAACTCAATTAAAGGAAATTTGGACTTTCAAGCCGAGCTATTTGACGATGGGCACCTATAGAAATGGTACAGGCTTTTTCTTCGGGGAAATTGGACATCAAATTCAGGGAATTTGTAAAGAAATTGAAGACCAAAGATTGAGTGAAATTCGGATTGGGCATAGGACTGCATTTTGACATCAATTTGGTGAAATTACAAATTCAAATTATCCTAGAAAGTATTAAGGGGACATGCAATTAATGGGATGGATAAGTGGCTGATTTTTCTTTCCTCCGTGGCTTCCCCAACACGCCGAACAGCTGCCCTCCATCTTGGTCGCCGACCTCCGCACGTCTCTTTCCCTCGAATGCTAGCTGCCTCGCTGATCTTTTATTTCAGTTTGTGTCCTCGAAGTTGAGCGGCCACAAAATCCTCTCCCCCGAACAACAGCCTTGGTCTTCTACTAGCCTGCTTTCATTTTTCTCTTGCAACCCATCCCCAGCATCGACTTCAATCTCTCCTCCACACTGCCACTTGGCCGCGTTTGCCCGAGTAATCTCACTAATCCTTGCTTAGTAGACTAATTATGCTTAAGGGTTGATTAGATTTAATTAAGTGCAATTATGTGGTTATATTAGTTTAGAATAATTAAATTAGTGACTTAATGATGCATGTTAGGTGGTTAGACTTAGTCATTAGCAAGTAGCGACGTACTATTATTTATTGAATGCATATTGGGATTTTCTCGACCCTTAGGGGTTTCAATTAGGCATTACGGGCCTAAATTGGATTTTTAGTATTTATTTATTAATTTTCGAAATTAATTATTTAATTATTTATTTTTCGGAAATTAGGCAAGGATAGCCGACGACCGAAATTTGTGCTGATTGATTGTCGTGGTGCAATCCGTTTATTTATTTGAGCTCTACGTTGTGCCAAATTGAATTAATTGTGCAATTTAAGGAATTATTCCTAAATTGATTCAGATTGAGTAATTGAGTTGCGGATGGCCGTGTACGATTGTTTAGCGTCAATGATGCTTTGATGGGCTATGAAGTGGAGAAGTTTGTGAGAGTAAATTGAATATACTCTTGGCTGAGATCCATCAGGTACGTTAATATTGTGTGAAAATTGAGTGAGTTGATGAGTATGTGGGGATTTATCCCAAATTGATCAGTGTCGGTATTCAATTAGAATTTGACTGTGAGAGGTTGTGAGTTGAACCTCAAAAGTCGCCCAAAGTATGGCTGTGTCAGTAGGGCCGAGTTCTGCCACCGACTTTGGAGTCGGTCGCACCTGTTGAGCCGTAATCTGCCACCTGATATGAGTCGCGCCTGATAAGGCCGTAATCTGCCACCCGATAAAGGTCGCGCCTGATAAGGTCGTAATCTGCCACCTATTAAAGGTCGCGCCCATTGGGCCGTAATTTGCTACCTAAAGATAGGTCATGTACTTTGGGACTGTAATTTGTTGCCAAGAAATTTGGTAGTCTATGCTCGTGAAGTCATGAATACAATTTGAGAATGAATAAGGGAAACAACTTGGGAATAGTCGAATTAACATGAAATCGACTAGGTCGACGGATCGAGATATTGATCTGTGATGTAATTGCTTGGGTGCCTATTGAATTGTGCTAATATGCAGGTGGAATCTGAGGCCCAAGTAAGTCCTCTGACCCGTGCGTGTATAGGCAGCCCAATTAGCGTATTGGTTTCCTAATCGAGTCTTAGTGGGGTAGAACTTTCTAAGATATAGTCTCATCCCGGTTGTGGGACAATATTTCAGGACCCTGATGAGGAGCCTAAAGAGAAAGAAACCGAAGAGGAGTACCTAGAGGAGAACCTTGATGATGATCCGAGTACGACCCGGATGAGGACTATGATCCCATCTTCTTTGTGAATCCTGTCTAAATATGAATAGTGTGAGACTAGAATATTATGAATAGTCTTGTGAATAGACTTCGAGTTATGCCATGTATAAAGGTTTGGTTGTGGATTTCAATATGAAAAATATAGCCTTACTTTTCTATCCTATTGTGTGATTGTCTGGGGATTTATAATTACTTATGCATGTGCTTAATAAACAAAAGGGTCGGCGATACTTAGTCCTAGGATATCACATTATAAAATCAGCCAAGTAGAAGGATGTGTGCGTGCCCGAGGATCGGGGCGTGACATCCCTTTTTTGTGGTATCAGAGCAAAGTTCAAGATTGGAGTGATAAGGAGCGATGAGTCATGGGATAGTAGTAAGAAAGGCCTTTAAATTCATGCCGATGCATGTATGTGATAGCTGAATGCTAGAATTGCTTGTTGTTTGGGTCACTTTGTTTCTAATTCGTGGTGGAATTGGAAGCAAGCTCTAGTAGATAAAGCTGAGCCATGAGTGACCAGGAGCCGAGAACTCCTGCAAAGAGGGCCAGTAGGGCCGTGACTCGGGGTAGAACACCGACCGGGGTCGGTGCTCGAGGAAATCGTGGTAAAGCACCAGCTGTGGCTAGCGCTAGTGTCGAAGCACCATCTCCTGTTGGTGCTGGGGTAGAAGCCCCTGGTGATCCCAGATTTGATGGGATCATGCGTGTATTGGAAGCAATGGGTACAAGGTTAGACCAGCAAGCCGCTATTGTTGAAGCCGCCGCTCAAGCCGCAGCTACCGCTGTTGTTGCTACCACCGCTCAGGCCACTCCTACTGTCGTACCTGCAGTTGTACCTGCCGTAGCTCTCGTCGCTGTGAATGTTGAAGGTCCACCGAGGATAGTGGTCGCTGCAAGACCAATCCATAAGCTAATTGAGCATTTCCTAAGGTTAAATCCACCGTTGTTCACCGGGACAGGAGATCCCGAAGATGCTTCTTCATGGGTTCAGAAACTCGAAAAGGTGTTTGCATTATTGATATGCAATGAGACTGAGAAGGTAATGTTAGCAACTTACTAGCTGGAGGGAGTTGCGGACACTTGGTGGATGACTACTCGTGAAATGATCTTTCTAGAAGGCGCTATTCAAGAGTGGAACACTTTCCGTGAAGCCTTCAATGATAAGTTTTTCTCTGAGACTGCCGGAGAGGTGAAGATGGCAGAATTCCAACGTCTTCGCCAGGGTTCCCTAACTGTTGATGAATATGAGGCGAAGTTCGCGAACTTTCACGATATGCCCCCGAGTTAATCGAGAACCCTGTGAACCGAGCTAGAAGGTTCAGAGATGGATTTAGACCGGACATGAGGAGTGCCTTAGTCCTTATGGATTTGAAGACTTACAATGATCTGTATCGGAGAGCTCAAAAAATTGAGAAGGATCAAAATGACAGAGTTGCCTTGTATGGATCAAGGTTCAGTTCTCATAGAGACAACATCCGCAAAGGAAAGAGGCCTATGCCTGGAAACAGAGTCCGGATTCCACCCATCAGGGAGGGTGGAATCGGAAAGATAGGGTCTAGCTAGAATGGTGTGTGTCGCCTATGTGGAAGTTAACATGGATCCGCCCCATGCCATTCTAGATCGGGTACTTGTTTTGGGTGTGGCCAACCGGGTCACATAGCTAGGGACTGTCCCAGAAGACAAGGGAGACCGCATCAGTTGCCATCACCGCCACAAATGGGCCAGATCAGAGGGTATGCCCCTCAAAATGCTCCACAGGGAGGACAGTTGAGGCCTCCAGTCCAAGGCATTGTGTATGCAATTACACGGAGGTGCGATGGACAAATGTAATCACAAATATAGAACACCACTAGGAATGGACCAAAAAGAATCGGAGATGAATCGAGTTATGCACTAAGCAGAAAGGGCAATGTTCCTAGAACAATTATATCAGAGTGGCGCAGCAAAATTTTGGTTAAGTTTATAAAACTTCAGTTGTTGTAATGAAGTCATTTAAAGCAGAATCACTAGTTATAGTTGTACTTGAATCATTTGCCTATGTATAACTTTGATACCGTATATGAAAAGGTTTAGCTCGAGGAGCTTTTGTGTAATGAATTTTATTGCAATGTGATATAGTTTAATCCGTTGAAGGAAGTTATATTGAAGACAGTGTTATGAGTTAGAATTTTAGAAGAATGGTGATCGAGATGTCCTGTATCACCCTGGAAAGACGCTTCACTTGACAAACCAGAATGTTTAGAAAATCTTGCAAGAGGATACCGGTAGGGGAAAAGTTGACGTTAAGATTTCGGAAGATGGAATGTCGAGGTATCGTAAGTGATGATAAGTGTCAGACAGTACGAAACTTGAGGAAGAAACTTGGTCAAGAACTCATGGTGGCAGTTGTAGTATTCGACCATACAGTGTGAGGTAGGTAAACCGATATGAAGATAGTTATCGTTGGATAGGTTGTAAGTGTCAAATGTGCTAGTAAGTGAAAGTTCAGTAATGCAAGCCAAGAGGCATTTATAATCACTCGAGAGTTTTGAGTGAGAATGGAAGTATATCACGATGGAATGTTGTGATAGGTTTACCAAGGAGTTAGAGGAATAATGACTCCGGTTGGGGTAGTGGTCGACAGACTGATGAAGTCGGCTCACTTTATTGCTGTATGGAAGGATATTGATTGGAATAGGCATGCCTAAGTGTATGTGTGTCAGACAGTTTGTCTGCATGGAGGACTAGTGACGAACTTATATTGGATCAAGAACCGAGGTTCCCATTTTCAGCAGATCAATAAGATAATTCCTTTTGAGGCAGAACAGAGTAGAGTGTGCAGAACTTCAGTTTGTTGAGATGAGATCAGAGAAAGAAAGATCACAGGCCGAGGTCAATTCAGTAGTCAGTAGTTGCAATTGTTGTGATTAGTGCCAGAGTACAGACCGCTCAGAACTGCCATAATAATTGAATTGTTGAGCATTGAAGGCCCCAAAAGTTCTAAATTGGTGAGTACACCTTTCTGAAGGTGTCACCAATGAGGGATACCTTGCGCTTCAGCAAGGAGGGGAGAAAGATGAAATCGAAATACGTAGGTCCCTTTGAGATTCTGAAAAGAATCGGGATCCTATAGTATCGTCTTGCATTGCCGCCGAGGTTAGCGCAAGTGCATGATATCTTTCATGTGTCGATGTTGAGGACATATGAGCCTAACATGACCCACGTGCTAAATCTTGAAGAATTAGGCGTGGACGACAGAGTGTCGTACATGAAAAGTTCGGTTCAGCTTGTGGATCAGAAAGATCAGATTCTGTGTATCAAGAAAGTTCCCTTGTTCAAAGTGGTCTAACAATGCCACGGGACTAAAGAAACAACCGGGGAAAATGAGACTAGATGAGACGACAATACCCCCACCTTTTTGTTTAAGGATTGGTAAAGGTTTAAATTTCGAGGACGAAATTTTTATAAGAGGGGAAGAGTTGTGACATCCCAGATTTTTAGTCTTGTTTTCTATTGAATAAATCGGGCATTTCATTGACGTGTCTATAGGGCTGTTCTCAGAATTGATCATTTTAGAGATAACTAAACTATCTGGGGAAACTATTAAGAATTTTAAGGCAAATAGACTTGAGAATTCGACCAAGAATCAGTTGCTCGACCGTATTCATCTAATCATTACGGCATAAATGTAAATTGATTAAAGATCAGATATAGGTCGGTTCGACAGAGATGTGTGACTAATCGTGGGTGACACCACTAAATTGGAAAATTCTCGTCGGCCGACACTAGAATGAATTCTCTATCGTTTTGGTACCCTGTGTTTGTATTTGAATTCTCGAGATTTCTACGACAATCGAGAGTTGCCAATGTGTCGAGTGGGTTCATTGTGGCTCGAAGAAAATCGATCACGGGTCATTTGCACTAAAAAGTTTTGAAAACTACCCGGTAGTCTAGGTCACGCTAAAAACGCGTTGAATGGAAATTAACCGTGAATTCAAACCCGATTTCAGAAATCAAAAGTTCTGTGGTGTCACGAGCTATTTTAGGAACGTTGATTCAGTCTCAAAAGATTTTTCGGAGATTCTGGGATTTTTACGGAAAAATCGATTCGGACGTCGCGGAAATTAACGGAAATTCGGATGGCCAATTGAAGGAAATTTGAACTTTCAATATGAGCTATTTGGCGATGGGCACCTATAGAAATGGTACAGGCTTTTTCTTCGGGAAATTGGACATCATCTTGGGAATTTGTAAAGAAATTGAAGACCAAAGATTGTGAAATTCGGATTGGGCATAGGACTTAATTTTGACATCAATTTGGTGAAATTGAATGGAAATTATCCTAGAAAGTATTGAGGGGACATGCAATTAATGGGATGGATAAGTGGCTGATTTCTCTTTCCTCCGTGGCTTCCCCAACACGCCGAACAGCTGCCCTCAGTCTTGGTCGCCGACCTCCACACGTCTCTTTCCCTCGAACGCCAGCTGCCCCGTTGATCTTTTATTTCAGTTTGTGTCCTCGAAGCTGAGCGGCCACAAAATCCTCTCCCCCGAACGACAGCCTTGGTCTTCCACCAGCCTGCTTTCATTTTTCTCTCACAACCCATCCCTCGCATCGACTTCAATCTCTCCTCCACGCTGCCACTTGGCCGCGTCTACCCATTGCTCGATCAACAAACGAGCATTTGAAGACCACCGAGTGAAGTCTCCACCATTTGTTGCAGCTCCTTTCCTATCCGTAGGCTAGCGAAGCCCCACACGGATCCAGCAACTTCCACCGGTTTTGCCCCACCATCTCTTGTTTTTTTTTTTTTTTTCTTTTCGGTCAATCTCCAGCCAGTAGAGCCCACCTTCGCTTGTCTCCTTCTACTCGAAGTCTCCACCAAATTCCTTGAAGTTGCCAGCGCCTTCCATCGATCTTCAGCTCCTTGGACGCCAGCGACGTTTGCCCCATCCACGCGTCCAGGCCGCCCTCAGCTTCTTTGCTTCGGCTTTCTTCCCAGAAGCAGTCCACGAGTCCGCATGAATTCGGACCCAGCAGTCCAGCGAAGTTCCTTCACCAGCCCAACAAGCCCACAAGATTGATCCATTCGAGGCCCATCTTCAGCAAAGCAGCAAGCCCACCTCAACCCATTTGAAGCCAAGTCCATAAGTGCAGCCCATCTTCAGTTTTTGGCTCAACCTTCAGCAGCCTAATTTTACAGCCTAAGCCCGCGATGCAAGTCAGCCCAAGCTGAGGCCCAAGTTCAGTCTAAACCCAGAAATTTCTGTGGGCTTGCAAGGCTTGTAGGTCCGGCCCGAGTGTCCGTCAACGCCGCCAAAAGTTCGGATTTCGGCCGCCGTCGTGTCGCCGTCGCGGTGTCCCGGTCCCCACTTTTAATCAAGTGAGTAATCTCACTAATCCTTGCTTAGTAGACTAATTATGCTTAAGGGTTGATTAGATTTAATTAAGTGCAATTAGGTGGTTAGATTAGTTTAGAATAATTAAATTAGTGACTTAATGATGCATGTTAGGTGGTTAGACTAGTCATTAGCAAGTAGAGACGTACTATTATTTATTGAATGCATATCGGGATTTTTCCCGACCCTTAGCGGGCTTCAATTAGGCAATTTGGGCCTAAATTTGATTTTTAGTAATTATTTATTAATTTTTGAAATTAATTATTTAATAATTTATTTTTTGGAAATTAGGCAAGGATAGTCGACGATCGAAATTTCGTTCTGATTGTCATGGTGTAGTCCGTTTATTTATTTGAGCTCTACGTTGTGCTAAATTAAATTAATTGTGCAATTTATGGAATTATTCCTAAATTGATTAAGATTGAGTAATTGAGTTGTTGATGGCCATGTATGATTGTTTAGCGTCAATGATGCTTTGATGGGCTATTAAGTGGAGAGGTTTGTGAGAGTAAATTGAATATACTCTTGGCTGAGATCCATCGAGTACGTTAATATCGTGTGAAAATTGAGTGAGTTGATGATTATGTGGGGATTTATCCCAAATTGATCAGTGTCGGTATTCAATTAGAATTTGACTATGAGAGGTTGTGAGTTGAACCTCGAAAGTCGCCCAAAGTATGGCTGTGCCAGTAGTGCCGAGTTCTGCCACCGAATTTGGAGTCAGTCACGCCCATTGAGCCGTAATTTGCCACTTGATATGGGTCGTGCCTGATAAGGCTGTAATCTGCCACCTGATATGGGTTGTGCCTGATAAGGCCGTAATTTGCCACCCAATAGGGGTCATGCCTGATAAGGCCATAATCTGCCACCTATTAAAGGTCGCGCCCATTGGGCCGTAATTTGCTACCTAAAGATAGGTCGTGTCCTTTGGGACTGTAATTTGTTGCCAAGAAATTTGGTAGTCTATGCTCGTGAAGTCATGAATACAATTTGAGAATGAATAAGGGAAACGATTGGGGAATAGTCGAATTGACATGAAATCGACTAGATCGATGGATCGAGATATTGATCTGTGATGTAATTGCTTGGGTGCCTATTGAACTGTGCTAATATGCAGGTGGAATATGAGGCCAAGGTAAGTCCTCTGACCCGTGCGTGTATAGGCAGCCCGGTTAGCATATTGGTTTCCTAATCGAGTCTTAGTGGGGTAGAACTTGCTGAGACATAGTCTCATCCCGGTTGTGGGACAACATTTCAAGACCCTGATGAGGAGCCTAAAGAGAAAGAAACCAAAGAGGAGTACCTGGAGGAGAACCCCGATGATGATCCGAGTACGACCCGGATGAGGACTATGATCCCATCTTCTTTGTGAATTGTCTAAATATGAATAGTGTGAGACTAGAATGTTATGAATAGTCTTGTGAATAGACTTTGAGTTATGCCATGTATAAAGGTTTGGTTGTGGATTTCAATATGAAAAATATGGCCTTACTTTTCTATCCCATTGTGTTATTGTCTAGGGATTTATAATTACTTCCGCATGTGCTTAATAAACGAAAGGGTCGGCGATACTTAGTCCTGGGATATCGCATTATAAAATCGACCAAGTAGAAGGATGTGTGCGTGCCCGGAGTTTGATCGGATTGTGCCATTAGACATATATTGGTATAATCATCATCACTTTCTTCACACTCTGTATCGCTCCAGGTTTCTACTTTAAGAGCCTTTCGATACTTTTTAGCTTTTCCTTTCTTCTTCTTCAGAAGAGGACAGTTGAGTCTGATGTATTCCTTTTTCTTACATTTAAAGCAGATTACATCTTTGTTTGATTCATCATCCTCAACAGATTTAGTCTGTTGCTTTTGAAAACTTTGTTTCTTTGGATTGAATCTTCTTCCTATTATGTTCAGCTTTCTGAATCTTCTTATCATGAGAGCAAGCTCCTCATCATCCAAATCGTCTTTAGAATCTGTAATGTCAGAATCATCATTGGATTTTAATGCAATGGATTTCTTACCTTTAGGGTCTTCGTCTTCATTGATTCGTTCCACTTCATAAGACTGAAGAGTCCCAACCAACTCATCAACAGATAATGGCATGATTTTTTGGGTCTCTCTGATTGAGGTCTTTATGTGATTCAAATCTTTGGAGAGTCCACGTAGTAGCTTGTTTACCTTCATGGAATCAGAAATTGGTTGACTTTGATTTTCAAGACTATTCACGATTTCTGTAAAACGACTAAACATGTCTATTATAGATTCTCTCGATTTCATTCCGAAGGCTTCGTATTGACCGAGAAGAATGTTGATTCTAGTCTCTTTCACTCGATCGGTTCTTTCATAGGTAATATGTAATCTATCCCAAACTGCTTTAGCTGTAACATAAGAAGATATTCTGTTATATTCAGTAGGAGATATAGCACAATATAAAGAATAAATTGCTTTTGCATCAAGAGCTTGTCTCTTGATTATCTCTTCATGAGTCATTTTACTAGACTCCACAGTATCTTTTCCTCTCTCTAAGACAAGTGCAGCTTTAGGAGTGATTCCTTTTTCTACAACGTCCCATTCTAGAGGATCCTTTGATTTTAGGAACGTCTTCATCTTGTTTTTTCATATGTTGTAATCATTTCCATCAAAGTAAGGTGGTCTGGTATTGCTTTGCCCTTCTACCAGCCCTGGAGCTAACATACTAGCCATTAATCTTTAACTCTAAAGTAAAATACTTCAAACAAAGTGAGTACACAAGCTCTGATACCAATTGAGATAACTAGTATAAGCACCTAGTGGGGGGTGAATAGGTGTAAAAATAATTTCTCGAGATACCACAGCGATACTAGGCAAACGATAGAAAAGAAGTTCTCTTTTGATTAACAAAATGAATTACGATCAAAGTAAAGTAGAGAGTAGGGAAGAGAAAATTAAACACAAGGTTTATATTGGTTCGGCTTATCCCAAGCCTACGTCCACTCTTCCGCACTGACAGCCCACCGGTTGGATTTCACTATAAACAAAAGAGATGTTATAGCACAGTTCTTCCTTGATTCCACAGTGTAAATATTCTACCACACTTCCTCATGGTTTTTCAAGAATATAAGCACTCTTTTGCGTACAAGATTTCGCTAAAATGAATTGACTAAAAACAAGGAGCTTCATACTTTGGAATTCTTTTATTGTGCACACTCTCGAACAACTAAAACGTCTTCCTTATATACTCCTTTATGCCATCATACCCGTTGACACTTACCAAAGGAATTCTTTCAATCTTCCCGTTGGACAGAATCAATTAGGAAAATCATTCGAGCTATTAAAGACACATGTCGATAGCCCATCAATCATGTTCGCCCATACAATCAGGATCTCGGTTTCCATAAGTAGAATCTTCAATGAATATTTCGCCAATCATCGGATCCTTAATCTCCGAATCAATCACGATCAAATAAAGGATTCCGTTATGTCATATCCAGCCAAGAGATCTTCTCCAGTTGATAAGGTCACGTCCTTAGTAAAACATCCAGTTTTTGATAGCCTTTCTTCAACGGATTAGAAACTGTCAATGAGAATAGACTTTGAGTCTTGAGTCTGGCTGTCTGGAGGTCTTCAGACTTTAAATAGTAGAGTCTACAAATCTTCAGACTAGACTGATGGAAACGTTTTGTTAGCTTCAAAACATTTCAAGAAGATTTCTCCAATAGCTATGAGTACGACGATACAAGTATTGTATGTTGCTTAATCGTAGATGACGAGGTGAGTGGTACTATATCTTCTTTGGTTTTGTAAAATCATGTCTTGAAGTATGTGTGTGTGTGTGTGTATGTGTGCGCGCGCGCGGGTATGTGTGTTGAATTGAGGAGCATTTTTATTACATAAAACCGAGATCAAGCATTTGCTACTCTTTTGTTGATTATGAATATTTAAAAAGCGTGTTATACAAAATTCGTGGATTAATATATATGAAATTACTTTGTGACTGATTTATGGAAATGTTTATAATGATTTGAGAAATGGATAGGAAATGGATGATGGGCTATGTTGTAAAATGTTATTTTCTTGGCTTAAGATATTGATTTATGGATTTGATTTCTGGTATTAGAGGATTGTTATTTATGTTCAATATGACTGTGAACCTAGTGAGAGGTTTTTAGGGGTATGCTTACAAGATTTAGGATATCCTTTTGAGCCGAGCTACCGGCTTTGTAGGTGGAGTCCTTGCCATGGTGAAAATCTTGGTCGCTTTGTCACTAGTTATTGTGTCGTAATCATGGTAGAGTGATCATCTTTGGACAAATAGAGTGATCATCTTTGGACGAATAGAGTGATCATCTCTTCTTCTTTTTTATTTTACAATAATCTATTGTTTTGCCATATATTGGAAAATGCTAAGATTAATTTAGAGGCGGAATGTAGATAACTCATAATGAAATTTAGTAGGTTAGGTCATCTTTTTCCACACAAGTCGACGGCTGCAATGCTACACAATCCCAAACTTTAAACTTTGGATTAATACCTTGAAAAACCCAAAACGATACACCTCTAACAAATTTATTCAAAACTATTTTTTTAACCATAAAAAACCCAAAACTAGTATACTTTTGACAAATTTACCTTAAACCAGTACGCTTGTGACAAATTTACCATCTATTAATTTTCATTAAATTTTACCGTTAAATTATTAAGGTAAATGACATGTGACAATTGACTGGTATACCAATTTGAGATTTTTCGCTTCGTTTGTCACAATTTATAATTTTTGTGATTTTTTTGTGGTATTAAACTAATTTAGTATAGGGTATATTTGTCATAAATTTATCAGTTTTTGGTTTTTTCGGTCAAATAAATTAGTTTGGAGTAAATTTGTCATGAACGAACCAGTTTATGATTTTTTATGATCAATCGAAGTAAATTTGTCACAGGTATACTAGTTTGGGGTTTTTCATGGTCAAAAAAATAGTTTTTGATAAATTTGTCACATGTGTATCAATTTTGAGTTTTTCAAGATATTAATCCTTAAACTTTAAACAGCCAGATTGACCCGCCTATTGATGAACGGTACAATCAGACTAGGCAATGTCGGATGATTTGGACAGCATCAATCTATCGACTTCAAATATATACCATTTCAAATTTCTCAAAATTTATGTATTCTCTGGCAAGCATCATTTCCCATGTTTTCTGGTTTTGTCCTCTGTTGAATATTGATTACTCTTTGCACCTTCACTCTTTCCCTTTCATCTGTTCGTTGTCCAGGACAAGCTAGATTTTCAGACAAGTTCTTATGTGGGGAATGAGGTCAGCGGAAGTGTTTCCTTCAGTCGATGAAACATTCGATAAACGCGACAGCAGAGAAATTTTCCATTTCCCGACGAACATACGTCATGATGATTATATACTTCATTCCTTATTTTCAGCAACTGACATTGCCTTCTGTCCTTTTTGAGATTGCTGATTAGATAGGTACTCAAAGCATGAGGATGAAAGCAAGTTCGAGCCAGAATTTTGACCAAACATTGATTATTTGCGCGGGCTTGCAGTTGCTTTCCACACGATGAAAGAGAAAAAAAAAAGCAATACCCACGATTTCAGACAACAGGGGGAAACGGGAAACTTCCAACCCTGATGTCGCCCTTCTCAAAGGCATCTGGAAAGTGGAAGGATTTCAGCTTTACAAATGTACTATGAATTTTCGATGGCCCACACGGAATCTCATCCACCTAATCTATCAACTAATGCCTTTGATTTGAAATTTGTAACATCCAAGCAGGTAACTGTTATTTGTCAATATGAATGGAGTTTCACACATATAGCGAAAGAGAAGTTTACTCCAAGTGCATTCTCAAGAGCAAGTACTTTGTCGAAGAAAGCAGAGAATCTTCTCGTATTTTCATGCCGAAAATACCTGACAAATTACGTGTACTAGAGTTTCAATCTCCAATGTAACAGCTAATACCTTGACTATTACGTGGTGTTAACTTTGTGTGCATGAAATCTCGTGGATCTTCACCGACCCTCGACTATGGAAATGGTTAACTCGTTTGTTTCACCGTCTATTTGATCATTGAACCTCTCCGTGTAAAATCCCGGTTGCTTGGGCTGTGGCAGTGAGGCACTCTCGCTGTCCAACATTCGTATTACAGATGACATCGTTGGCCTTCGTTCCGGACTTCGCTGAACACACAAGAGGCCTATCTGGATGCACCTGATAACTTCCGATCTTGGAAATGAATCCTCCATTTGTTTGTCTATGAGTTCGGTGGCCTCCCGTTGAAGCCATAATTTCCAGGCCTGAAAGTTGCAGAGTCCAAGGCAATTTTATTTGAGTAATGTCAGAACTCGAAGTAGAATCTTGGAGTAGAAGCTTACATGTCCAAGAAGGTTAAAATTGTGATCACGGTGATGGAATTCTTTGTTCCTCCTGCCGCTAATTATTTCCAGGACTAGGACTCCAAAGCTAAAAACATCTGATTTAGTCGAGAAAATTCCATCTATTGCATACTCTGGAGGCATGTATCCACTGCATCACATTTCGAGGCAAGAATGCTTAGTGAATTAAAAAAAAAAAAAAAATAGCCACAGAATCATGCATCAAAATATGGATAATATCTAGTGTTGCGAGAACTTCTAAGGGCACTTACTAAGTCCCGACTACACGTGTCGTCTGCTCCCTGGATTGATCTGCTCTGCAAGCCCTAGCCATGCCAAAATCTGATATCTTTGGGTTCATCTCACTATCTAGCAGCACATTACTAGCTTTTAGATCCCGATGAATTATTCTCAATCTTGAGTCGCGATGTAAATACAGAAGTCCCCTTGCAACACCCACAATGATATCAAAACGCCGCCTCCACACGAGAGAATTACCTCCTCTATTACCTACAAGTGTTTTTGGGGACCCAAATCAACCATAGGAATTCATAAACAAAACCACAAACTAACTTAAAATAGGATCGATCCTATCTGAAAAGAAACGTTTGAAGTAATTAACCACATTTTCATACTAAGATGAGGTGCTTGGAACAGACCAAATATTAAGGAGTCGAGGCTTCCGTTCGGCATATATTCATATACTAACATCCTTTCCTCTCCGTTAATACAGCATCCCAATAGTTTGACAAGATTTCGGTGCTGAAGTCTCGCAATCAGCAAGACTTCATTCTTGAACTCATCACAACCCTGTCTGGAGTTCTGCGACAGCCTCTTGACGGCTATTTGAACTCCATCGGACATTAAACCCTGCAATATTTACGTTCATCGCTTAAGACAACTATTCAAATTGACGAAGCTAAAATCACATATCCATGTCTAATTCGATAAGTACATAACCAAGTCTTCTTTTCTTTATATGGGTGCCATCATGGTATTGTCCAACTGCTGTGAAATGAAATATATAAAGAGGAATGAAACTCCAGAGCTCGTTTGAGAGTTGACGAGCATACATACCCTCCCTTTGTGAGGAAGCACCCTTCTCTCTTTCTAGTTATTGGGACAGGCGAATTCTTATAGATCTGGTCAATATCCATAGAACCAATGTCCATATTCGTAGATAGTAATACTTAAAAGGTCCTTACCTTATAGACAGGACCAAAACCGCCCTCTCCGATTTTATTGAGAGACGAAAAGCTATCAGTCGCTTTAGTAATGACTTCCAAGTCTAGCGTAGGCAGCTCTAAGTTGTCTCCACTCCCAGCCTGCACTTCTGATGTTTTCCCTGCAAAAAAATAACCGATGAATTGTGTAGGGGAGAGACTTTTTCAGAATATCAGCTCGAAATTGTTCGACCCACTTTATCTTTTGGGGAAAAGATCTTCCTGAAGTTTGAATAGCAATGAACTTAAGTTGGTCCATTGGCTAGTTTAATTGCTCATCTATGTAAACCTCACATTTATTGCTGCAACAATACCGGTGAAGCCAAGATTCTAGCATTCTTACAAAGTCGAGCATGAAAGATGCCTAATAGACTATACAATATTTGAAAGTGCTTCAAGGAAACTGAAACAATTGCACTGGAGATTATTAACCGAGGTCAATATTTGCCGAGGAAGAAAGACACTTTACCTAGACGTTTTTTGGTTCTCCTCCTCCAGAAACAGATTAGCAAAAGCATTGCTAGAGAGAGTGATGCGGCGATTACTGGTGCCACCAACCACAATTTCCACTCATAATTGCCTATTACCCACGATGGAAGAAAAATTTCAGGAACGGCTAGGGAGACGAGATGGAGACAAATATCTAACTTCAATGAATTTCGAAAATATACCTATGTCAGACGCCATGACCCTGATGAAAACATTCTGATTGGGGTTTGGTTGAACGAGCTTTCTGATGTCGAGAAGATCTCCATACCAAAGCAGACACCCGCTACCCTTATTGGCAATGTCTGCATTGGTATATGCGGTGCAAGTACAATTTCTCAGGCACTTGGCTCTGCATTCGTCAAGGCTCGTGCTCAAGTTCACCCAGTAACTCAACATATCCGGAACCTTCACACCCTTCAGCTTCTTGAACCCTTCTCCTTTAGGACAATTCAAGGGCTTCTTCTTAACACACCCGCTGGACCAAGAGTTCATTGCCCATTCCTGGGGCGATTTAGGAGTGTACCCAGTCAGGCAGCTGCATATTGGGGCATCACCAATCGTGCACACAGCGTTAGGCCCACATTTTGCATACTCGTCGCACTGATCATATGGCAACTCATGTATGACTGTCCACTGTGTATTATTGTTCCAGAGCCAGCGTTGAAGCGTGCCAGAGTGGTTGAGCACGGCCCTCGTGATGTTGTAATTGTTGTTGAGTTGATAGGTATAGTACGCTTCTTCAGCGGTGTTCACGAACTCGGGTTTGATGATTGCATTTGGGTTCAGGGGCAATCCACTGAACTGGATACCTTCCCATGGCCCGCTTCTTTCAATTACTGAAGCATTCCTGCGGAGGAACTTCTGGGGCAGTCCCTTGAGTTCGACTTTGTATGTGATGTCTCCTGTTGAAGGATCGTCTGAATTCCTCCAAGAAGTGGGATACCGGTTCAAACCGATCCTCAGGTCCCACCCTAGCTTCATCCCTGCGAGTAACGTATCAAAAGGATGGTCAAAACTCTGCCACAGGATATTCCTCGAACCGTTGTTGCTTTCATCTGTGAGGACCAGATTCCCGGAGTCCAGGAGCTGCGCAGCCACGGTACCGGAGGTCACATTTGCTGTGTCCGTGGACCAAACAGCTCTTCCTGTTCCGTCAACAATGACCAGATTTCCTCCTCTCTCAATCCGCAGGACTCCTGACGAGCCATTGATTGGATCATCCCTATTCACGACCCAGACAACAGTCCTGACCGAGATGTTGTAGAACCATACCCCAACATACCGGTTAGACGAATTTCCAGCGCTGAAGAATCCAAGCCCGAACTTTGCTCCCGCGGAAACTAGAGTCTCGTTATCTCTGACCGGTCGAGACAGAGTTATTGTGTCAGCAGATCTGCTGAGCTCTGCTGCTGTTGAAAGCAAGGTGATGAAGATGAAGAAGTGAAAAGGAGAGTAAAGAATCTCCATTGAAGAGACAGAAGCCGGATAGCGAATTATATGTAATAGCGAGGGTCAGGCTAGGAGTTTTATAGGATTTTTGTTTTTTCAAACATGGTTGGCGGCCACGGAGGGGTGTATTTTCTCTGGAAAGAAGGTTGCAAGAAAGAGACGTAAGTATAAATTCTGTGGCAGTATTCGTTATTCAGACAAGCTTGATGGTGACAGAAAGATCTATTCAATTTGGTTTGGCCAGAGTCGAATGTTAATATATGCCACCTATTTGGTGAAAGACTAAGTGAAAATTTTGTTGGATATACCCCAGAGACAGAGTATAGATGTTGATTAGATTCGTCATAGGCTTAGTCGGCAAAGAACAGACCCATATGTGTGGTTTAGGCGCATCATAATATCGTGTTTGGATTACTCAAATTGGTTATGATTCACACTTGATCTCAGTCATGAGGTTAGTCAAATAGTTCATAAAGAATCCATTGATCTCATTAATAATGATTGGATAATTGTGCAATCCATTCTAAATTTTAAACCCCAAAAAAAAAGAAGAATAAATTTCGACCATCAGATTATTTAATATAATTACTTACGAACATTTTAAGCAAAATTATTAGTTCTAAGATTGTCAATAACACTGCTGATTAAGAAAAAATTACAAATATGAGAATAATTACTAAGGCTTACAAACTGAAAAAGGTGTTACAATCATCTAGTCAATTTTCCAAGATTGGAAAAGCAAATTCGCGATAAATTTATATAGTTCATGACTTTTCGTAGGAAAACCATCAATTATAGGACATTCAACCTTATGATACTTTGAGGCATTAACTTGTGAATTACGATGACTTATCGGAAAATTACAATTACTTGAGAAAACATGTATAATCAATTATGGAAATTTTAGGCATATCACTATATTGTAGGTCAATTATTGAGTGTTGAACATTTTTACTTTAAAAGACTATTGTCAAACTACCGTCCAAAACTATAAATTGCTAGTTATAAGAACAAGCGAGTTATAACAATTATAAGTAAATTTCGATCTACAAAGCGAAATAGCTTTATATCAGATTGAATAACCTTCACATGATTCAAGATAAATTCCGACAAATTAAAAAAATAGAAAATTCGGACCAGTCCCCCTTTGTCCCCACGGGACTCTAGAAAGCACCCACAATTGAAGTCAATTCGAGTCTGCAACCATGTGGAACGAAGACAAAACGGGAGAGCAACAGAAGCGCTAAGCACCACTATTACCTATTCAATACGGATGGCAAAGTCAAAAAAGGGATTTGACCCGACACTATCTTTCGAGGAAATGTTCCAATTTTTTAATGTTTCGGGTTTTAAATTTAAAAAAAAAAAAACATTTGTACGGTGGAAATTGGTAGAATCCAAGAAGTTTAGGGCAGGGTAGCTACAGTATGACACCTTAATCTTTGACGCGTGGCGGAAAGCTCATAGTCAAGTTGGAGCCCAACACGGGGGAAAATAATTACATGAAATGGACATAAGCATGTAACCTAAATTCGAATGTGTATGTTTTTTAGTAGATGATATATATATAGTTAAATGTGTAGGAAGTGGCGGATCAATTTTGAATTAAACCGAGCTTGACCTCCAAACTTGTGGGTGTCCAAGACGCAAGCCAAGACCCGAGATTTGTGGAAAAGAGCACTATAAGTTGATGTGACCCATTTATAAAATTGATTTGAAAAATGACATGTACGATGAATAGTCGTAAGTAAGAAAAACTCAAGGCAAAGAATGCAACATCACTTTATGTTTGATTTATGAATCGATTTTTTCACAATCATGGGCTGAATTAGCAGTGTTTTTATTTATGCCAATTGTGGTGGATGAAATATCTTTATGGGACCTTGGGGGTAAACCCCTTCCCTACACTCAAACAAGATTGGGACATTGCCTTAGGGGGCTACTTATTCCTAATGTAGTTGCTAAACCATCTCATGAGACCGTGGGGACCCCCTCCCCCACACTTGCAGGAAGTTAGGGACATTACCTTACGAGGTTATTTGAACTATGGGGAAAATTCACGCCTTTCTTACTTATGCTGACTATGACTGATAGATCACCTCATGCAACCAATAACCCCCTCCACAATCAAACGAGGTTGGGGCATTATCTCAAGGGTTACTCATTCCGGTAATGGAGGATAAACCACCTCGCGAGACCATGGGGTCACCCCCTCCTCCGTACTCAAGTGAGATCGGAACATTGCCTCGGGGGTATTCGGATTCAGGTAGCGGAATCAGATCTTTCTAGTGAATGTTTTGAGGTTCTTATGTTGTTTCCCTCTAACATGTTCCAGGTTTAAGAATGCTCACTTTGGCGATAAGGATTATTCTCTCTGAGCACGACTTTTACCAAATAAGTGAAGGCTAATTCCAATGAACGAGATATTAAATAGTGGGGTCGGCTGGATTTATATGCATGGGCCCATTGGTTTTGTAATTTGTCTTTAAAGAAGTGCGACAAAGTCATTTACTGGGTGTAGTCCACAGTGACAGTGGGACGTCACTCTTGTGACAGCTTCAACTTGGCCGGCGTAAGAGAAGTGATGACAAAGGACTTCATCATAATTTCCTGAAAATGCTCAAGGACTTAATTGCGTAATCAAATGAGTCAATTGATCAATGAAACCCGCACGTAAAGTTATAAAATTCTAATGAAATTTATTAGTTTGAGCACACGCAAATTCGTGCTAAAGAACAAAAAGAGCATGATAGACGTGTCCATAGCGACACGATTTGAATGTGATACGAACATGATCCGACGTGCACTGAGGATGACAGTGTTCTTGACGTATCGTTTAAGTCCGATAGTGGTTTACTGTACAGTAAACCAAATAATGCTCCTATTTCAATATCTGCCTTTTCTTTTTTGGTCCTTTTAACTTGGGTCAAAAAGTGGGATTGATTTTAATTTAAAAAAAAAGAGAAAAGAAAAAGGGAAAATAAGTGTTCTAAAAGGCGGAGACCTTGCACAAAAAAGAAGGGAAAAAGAGAGAGAAGAGAAAAGAAAGGAGGAGGAGAAAAGAGAGAGGAAAAGAAGAGTAAAAAAGAGAAAAGGGGGTTTTGTGCGTCCACGCCACGGGACGTTAACAAGCCGGATTAATTATGTTTTGCAATGTTTGGTTAGTGCTTGACCTTTTTATTTGTTAAATGGGAGGAATTTCCGAAATTATGGCTCCTAAGTGGAATTTTGTTTGATACTTAATAGTATTGGAAGACCTTGTAGATAATGTGAAGGCTATTATAGGCCCGAAGGGTTGTGATATGGTAATTGAGCAAAACCTTGGTGCACTAAAGGTGACAAGGGACGATATTACCCCAGCAAGGAGTGTGGAGTTCAAAAGCATCATTAAAATGAATATATGTACTATAAGTTCTAAAACTTATTGCGAAAATACAATCAAATCTTAAAACTTTTTAAAAATGCAATCAAGTTTCAAAACTTGTTAAATTGACATAATCAAGTCCCCTCCCCGTTAACACCATTAGTTTCTCTAATGAAAAATGTTGATGTGGTATTTTAAAATTAATTTTTCTCTCTTACATGGCATTTTTTAATTAATTTTTCTTCCAATCTTATTTAAATAATATTGAAAAAAAAAAAAAAAATCAAAAATAAAATAGGAAGAAAAGAAAAGAAAAAAAAAGACAAGGACTCGTGGCTAGGCACTGTTGTTGTTGCTTATCGTCGAAGGGTTAGTGACAACAATGCCCTTCATTGGAGAGGTTTGCAAAGGTTGCTAACCCTAAGGGTGAGAGGGGGGGAAGCATAGCTCTCGCCACTTTAGGCAAGGGCCGGTGAGATGTCACCCAAATTTGGGTGAGCCTTATTGGCCCTAAGCGAGGGTCGACGAAGCCTCACTTGTGATATCCAGAAATTCAATCCCTACAAAATATATGAAATAGTTATTGCATCAATGCACTGATAGTTAATTGACTCTGAATTGATCACTCATAAGTTAACTAATCTATTGAAAGAGACTATAAATGATTAAAATGCAAACGACCAAAGAATTCAATCAAGAATAGATCGCTCAATCATAAGGATCGACAATGGTCAATACTACATTGTTATAAGTCATTTAGAAAATGGATATAAATCGATTTGACAGAAATATATAGTTAATTTGTGGGCAATTCCTCACAATTACGATATTCACGATGAATGACAATAAATCAATTTTCTATTGATCTTGTACTTAGGATTAGTAATTGATCCCTCGTGATTACATGATAAGTGATGGTCATCAACTACTGAAGAGGCACAAACATGGATCGAATATTATCGACCACGGGTCAACCGCATGAAAACCCCTAAAAGCCACCCAATAGTTTAGGTCATACTAAAGTCGCATCTGAGTGATTTTAACCATGGATTTTAATTAGATTATTTCGAGGATTATGAGAATAATTTATTGGATGTCGCCTCATTTATTTGTCGATTTATCAACAAGTTTAAAATTCTCAGATAAGAATTAGCGAGTTGAGAATCAGAAGCTGGAAAAAGGGAGTTGGGCTGAGTGAAGGCCCAACAACCTCACGCTCATTGGATTCAGTGATGAGGGCCCAAGTTGGCCCAAGCCAAGCCCACCAAGCCATTTCAAGCCAATTTCAAGCAAAGCGAGCCCAAGGGTAAAATTGGAATTTGAGTTAAAAGTGTAAAAAGACCATTTTGCCCCTTCTGGAAGGGTTTTGGCATTTAAGAAAAAGACAAGAGGAGACATGAAGCATAGATGAGAGGAATTTGAGGAAGGTTAGTCAGATTTTTTTGGCAAAACCCTATCCAAAAACCTCTCTCTTTTCCTCTTTCTTTCTTTCTCTCTCCCCTCCATTCTTTCCCCCTTGGCTGACCCTTCCTCCTCCACCATCTCTCTCTCTCATCTTCTTCTTCCTCCATTTCTCTCCATGGCCACCCCCCCATTGCTGCCCATTCACCACCTCCACCTTTGTCACCCTTCCACCACCATCCGTCCCTCACACCGCTGTGCCATCATTGTCCACTCGATACTATCCCTCATGTTGTCCCGTGTCCATGAGCCACTGCCAAGCTGCCCCAAGCCCAAGTTGCGAGCTTAAGCTACCGAGCTGATGCCGTTCATGTCGCCATTAGAATTGTGAGCCCCTCATTCTCATCGCCACCACACCATCGTTGCCGTGAACTTACTGCCACTGAAAAATGCCAGTTAACTCATAATCCTTGAATAAAGAATTAATTGCGTTTAGGGATGAGATTAATGGTGGTTAGTGTTAACTCATATTCCTTTATACGTGTGTTAACTCATATTCCTTGATATGTGTGTTAACTCATTTCCGTTAAATTTTATTATCAAATTACTAAATTGAATGACACGTGACAGTTGACTGGTGTATAAATTTGTGATTTTACTCTCCGCTTATCACAATTATATAATTTTTGTGATATTTTGTGATATTAATCCAATTCAATGGAGGGTATATTTGTCATAAATATATCAGCTTAGGTTTTTGGCGGTTGAATAATTTGTCACAAGTATACCAATTTTGGGTTTTATGGTCAGTTGGGGTAAATTTATCATATATGTACTAGTTGATTTTTTATAGTAAAAAAAATTAGTTTATGGTATATTTATCACACGTGATATTTCAGGGTATTAAGCCTTAAAAAAACAGAGAAAAAAAAGTAGTCGGATCTAGTCAACCGACTAAATCGGGTTCACTTGATCGAACTCACTTTTCTTGAATGTAATATTTAAAGAATTCAAAAAAACTTAAAAAATTAATCAAAATTAAAAGTCTTAAAAACTAAAAAGAAAAGAGAAAAGAACATAAAAAATAATTTAAAATATTAAAAATCGCAGAAAAAATTAAAAAAAATTAAATTCTTTAATAAATTCAAATTTTGAAAAAATGAAAAATGAAAAATTCAGAAAATATAAAAAAATTCAAAAACTTTCAAGAAATTTCAAAAATTCAGAAAATATAAAAAAATTCAACATTTTTCAGAAAATTTGAAAATATGATGTTCTTTGAATTTTTTTAAATTATAATATTTAAATAAATATAAATAAAAAATTGGAAAATTCAAAATTTCATTAAAAAATTACAAAATCCCTCAAAATTTATAATTCCTTGAAAAAGTTTTAAAATGGACTTTTTGAGCTATCTTCTTAGAAAAAATGGAAGCTTCTTAATTCTAAAGTTGTGCTATAAAATTTAGTAAGGTCATAGAACTTTACATTTGGGTTTTAATTGTCCTCGAAGATAATTACTCTCATTCACATGCTTTTGTCATTTATGGCTCCTTTTAGTCTAGTTAGGATTGGTATTTATCTTTTTTTCTTAATGTTAGGTCTTTTTATTAAATGCAATCTATTTAATACTTTCTTCGGTAGCCGATTATTATGTTAATGAATGTGCACCTGCATAATCATTTCATGTATTGGTGAATTAATGTAAAATTAATCCAAACTGCTTGACAAAAATCTTTTTTGAAATGAACATGATTATGTACCGAAATGACATTAATTGTTAATTAATATAATTAAGTTTCTGACCCTATTTTGTTGCATAGGAAGTGAGGTACACTCCTATGCTATATTTTGTTTCTACGACTTTAATAAGTTAGTGGCGACTCCTTATTAAAAAAAATTTATGAACACCTCAATGTCTCGCGAGGTATGAGCTTGAGAGAACCTGTACTAATCATGGGTCATAGTCCTGTCACTTAAGCAATACTCCTAAATCGATATTCCCTCCACCAAGGGGTAGGTCGCGACAATATCCATAATCTATCTACTATAATATTGTGTCTATAATCTGTGCATTAATAATAAGGGTGCTATATAATTTGATTTGTTTTGACAATAATTGATGATAATTTAAGATGATTTTGGGAAATGGGTGGGTTCATTTTTCAAATAAAGTCCTATTATTCTTGTCATTGCTTTTTTGGACAAGTTGTGTCCTTTAGACTTCTTAGGTGAAACTTTAGAGTAGAAACGCTGGTAAGCTAGATAATCAGCACCCAGATTTTATTTCGTTTAGCAACCAAATGCCAAGTTCCTCCATCGTATTTGCCATTTGTCTTCTTATTTTCATTACTTTAGAAAATCAGGAGTTAACTCTAACAAGAAAATTGTTCTTGATAACTTACCAATTTAATCCAAAACCTTTTGATAATTTGTTGATTTAGTTTTAAATATTTTAACAATTTGTCAATTTTGGCAAAAAAATTACTGAACTGGCAGTCTAATCAATGATGACCATCCAACATGGCAAGGCCAATTTTTGACTTATTTTGAATTTTACAGATTTTTTTCTTTTTTTCCTTTCCTTTCTTTTTCCTTTACTTTTCTTTTTCCCTTTTTCCCTCCAATGGTCATCACCAGACCTAATCGATGGTCAATGGCTGACCTCATGCGAGGGCAAGGGAGGCCTTTGCCAAATCTGATGCCCTCACCAGCCTAAACAAATGTGGCCCACGCTCACCCAAGCGAGGGTGACCTTGTGGCGTCCCAGTCCACCACTCACTAATCCTTGTTTTGAATTTACTTTAAGTTATCATGCAAGCAAAAGTCTTTTCTAAAGGTTAGAATTTATAACATGATTTATACACGTGCCTCTAAAAACACAATAATAGAGGGAATCATGCTTCCATTATTTACCATACTTATATGTACATCGGGTGGTGAATTATACATCAAAAGGAAGGACCTAAACTGGGAGAAATCAAAAAGGTGCATGCCTCCCTAAACCCTATTATAGCAAGTTCCTTATCTGTACATACGTCCCTCCATCCGACTATCCCGACTACATGATCCCACGCCCCAAAAAGTTACGATCATGTCAAAATACATGGATGACCCCTTTGCTCCGTCCTATTCCAGCTCCTAATCGTCCACATCACTCCTAACTCCACCTATACCAAGAGCATCAGGAATGGAATTGGTCCTAACAGGCGACCGTTCGTTAGTACAAATATAGCAACAAAACGATAGGAAATCAGACCAAACTATCCTATATCCACTAGAAAGACAGTTCTGTATCGAACAAACACCATGCCCAAAAAGTCCGGATTGATAAACTTGTGATGCTCACCCTCTAGCACGACGAGTGCTCTATAATGAGAGATCATTTCCAATCACGCGAGTAATGCCAGCATGCCTTTAATGTGACACACGTCATATACAATCACATGGGTCATACTACTATGCAATGAGTGCATCAAGCTTCACATTTATCATGCATAATATCACCAAGGTCCATGCCCATTTCACTACTCAGCTAGTCCATGTAGGCAGCTCACGTAGTGACCTCCAATTCTCTAATTTGGCATCCACGATTCCCATATTGTAAGCACTCTACTCCGGGGCATCTCGGTTGTTAGTCAAGGCATTTGCCTTCAACAGTTACTCCGAGCCATCATTGGGCTCTTGAGTTGATCTTCAAGACTTCCGAGTTTTGTCTCTAGTAGTCATCTTGGTTGGTAGTCAAGACATTCACCTCTAAATCCACTCCTAGCCATTGTCAAGCATCCAATGTCATGCCCTAGACCTACCCTTGGCATGAGAATGTGACATCCTTTGTGACCGGATCAAATTGTGACATCCTAGGAAGTGTCACCATTCCATTGATTCACCTCTAACATCCACTCCCGGCCATCGTTGGGCATCTAATGTCACTCCTGGACCTACCCTTGGTGCGAGATCATGACATCCTTCGCAACGGGATCAAGTTGTGACGTCCCTGGAGGCGTCGCCATCCCATTGATTTTATCTTTGACTTTAAGCACATGTGGAAGCATGCAATCTCCATTCACTCAATCAATCAACAACAAACATTGAATAATTAGAGAGAAACACATGCTCATACATACTGCATACCTTTCATGCTTTATATATTTACGCAAAACGATTACAAATTTATAAGCCTAACCTTAGGGCCATTTTGATTGGTCATCCTCACACACAAAAAGATATAAATATATATATATATAAATGAGGGTTAGTCCTAATGCCTTCTATAAAAAAGCTACCAAAAATGGTTCCCATCTTTCGCT
Source organism: Eucalyptus polyanthemos subsp. polyanthemos (assembly GCA_017140185.1). Taxonomy (NCBI): domain Eukaryota; kingdom Viridiplantae; phylum Streptophyta; class Magnoliopsida; order Myrtales; family Myrtaceae; genus Eucalyptus; species Eucalyptus polyanthemos. Next base: position 50,181,182 of record CM029461.1, on the reverse strand, counting down.
AGTGTCCTCACGGCGACGACTCGGGCTCAAGGGCATAGTCGGGGTTGAACTTGGAGTTGTTCACAGTACTATTAAGAGGAGCCATCAAACCCACGTAGAGGACCATAGAAGTCCTAGCCAACCCAAGCAAACCAAGTCATGAATAAATGGGGGACCAGATGCCCCACACCCTCATCCACCCACACCTTTGTGGTGTGGTGCTAGAAAAGGATGTTGGTAGTAGCATCCTTGAAGTCTAGCACCATAATTTCCATGTGCACATGAAGTCAAAAATGGTATGGTGGTAGATTCGTACCTCGGGATCTGAAAATGTTAAATAACAACAATGAGTTGAAAACTCAATAAGTAAAAATTCTAAACCTCGTATAGATAGATGTCTTGCATTAGAGCCTTACAATTTTCTAACCTAAATATGTCAATGGTAGATCAATAACAAAGTCTAAGCTTTGCTTTAACTATATACATGATGGAATCTATTCTCAACCTAAGTCCCTCAAGTCCTAAACAAAGGCATATAAGTTCACGCGGGTCACAATTAGTGCAAATAATAGCCAAAATATTCACACATGTCGGATATCAGCATCCGCAACATTATCAAAGCCTTTGAGACTCAAACAACAACCTTTAGGACATCCACATGCCTTTCACTTCTTGAACAATGACGGTTATAGCATGCACGTGCCTTCTTAGTCACTAAAAATGGCATTTAAATCATGCACCTATCTCATGCATCTCATATAAATCCATGTGAAAAATGTGTGAGCCACAAAACAACTTCCAAAGTATGCACATAGCACTCAAATACTCCGTACACATTTAGTGCCTCGAGAATCACATGGCATTCCATACTACCATGCTATCTCGAGTCCAATTATCAATCATACATAACGAAGCCCTATGGCTCTTTTAGAAACCTACAAGACATTGTCTCGCTCTATTGAGCATGACATTTGAAATCCATTGGGCTTCATTCCTATATAACACATTTCATGAACAACATCCCATTGACGTGAGGGCATCATCTCATTCTTACTAACGAGACATCCGTTGACGTGGGGGTATTGTCCCAAAATCCATTGATGATGGAATTCCTCATATGATCACACAAATCAAGCATTCAAGCAATTAGTTTTATCTTTCTCATTAGTCCAAGTATGAATGCCATAAGGACATGCCAAGCGATTTGTAACTCATGCCTTATTGTATATCCGACAATGAAATATGTTGAGCATGAAACTAGAATTGTAGCTTGACCCGTGACACTTGAGTACCAACCTAGAATAATAAGGGGTCGTAATAATTGGAATACGTGTGTTGGCAATGCACCTGGAATATTTCGAATGTGTTCTGATTATTATTTATGCATGTTGCACTAATATTGCTATGTGAGATATACTCATATGTAGGGGTGTGTCAAGGCGAGGTAAGATTGTATGCTATTGTGTGTTTAGGTTACCTCCGAAGCGAATTAGAGTCCTAATCGAGATTTAGGAAGTTAACGCGCTGAAATTTATATCTCATTTCACTGTTGTTAATTATTTTCAGGGTCGTAGCGTGGAGAACTACCAAGTATGGTTGTGGTGGGCGCGAGATGTGACACTTTTTGGCTAGCCTTACTGTTAATGAAGTTTAGGTTAACCCTAACACCAACAGGTATTTTTGAGTTGGTCGGTAGGAAGTCGCCATTTAGAATGAGCTTGTAATTGTTAAACTTCCTAAGGTTAACAAGTAATAAATGAAGGTTGTACCTTTGGAAATACTTGTGTTTTACTATCCCTGCTGTGATGATTGATTAGGTGTTGTTTATTTGTGTTGCTTCCGCATGTGTTTAATTGAAAGATAAAAAGAATGAGCTGGTGACGCATCTTGGGATATCACAATTTTAATCAACTGTTGTGGGATGTTCACATACTTAGGGTTTAGGGTGTGACATGATGCACTTCCACACATGTCCAAGAACCAACGCCATTCTAGATTCGGTGACTCGATGTGAACTCAAGCTTCGACCATGACTTATGGACGTCTATATGCAAAGATCACTTCATATAATACTCATATAACCATTCAGGGCATTCAAATATGAAGATCAAAGCATAAGTAACAATAGCAAATGATCCACAACAACAATTATGGAGAGCTTAAGCCTAATTAAACCATTTCCACAATTCACACCAAACCCAAGCAACCTCAACCCTCACACACTTGTTCCTCGATCAATCCTAAACTATATAGATCAAGCATATCATAAGCAAACAATACAAAATTAATCATATGAGTTCCTCAACCTAGGATAGTCCTACAGCACTAAAGGCGATCCTCAATTTAAGTCACGTAATGCAATGGCTGTCACACCCCGAACCCCGAGTATGCGAACATCCCTTGGCGGTCGATTAAAAATGAGACATCCCAAGACGTGTCACTGACCTATCCTTTTTATTTTTTGATTAAACGCATGTGGAAGCAAATTAAATAAACCCCTAATCAATAAACAAACAATAGGGATAGTAAAGCACAACAAATGTTGCCAAAAACAACATATTTATTTATCCACTATTACCCCTAGGAAGTTTAATAATTACAAGCCTTTTCTACGGCCACTTCCTATAGACCCTCTCAAAAACCTTAAGGAATTAGGGTCAACCTAAACTTCACTAGCGGTAGGGCCAGCCAAAAAGTGTCGCATCTCGTGCTCACTACATTCGCACTTAGCAAATCTCCATGTTGTGGCCGTGAAAATGTTTAACCACAACGGGATGAGTTAAAACCCCTAAGCCTCGATTAGGACACGAATTTGCCTCGAAGGCAGCCTAAGCATGCGCTGCACATAAACTCACCTTGCCTCAGCACACCCCTTCACATTAGCACGTCTCCTACAATAATAATAGAATAACATGCTTAAATAACAATTAGAGCACATATCTCCCATGCACCAAGCATCCACATGGGTCTTGATTATAAGGTAAACCTGTTTTGGCACGTCCCATACTATGTCTAATAGTTTTACCCCATAATCAAGCGCAATGCATTACAATCATTTACACGTGTTCCAATTATTTCGACCCCTTAGGCCACGGCTAACACAAAAGTCGGTGGTCTTCCGGTATAACCGGGCATTGTCTTGCCCCATCGGGCATGGCAACATCTAGAATCCCCACCTAGATGGTATTCCATAAAGGAGCATCGGTCCGACCTCAACCGCGACTCGGTTTCCGGACCCCCATCGGGCATCCGATAAAATGGGGCATCGCCCCCAACTCTTGTCGGGTTAGGGGTTCCATTAAGTGACCATGCAAATAGCCAAGAATACCATACTTTTGTTTTCAAATGCTTTGTTTTCAAATAATAAACTTGGTCAATTTTTCTTATTTAAAAATCCTGGTAAAATAATCATGCATGGTCATGTATTCGAAATCGAACCGCCAAACTTGGCACACTTCCATTTTAAAACTCCATTGTTTTATCTAGCATGTAAAATTTGACATCCAAACCCAACACCTCACATTTTTCCATTTAATTGCCTATAAAACCGTTTTTTATAAATAAATAAAAAAATCAATATCTACCATCAAGCAATTAGCCACATAATATTAGACATGCAAATAATCAAAATCACGTATAATTTCATCCAAGAAAACAATCGTAAAATTCTACGTAACGACTAATCCATCACTAATTATGCTAATTGTGATTAATTAAATAAATGACGATTAAAATAAATAAATTATGATTAATTAAACTAAACTTAATTAATCTAACCGTGATTAATTAATCTAATCGTAATTACCTAAACTAATCGTAATTAAAATTAATCTAAACCATCCTTAATCTTAATTAAACTAAGTCAAGCTTAATTAAGACTAATCACTATTAATGCTAAAATAATCACCCCTAAGCACAATTAACGGCCTAATCAAAGATTAGGGGGTTAACTTACGGGTTTTCAATGGCGACGGACTCGTGGCAATGGTGACGCGATGGTGACGAAAACACGAGACAACCACAGCTCAAATGGAGGCTCGACAGTGGCGGTGGTTGTCCTACAAGCTATCGGCCAAAGGGGTTTCAGTTTGGGTGTTGGCCGTAGTGGTTGGACGCGGAGGAGTTGGTGGGTTGATGGTGGTGAAGTTGCGGTAGCAAAAATGAAAGGAACGGAGAAGCTGGAGTTGGTGGAAGTGCGGGCATGGAGATGGAGTTGGCGATGGTGATGGGGCTACTGGGGTGGCGTTGTGGTGGCATGAAAGTGGTGGTGGTGGAGCTAAGGGCGTGAAGGACGCTTGGAGCTAGACGCAGTGATGGGGTGAGCTAGTGGTGGTGCGGTGGGGTGAGGGGTGCAGCAAAATAAAACAAAATGGAAAACCAAATCAAGGTGGAGAGGAAATGGGCTGGCAACAGAAGAAAATAGCAAGAGAATGGAGGGGATGAAGGCCCCATTTAGTTGGACTTTTCCAAGGGGCTTTGAGCCCCAAAGCCCATTAGGGAATTTTTGTGTTTGGCAAGTGTTTTGGAATGTTCATTTGCCAAATTTGGGCATTCTCAATGTTGAAAGCTGAATGCTGGGGAGGGGGCGCTTTGGACATTGGGCATTTTGGAAATGCAATGCGTCAATGTTCATCGTCTCTCCCCCTTCATCTTCTTCTCTTCCCCGCCCATCTTCTCCTTCCTCGCCCATTGGGCTTATTCAGCAGCCACCACTGTTGCTTGAGGGTCGCGCGTCCCCGATGACCACTACTTGGGGGTGGCGCAACCTGTGACCCAAGTGGCGTTGCTTGGGTCGCGTGGACCTCAGGTGGCATTGCCTGAGGTCACGCGAACCTCAGGCAACATCGCCTGGCGTGCGTGGACCCCAGGTGACATCGCCTAAGGTCGTGCGGACCTAGGTAGCATCGCCTGGTTCTGTGTGAACCAGGCGATGCCGCTTGGGTCCACGCAACCTTAGGCCACAAATCTAGCAATCTGGATGGCCAGATCTGGCCTCTATGACCTCAGGCACCTGAGGTCGCACCTCTAAGTGGTGACGGCATCGCCTGAGGTCGTGACCTGAGGTGGCCAGATCTAGCCGCTGCTGTGACCTTAGGCGCCTGAGGTCGCACCTCTAAGTGGTGTCGCCAGAGGTCATGCCCTAAGGCGGCTAGATCTAGGTGTCGCTACAACCTCAGGCGGCCAGATATGGCCGTCCGGCAATACCGCCAGCTGCTAGATTTGATTTTCAAATTTAAAAAAAAAAAAGAAGAAGCAAAAACCCATTACAAATATTAGTTTGCCAAATGGTATTTATGTTAAAGTTGCATTTCAATGCTATTTGAGACTACAATTTACCAAACGGTGCAACATTTTGGAAAGCCCCTTTACCTCAAAGGTATTTGCATTCTCCCAATGACATTCCCTCAAAGTCGAACCAAACGGACCCGAAGAACATGAGGGAAGGAATGTGGGGGAAAAGAAAGAAGAATGAAGGGGTTGTCTGCAAGGGGGTCTTGCGTGTGTGAGAGAGAAAGAAGAATGGGAGAGAGAGCGAAGATAAAAGAAGAAAATGAAACAACCAATTACAACTCTTAGGAAATATCTAAATCATCATCACATAAGCTACAAAAATCTTCTACTCTTATCGATAGTCTCCCAAATACTTTTTTTAGCTTAATTTCCCAAAAATGAGTCTTTTTGGGTAGAAAAACTCCAATTTTCCTCCCCATCCGAATTTCATTTCCTTTTTCTTTTTGTCCGGAAATCATTTTTTCCGCAAAATTTCGGACCCGTCGGAAATTTGATGAAAAATGAGACAACGTCCAATAAATAAATTGTGACACGCTCAAACGTTCGATTCTCGAAATTGAATTAAATTTTGTGGTTAAAATCGATTGAACGCGACTTAGTACAACCTAATCTACTGGGTAGCTTTTAGGGGTTTTAGTGCATTTGACCCATGGTCAATTATTTTTTATCCATATTTGTGCATCTCCGAATTGTAGACGACCATTGGTTGTCATGTATTTACGATGATTCAATTACGTATCTTGAATATAATATTGATAGAAAATCGATTTATTGTAGTTCAACGCGAATATCGTAATCGTGTGGAACCATCCACAATTCGACTACGTACTTCCATCAAATTGACTTATATTCATTTGTTAATCGATTTATAACAGTGTCGTATTGACCATTGCCGATTATTATGGTTGAGTAGTCAGTTTCTGATCGAATTCTCTAGTCTGTCACATTTATATCCCTTAACAGCCTCACCTAATAGATTAGTTAACTCATGAGTGATCAGTTCCGAGTAAATTAACTATAAGTGCATTGATGAAATAACCATTTCATATATTCAAAATAGGGGCCAAATTTCGGGATGTCACAACGGCCTAGCTGACGTTTAAGAAATCTATTTACTAACAACCAAGATGAGATGAGGGTGGTCAGGTGGTGGCTTGTGGCTCACAACAGTAGTGACCAAGCAACAACAAGGTAAATGGGCACACGAATGGTGGCGACAACGTGTAGTGGCAGCAAGCAACCAGGAGGGTGGATAGCAAGGCAAATGGGCACGGTGGTGAGAGATAAAGGGAGGAAAAAGATAGAGGAGAGGAAGAAGGAGGGGGTCGGCTAAAGGTGAGGGAAAGAGAGAGAGAGAGAGAGAGAGAGAGAGAGAGAGAGAGAGAGAGAAGAAGAAACTTGAGGACAAAACTTGTCCTTGCCTTCATGATGACTCTAAACTCTAAACTAGGGGGTGCAAGAGGAAATCTTGGCTATCCATCATGCCAAGTGCCTTATTCAAGATCAAGGGCTAGGATGGCTTCTTGAAATTCAATTATTGGATAGACTCAAGAGGGCAATTTGGTCAATTCCTCTTGTCATCCCAAAAGTGGTGCCTACCCCTTGTCCATGCCCTAACAAAGTTTGTCTCATTTTAATTTAAATCTTAATAGGCTAAATTGGTCTCACCTTTAGGTCTATTATAGTCTATATCATCAAATTAGCGCATTTCCCCAATTAATGCGTTAATAGCTCACTAAAATCATTTCAATTAAAAATGTATGTCTTGATAATATGTATAGTTGATACCTGCAATTGGACCCAAGCGTGTGCCCAAGTTTCGGTTCGAAACGGCTTTAACGCAACCTACATGAATTTCTATGGCAGTGGAAAAATTCACATGACTAGACTCGAATTGAGTTTGATGCCTATCTAGGGTTTTATGCGTGACTTTTAGTTGAGCTCGATCAATCCATGAATGACCCTCGGTTGTCATGTAATTGAGTAGGATCGATCAATCTGCCATGGCTCATGGTCGTTCGAGATCAAATTAGGGTTGTTCACGAATAGTACATTAACCGTGCGGCGTCGCCCACAACTGTATGCACTTAAGTTGAATCAATCTATACTTATCCATTGACTAACTTGTGATGGCACGTGATCATCCACAACGACTCTTATGGTCGAACGGTTCTTTCATGGTCAAATGTGGTTCTTTCATGGTCAAATGGTCTAGTCTATCGTAACTTTGATCCTGAATTGCCTTGCCCCTAAACAGCTAAGATTAAGTCATGGCCTATCTTCGTTACCGATGTATTGATCATTAGTCCATCCCTCACGGTCTAAATTCGGTGGGGTTTGAATTGAGGATGTCATATCCAAGGTCCATTGGCCTTAGGCATCACTAGAGGTATTAAACGGGTGAGTCGAGTTGGGTTTGGGTTGGGTTATTAATAGTAGAACCAAATTGACCCATTAACCCATTTATGACCCATTTATACCTAATGTAAATTTTCCGACTCATACCCGACTCATTTAACTAAACTCAAAAAAGCTTATTTCTTGTATATATGTTTAAAACAATGGTATTTCTAAAATAGTTTTATACAACACAAATTTAATAGACAATTTGCATAATTTTTAAAATAATTATTTTTAAAAATCGAATTTTAATTTTTTTTTATTTTTTAAAAATATAATTTTTTATTTTTTAAATATAATTTTTTTATTTTTTAAATATAATTTTTAATTTTTAATGTAATTTTTTCTTTTTTGTTCTTCTTCTTCTTTGGCCAGCCGCCGGCCACGAGGACGGCCGACAGTTGGCCATAGGCTAGCCTTGAGCTCGTCAGATTCGGCGAGCTCGAGCTCCCCCGACACCGACGAGGCCTCTGCCTCGCTAGATCTAGTGAGCTTGAGGCTCACTAGCATCGAGCTCGCCACTTGCCAGATCTGGCGAGGCCCAAACCTCACCGGACGTCAGTGAGGCCTCCGCCTTGCTAGATTGGGTGAGCTCGAGGCTCGTCGATGTCGGGCAAGCTCGAGCTTGCCCCTCCCAGGATCTAGCGAGGCTCGAGCCTTACCCGACACCGATGAGCCTCGAGCCTCGCTGGGCGTTGGCGAGGATTCCGCCTTACCAGATTCGACAAGCTCGAGCTCCCTTGACACCGGCGAGCTGGAGCCAATCGCCAACCATCACCATGTCGGCGATTAGTGTGGCATCCTAAAATTTCATAGCAATCTCTAGATGCACTACGACCCATGAATAGGTGATGGAAGCGCCATCATACTATATTATAGCCATTCGACCAATGGATTACAATTAAACAAGGCCGAGCATTTAATGAACAATTGTTTTGTTGGAAATGTATCCTATGTCCATGTGTGATCAAGGATTATACTAAAGGATAAATTGATAAAAAAATTTCTGTACTTGGCCGTGTACCCTATGAATCGAATTTCCCTTGATTAATGTTGTAATATTTTATGGCCATGTGAATATTTGTGATTATATAATTATAAGTGGGGATTAAAGTTGAAAATGGGAGCCAGTGTGGGCTGGACACTTAAGGCCCAAAATAGCCCAAAGCAGCTCACCATTTCCCCCTATTCGGTCGACCAAGGCCCGACCCAAATAAGGCCACCTCCATGCATGAAGTTTGACAAGTGGCAAGAGGGATTCTATAAGTGTCACTGCCTCTATTACTTCATTGGAAACCTCCATGCAAACCTAAAGATTACAAGCAATTAAGAGAATAAAAGAAAGGGGGAAGGGGGCGGAGTGACCGAGAGAGTGATCGAGAGATTGAGACAAAAAGGGAGAGTGACCGAGAGAAAGAGAGATGGTGAGGGTGCTTCGGCGAGGGGAAGAAGGAGACCAGCCCCGCCGTGCGTGCGCCAGCTGCCGCCATCGATGCCGCCTAGCTTCTCCGTCGATCGAGCCGCACTCGACCTCCTTAAGTCACTGTTTGCTTGCTATGGTTGCGTTGGACTTAAGGCAAGTGAAGTCCATTGATCTACATGATGCTTGTTGTGGTTGTGTGTGAAGTGCAATAGATTTTGAATACGCTGGATGTTGGAATTTTCGAAAGTATAGGAGCTTTGGCGACTTCGTGAATTTTCTGTAATTATCTAGCCGAAATTTGACTCCGTGTCCTTGATGAAAATTGTAGATGACATCTTAAGGGATAACATACTAAAATTTGGGAAGAAACAGACAAGTATTGATCGGTGAAACAATTTTTCTTTGAAAGTGTTAGATCTAGAAACTGTTACCGAGGGTTAGGGAGAGTTATGGTGATTATAGCTCTTGATCTACAATGAATTTGACTTAAAGTTCCTCACAAAACTTTTACCTATAGTTCTTATCTACAACATATTAAAATATCAGAATTTTCTGAGTTCATTTTAGGGGTTTTATGGCTGTGATGCATGGACCATAACAATTCGTACGAAGTTTTCTAGACATGGTGTTCTTCATAAAACCTTTTTCTCTAGATCTCATTTATAACATGTAAAATTCTTAGAATTTCTTGAGATCATTTACTAATTTTTCCAGAATTTTAATTAAAGGAGTGCATTTTGTTTTATCTGAAAATTGTTTTATTTTCAAGAATAAATGAATTACTCTATGAGATGTGATATTTTGGGTTGTTATTTATACGACATATGTGGTGGTATTTAGCATATCATATGACATCAAAAAAATTGATTGAAAAGTTTGACATTATTGCATCAAATGCTATTTTGAAAGTGAGACATATACATATACATTGTGATGTTGATGATACCATTAGACCCTTGAGTCGATGATGCCTCAGGAGTTTCGAGATGCTCGGAGGTGTGTGCTAGATGTCCTTGGGAGTTTCGAGATGCCTAGAGGTGTGTGTCGGATGCCCGCAGGTGTGTGCCGGAAACCTTGTGACGCCAGTTAGGGTACGAGATGCTCGAAAGTGTGTGTTGGAAGCATTGTGACGCTAGTTGGGGTATGAGATGCCCGGAGTTGTGTGCCGAAGGTCTTGCGATGTTGAGTTGGGTGTGAGAGCCCAGAGGGATGCAAACATTGGTCCTCATGGAAAATGAGATCTTTTCGAATATCAAAATGGGAAATGAATCATGTACATGTGTGTGCATATGGCATGGTGCATGAATTGTCTATGAATTTGAGTGGGTACCATTTGGCATTGAAAATGTGGTCATTAAGGCATTGAATGGATCTCATGGAGATATATGCATGATTTGCATGGATGATGTGTGCATTTCACATGAAATCTTGGTTGGTTTGCTTGTTACATTGTGTAGTTTGGTGGATCTTTTACTGCTGAGTGGTTGTATTCACCCCTTTTGGGGACTAAGATTTCATACTAGGAGTTATGTCTATGTCGCCAGTCACCCTTGGTACTTTCTATGGCATACCGATCGATGTCAAGGTTGAGTGTTCGGATCATCATCACCTCGGGATACAGGGGTTAGTTTTTGTTCGCGTGCGGGTTTTGGTTTTGTATGACATTGGATCACCTGACGGCCCCATCACTCAGGAGTTCTTGTCCATGCATATCCGCGACGAGGTTATGCTGGGGATGCTGCCATCGCCGCTGGCTGACGAACCAGGTTGGGTGTGATTGAGCGCAATGGAGGGAGGATGAAGCTTCTTTTTGGACTGCCGACACTAAATGATGGACCGATTTACATGACTACTGTAGAGTTGGGTACTTTTGGTTATAGCCGAGCTTAGAAAAGCCTTGGTATTTTGATGTACCGACTCATAATGCCCATCAAAGTTATGTAAATAAAAGTGTTCGGCTCTAACTTATATAAAGTGTGTAGTTGGTGTGCATTGCATTATCTTATTGAGCATGGGGTAGGGAGATTTTGATTTTGCTTCTGCCATATGTACTGCGCTGGGACCAATTTAAATGATTCAAATCCCCAGGATTTATGGACCCTCTATAATTCAATGGTATTAGAGTGACATGTTATTAGGACAAGTGAAAGGTAAGCGAACTACGGCGACCCTAACGGATCGAGGGCCGTTTTGGGGGTGCCACAATTGGAGGAACAAGAAAGAAAGAAAATTTAAAAAAAATAATTATAATTTCGATTTTATAAAAAAATATTTTTTTAAAGTTAAATAGAGAAGAGGGTCTCTCTCTGTAAATGGGTTCATTTTTAATGGATTGATAAATGAATCTTAAATGGGTCTGAGGGTCTACTCTCAAACCCATTTAAGACCCATATATCTCAGTCTCTAATCCATTATTGGTGCTTTGAGAAATAAGGCTTGACCCATTAAAGACCCATTTAACTAGAAATGGGTCCATAAATGGGTCAATGATCCATTTTGACACCTCTAGGCATCACATTTATTAACCCATCTCATGCATCGCAGGCATATCACACTCATGCAATGACATGGCGATCTACACTATACATTGTACCCCATGCGATGCATGTGATACCAGGATGGCTTCAAGTCACCACAAACAACTCACTGACTCAGGGGCACACTCAAAACATAATATAAAATAAAATTGTATATAATGCCCTCACATTTTTAGTTCAAATTCCACAAACAAATGGTATTATATTGAAGCCAAATATATACCACTTGGTAGCCAAATGAATGCAGTTACTATCATTAGTAGACTATAATTTGAGATTCCATTATCTTCCCATTGAATTTAATAAAACTCTTACCTAAGGCAAACCAACCAAAATTGCATAGTCACTGAAATTGAAACCAAAACCTTTGTAAATAAACAAAAAAGAAATTCTAAACTTTTAATATGTTATAAAGAAGACCTTAACAAACACTTTTCATGTACTAAGCCTAAATCTTACAGAGAGCAATAAATCAACAAATAAGACTCACGGACTAGTTTATTTTCCATAACCAACGCATGCCAAGGGGAATACATTCTAGTACCTAAAACTTCACTAATTGCTACTGTTGTAAAATATTACATTGCGAATATATAATAGAGAAGATATTGAGAAGAGAAATCAAGTGAACACTAGAGATAGTAGAGAAAGCCAAGGGAGATAGTTTTATTTCCAGTATCTCACTATTGTTCTATATTATGATTGTTGTTCTATATTATTGTACATTAAAACTAAACTCTTATTTATAGGAGAACAATAATGTACTTATCATTAATATCAATGTATGGAATGATACATGTACTGGATAGGGGAGATGAACATTCATTGTATAGGGAGATGTACTTAGAATGTATGATATAAATGTACCATAATAAGTACATTAAACAAAAAGAATATAATGAATATTTATTCATGTATTTCATAACACTCCCCCATTGAATATTAATTGTATTCATTACGAATGTGTATCAAATAATACTGCCTCATTAAAAACCTTAAGTCAGAAAAACCCAATAGGACAAAAATTGGACAAAAAGGAAAAAGAGTGCAGAGCACAAATGTTATGATCTCTCCCTTTTATAGATGCATTAATTGCCTCATTAAAAATTTTAAGCCGGAAAAACCTTGTGGGAAAAAACTAGACAAAAAGAAAAAAGAGTGCAATGCATATATAGCCACTGCTAGGGCTAATTAATCTTGCATCTTATGAACTCGCCGTATATCAATGCTGCAATGTCTAGTTCATAATATCTCCCTCTCAATTGAGTCATGTAGCCACTGTTAGGGCTAATCAATCTTGCATCTTGTGAACTCGTTGCATACCAATGCCATATACTAATTTCTCAAAAGTTGATGTTGGCAATGATTTGGTAAAAAGATTTGCAATATTATTTATGGATCGAATCTATTTAACATCAATTTGTCGACTTTCTTGGAATTCATGAGTATAGAAAAATTTCGGCGAGATATGCTTGTTCTTATCACATTTGATATATCCTCCTCTAACTTGTGCAACACAAGCAACATTATCTTCATAAATTATAGTGGGAGAATTTGTAACTGACATTAAATAATAAGAATTATGAATATGCGTTATAACGGATCTTAATCAAACACACTCTCTTCCAGTTTCATATAAAGCAATAATCTCAGAGTGGTTAAAAGATGTAGCTACTAGTGATTGCTTAGTAGAACGCCAAGAAATAGCAGTGCCGTTATAACAAAATAAATACCCGATTTGAGAGCAAGCCTTATGTGGATCAGATCTATATCCAGCATCGGCATATCCAACTAAACCAGAGTTAATAGAATCCTTATAATAATATAATCCCAAATCTATGGTTCCTTAGAGATAATGGGAAATATGTTTAACTCCATTCCAGTGTCTCCGAGCTAGCTTAGAACTAAAGCATGCCAATAAATTTACCGCAAAAGCGATATCTTGTCTCATACATTGTACTAAGTACATCAAAACCTCAATTGCATTCAGATATGGTACTTCATGACCAAGTATCTCTTCATTTTATTCTCTAGGACGAAATTGGTCCTTTTGGAGATCTAGAGACCTCACAACCATAGGGGTGCTCAATGGGTGAGCTTTGTCCATGTTGAAGCGTTTAAGCAATCTTTCAACGTACGGTGATTGATGGATGATTGTTCCGTTTGTTTTATGCTCAGGCTCTAGACCAAGACAAAGTTTGGTTTTACCCAAATCTTTAACTTCAAACTCCATTTTCAAATACTTAGCAATTTTAGCTAACTCTTCTGGAGTTCCTATTAAATTTATATCGTCGACATAAACTGCTACAATAGCAAATCCGATTTCTAATTTCTTAATAAACACGCATGGGCATATAAGATCATTCTTGTACCTTTCCTTAATTAGGTACTCACATAGGTATTGATATCATATGCGACCGGATTGCTTTAAACCATATAAAAATCTTTGCAATTATATTGAGAATACGTTGCAAGGAGTGCATACTTCGGGCAATTTTGAATCATTTGGGAATTTTCATATAAATATCAGAGTTTAATGAGCTATATAAATATACCGTCACAATGTCCATAAGATGCATTTTCAATCTTTCAAAAATTGTTAGGCTAATGAGAAAACGAAATGTAATCATATTCATTAGAGGTGACTATGTCTCATTATAATCAATCTCAGGTCTCTAGGAGAATCCTTGGGTAACGAGTCAAGTGTTGACACCTAAATTTTGACGACCCATTTAGTCATTTATTGCATTAAAACATTATGGGTTAATTTAATCCCTAAAAAAATAGTTAATTTCATAGCATATAGTTTTAGGTACATTTATTTTTAATTTGCATTTACATTGAGCCGGTGACGGATGGGTTCGAATTAATGCTTCAGAAACTTTAAATTGATAAGTCGGGCTAAGCTCACAAAGAAAGCAATTTGGCCCAAGCCTGTAACCTTAAGGAGATTTTACGGATTTACCTTTGTGAGATTTCAATTCATAAGCAAATATTGCATTTGGAAAGGCAAATTTGCGTTTGGAAAAAAAAATTTTGTTGATATGGTTTTGGAAAATTGAAAACCCTAAAAATTAAAAACCCTAATCCGTGGCCTATAAATAGATTAATACGCATAAGGTTTTAAGGGCCATATAATCGATACATACGGCCACAGTTCAGAGCAAAGAGGACGAGAGCACCCACCATTGAAAGAAGCTTACGGCCAAGAGGACATTGGTGCCAATTCTTCATCAGGAGCTTACCCTCACATCTCTTGATTACTTTCTTTCTTCCTCAAATTCACGGCCAGGTGAGATGTTCATTCGATGCTTCAGCAACACCGGAACGAACGCAATTTGAACAACAATGAAGCAGTTCCCAGTTGCAACATAATCACGTGACCTTGTCTAACATCAACATTGCTTCCTTCCTGGATCACGATGAAGCACCTGGTGTTTCCGTTCGCTGCCTCCTTGCACCGTTGCTGAATTTTCAACGAAAACCACTCGAAAGTCACTCATCAACGACTCTCTCTTTCAATTTTTTTTCCAACGTCCCCGGCATCACTTCAAGTGCAGCCTTCATCCATGATCTCCATTGATATCTGGCTCAGGCGCAGCACCAACCACCATTAGCAGACTAAGTCAGATCGTCCAATGGATTCCAAGAGGTGATTTTAGGGATTATCTAGTGTCCTGGTCAAAGTTTTGAAGGTTAGCAATATTGGGAGTGACACACAAAGAAACGAGTCAACACAAGGACAACAACAGAGCATTCTAGAAGCTTTCACAAATGATAAGAGAGAGAGAGGAGAGGAGTCCTCTTCGACTGAATCTAGCCTTCTCACGAGCCGCACCATCGCATTGCCCAGTGCCTCATCTACTGTTGCCTTTACGTGATTGCGTGTCATTCCCTAGCGTCAACTTGTTAACGCATCCAATTGTGAAAGCTAGTATGAGCACCTAGAGGGAGTGAATAGGTGCAAAAACAAATTTTGCAACGTAAAGATTATAATTTTACTTTTGAACCTGAGATAGCTAGTACAAGTACCTAGAGGGGGTGAATAGGTGTAAAAACAGTTTCTCGAGATACCACAGTGATACTAGGTAGACGATAGAAAGGAAGTTCTCTTTTGATTAACAAAATGAATTACGATCAAAGTAAAGTAAATAGTAAGAAAGAGAAAATTAAACACAAGATTTATAGTGGTTCGGCTTATCTTAAGCCTACATCCACTCTTCTACACTGACAGCCCACCGGCTGGATTTCACTATGAACAAAAGAGATGTTACAGCACAGTTCTTCCTTGATTCTACAGTGTAGATATACTACCACACTTCCTTAAGATTTCTCACGAATATAAACACTCTTTTGCGTACAAGTTTTCGGCTCAAATGAATTGACTAAAAACAATAAGGAGCTTTAGACTTTGGAATTCTTCTATCGTGCACACCTCGAACAACTAGAACCTCTTCCTTATATACTCATTTATGCCATCATACCTATTGGCACTTACCAAAGGAATTCTTCCAATCTTCCCATTGGATAGAATCAATTAGGAAGATCATTCGAGCTATTAAAGGAACATGTCGATAGTCCATCAATCATGTTCGCTCGTACAATCAGGATCTCGGTTTCCATAAGTAGAACCTTCCAAGAATATTTTGCCAATCATCGGATCCTTAATCTCCGAATCAATCAAGATCAAATAAAGGATTCCGTTATGTCATATCCAGCTAAGAGATCTTCTCTAGTCGATAAGGTCATATCCTTAGTAAAACATCCAATTCTGGATAGCCTTTCTTCAATGGATTAGAAACTGTCAATGAGGATAGACTTTGAGTCTTGAGTCTAGCTATTCGAAGGTCTTCAGACTTTAAACAACAGAGTTTGCAAACCTTCAGACTAGACTGATGGAAACGTTTTGTCAGCTTCAAAACTTTTCAAGAAGATTTCTTCAACAATCTCCCCATTTGTTTAGCAATAGATTATGAAAAGGAAATTAGACTCTAACAAACAAATATTGTTGCAATCAAAGTAAAGAGCTTAGAGAAGATAATAATAACACAGGATTTATAGTGGTTCGGCTTGATCCAAGCCTACATCCACCCTTCCGCACTGATAGCCCATCGGCTAGATTTCACTAAGAATCAAAAGATTCATTACAGTATAGCTCTTCCTTGATTCCACATTGTAGAGACTCTTCTACACTTCTTCAAGGTCTCACAGAAATATAAACGCTCTTTTGAGTATAAGTTTTTGCTCAACAATTGAATTTGACAAAGAACAAGGAGTTTCAGACTTTAGAATTCTTCTATCGCGCACACACTCAAATAAATGGAATGACTTTCTTATATACTCCTCCATGCCTTCATACCCGTTGGCACTTACCAAAGGAGTTCTTCCAATCTATCCATTGGACATAATCAATTAGGAAGATTCAAGTTATTTAAGGAATATGACGATAGCCCACCAATCTTGCTCGCCCATACAATCAAGATCTAAGTTTCCATAAGTAGAACCTTCCAAGTATGCTTCGTTAATCAACAAATCTAAATTACCCGAATTGAAATTAAAACGAATAACAGATTCCAAGATGCTATCTCTAGCTGAGAGATCTTCTTCAGTCAATAGAATCAAATTCTTAACAAGATACTCAATTTTGGATAAGTTTTCTTCGACGATCTAGAAACTGTCAATGAGGATAGACTCTAAATCTTGAGTCTGGCAATTTGACGATCTTCAGACTTTGACTAAAGAGTTTGGAAGTCTTCAGACTAGACTGATGGAAATGTTTTATCAGCTTCAAAACACACAAGAAAGTTTTCTCCAACAATCTCCCCCTTTTTGATGGTGACAAAACTTTCTTACAGATTTGGATATTTTTGACCAGCAAAACAGAACTCAAGCAAACATGGATATCTCACAAAGATAATTGACTTAGTAAAGACATCATTGAATTTGCATCCACAGGAAAAAAAAAAGTTAGTCCTATAAAAAAAACTATCTTTGCTATGAAATACTAATAATGCTTAAAATAACCAAATGATCAAACAAACCAAACCAAATCTAGTCACAACTAAACAACCAAACAAAAGTCATTCAAAAAGTGAACTGAACAAAAGTCAAGTTTCAAATATGCACCATCTCTCCCTCTTTTTGTTAGCATTAAAAAGGTATAGATAAAAAGATAATGGAATCATAGTTGCCTAGGAACACGAATGAGCAGGAAATCTCTCATTGACTGGACAATCCCTTCCAGCTTCTTCAAATCCTCCTTCAGTTGAGCCACATCTTCACCCTTGGCATTTGCTTGAACTTGAAGAGCAAGGGCATTAACTTGATCATGCAAGGAAACTGAAGAGGCTTGACCTGCATTCTGCAAGTTCTGAACTTCGCATCCTAGGGATAAAATCTGTCATCACATCTCCATAAGAATATCAAGAATTCTGTGAAGGTCTCCTGAATTTTTAGTTTAAGTACTGACTTCTGTATGATCAGTAAGAGTATTTGTAGATGATGGCAAGCCAGCATGATCACTCAAATTTCGCGATGAAACCTCATGGCCTTCCTTAGGGAATTGAGAAGCATAGATATCTTTTGAATCTGCAAGTGAGCGACTAACACCTTCATTAGTAACAGCAGTTGAAGATGTACCTCTTTTCTCAGTAACTCCCCTTGTTTCAATACCCTCAAGAGGTGAGAAGTACGCTTCATGCTCTGTTTCTACCTGTTCACCTCTACCTTCTTCTTCTGCTGCAATTCTTTCTTCCTCTGCTTCTTTTTGCATTGATTCTCTCTCTTCACTCTTTTCCTCTTCTTCATATCTGTCTTGATCCTTTCTCCCCTCAGTCTCTGGAACAGCACTTTGAAGATTTCTCAGTGCAAGAGCAAAAATGGTAACATCATCCTCATCCTCATCATCCTCCAGAATGAGTGCTCTTCTTTTCTTGGATGGAGTTGTCATGGGCTCGTTTCCTTTCCGTTTTGCCATTAAAGAACCTTGGTATGACTTGACAAGGGTTTTCTCTTTCAATCGCTCTAAAGCTTTGTCCAGCTCTTTCAAACGCATTTTGGAAACCATTTTCAGTCCCATTACCATTTGATCACATGATCGAACACATAAGATCCTAGGAAGCTGAATATTGAAACGTCTGAAAAGCTTTATAACAAGCCCTGAGTAAGGAAGTTGCCCTCTGTCTTTCGTCATCGTACTATACATGTGAAACATGATTGTGTGAGGTAGCGAGAATTTCTTGCTAGAGTTGATGGCATACATCAACTTTGCTTCTGAGTTGGAGACATCTATCTTCAAGGTTGACTTGGGTTTGAGGCAATTGATCACAATCTTGTGAAGCAAAATGTTAGAGGCATTCATCCTCAAGTACGAAATTCTTCCTTCAGCCATTCCATCCCAAACAAATTCTACTGTCGCACGACCAACAGACACACTAATCGATTTGGAAAGTCCCCCGCTCCACTCCAATCACATCTGCCAATGTGTCCATGTCAACAACATAGTCCTGGTCTCAAATACTAAACAAAAATCTATTCGCATCCAAGAAACTGAGATTAGAATAGAAGTAAGCAGTAAGTTCTGGATATGTCTCAGTAGTCTCAGAACAAAATTGCTCAAGCTGAAGTTTAGTGAATTTCTCTCTCAATTTCACATTCACAGAATCAAGAAAATCAAAATCTACACTCCTTGGATTGATCATCCCTCTTTTTAGCAACTTAGAGTAAAGTTGCCTGTGTTCATCCGAATGAAACAAGTTTGTCCTTTTGCTTTGAACATTCATTGCAACACCCATTCTAGGCTTAAATTGAGTGTACATTTTATCATCATCATTTACATCAGGCTGACTAAGTCCTCCAACACGTGGATCACTAGGAATATTCGCAAATGCTCGATCTGCCGACCCCGCAGGAGCAATCTTCAATCGTTCCATTGTCTGCAAAAAGTGGATTTCATTTTGATACCCCTTATCTTTCAAAAATTCATCGATATAATTCAAGGGAGTCCCTCCCCTTTTTAAAGCAAAATAAAGCTTATATATAAAAGTGGGTTCTGCGTCTTCAATAATTTCTTCCTCCGATCTACGAATATTGCCTTGAGGTCTAGCTTGAGGAGATTGACGCTGTTGAGAATGTTGTGAGCTCTGCTCTTGTCTCAGAGATTCTTTTTCCTCGGTGAGGTCAAAATGTGTAGGAGCCTCACGCATTTGCTGCGGTCCCCTGTTCGCAATCCTTGGAGACTTTCTCTAGGATGCCATTCTCATAGTTTTTGAGAGATTCAAAACTCGATTCGTGATAAAGGTGAGAACTTGGAAGATTAAACTAAAGAGTAAAAGTAAGAAAACAAAGTTATGTGCTTTTAGGGTTTTGAGGAAGACGAACATTATATAAAGCGATCGAAAAGAGGCATACGAAACGATGCACAAAGGAAAAAATAGAAAATGCCTTTTAAAAAATAAATGTCTTTTTGGAAAATGGATAATTATCTTTTAAAAAATAACCCCTCTTTCGAAAAGGAATGAGTGCAATAATTACGAAAACTAAGGAGATGATCGTGCCTTTTCAAGATCAATCAATTACAAATTAATAGATAATCGTACATTTTCGAGTTTCTATCCAAGAGATAAATTTCTAAAAACGAAAATAACTTACTTCATCTTCTAATGTCTGAATATTATTAGACTTTTATCCTAGAGTCTGAACTTCTTCAGACTTTAAAATATTGAGTTTGGAACGAATAAGCTCAAATTAACTTTTCTCTAAAGGCTTTATGAAGATATCCGCTAATTGATTCTTTGAGTCAATAAACTGAATCGAGTCTTCTCCATTTTGAACATAATCTCTAATGAAATGATGTCGAATCTCTATATGCTTTGCTCTTGAGTGAAGAATTGGATTCTTGGTGAGATTGATTGTGCTGGTGTTGTCACATTTGATCTCAGTGCACGAATCTTCAATTCCAAAGTCTCTTAGCTATTGCTTTTTCCACAGAATTTGTGAACAACAACTTCCAAGAGCCACATATTATGCTTCTTCTGTAGATAGAGCTACGGTACTTTGCTTCCTTGAGAACCAAGATACTGTCTTGTTTCCAAGCAATTGACAAGTGCTCGAGATACTCTTTCTATCAACTTTGCATCCTACTAGGTCTACGTCTGAATATCCAAAAAGAGTAAAGTCTCATTCTTTAGGATACCAGAGACCTAAATTTGAAGTAAATGTAACGTATTTGATGATGCATTTTGCAGCACTTAAATGAGATTCTTTGAGATCTGATTGAAATCTGGCACAAATACAAACACTAAAGAGAATGTCAGGTCTAGAAGCAGTAAGATAAAGAAGTGAACCAATGATACTCCTCTATAGCTTTTGGTCAATTTTCTTTCCTTCTTCATCTTTTTCCAGTTTCGAAGAACTTGACATTGGTATGTCAATCTTTTTGCAATTCTCCAGGCCAAACTTTTTCACAAGTTCTTTAGCATATTTTTCTTGGTGAATGAAAATTCCCTCCTTCAATTATTTTACTTGAAGTCCAAGAAAGAAGGATAGTTCACCCATCATGCTTATTTCAAACTCATCCTGCATAGTCTTAGAGAATTTCTTACACAAATTTTCATTAGGATCCAAAAATAATATCATCAACATAAATTTGAACAAGTAATAAGTTTTTGTTTTCTCTTTTGATAAATAGTATAGTATCTACTTTACCTTTAACAAAGTCATTTTGGATTAAAAACTTACTTAGTCTGTCATACCAAGCTCAAGGTGCTTGCTTTAGATCATATAACGCCTTTTTTAGTCTGAATACAGAGTCTGGTTTCCTTGGGTCTTCAAAACCGGGAGGTTGTTCCACATAGACTTCTTCTTGGATAAATCCATTTAGGAAAGCACTTTTAACGTCCATTTGGAATAACTTGGAATTCTTATAACAAGCAAAAGCAAGTAATAGTCTAATTGCTTTTAACCTTACTACTGGTGCGTAGGTCTCATTATAATCTATCCCTTTTTCTTGTGTATATCATTTGGCCACGAGTCTTACTTTATTCGTTATGACTTTTCCTTTCTCATTCATCTTGTTCCTAAAAACCCATTGAGCTCCAATGATAGATTTTCCTTTCAGTTTAGGAGTCAATTCCCAAACATCATTGATACTGAATTACATGAGTTCTTCTTGCATAGCTTCAATCCAGCTTTCATCAGTTAAAGCTTCTTCTATGCTCTTGGTATCTATTTTAGAAATAAGAGCCATAGCACTAGACTCTTCACACCTTTTGGATCTTGTACAAATTCCCTCATTAATGTCGCCAATAATGAGTTCTTTAGGATGACTAGACCTGTGCTTCCAGTTGCTGGTTGATTTGTTAGACTGTTGATCATTTTCTTCATTTGATTCTTCAACGATCATTTGTTACTGGTCTTTTGAAGTCTGAGCTGCTTCTGTAGATTTAGACTTTGTAGAGTCTGGAGCAGGTTCAAGTTCTTCAGATTAAGTCTGAATCGATTGATTTGCATAAATTCTTGAAATTTAACATTCATTGATTCCTCTACAAATTTGGTCTTTTTGTTGTATACTTTGTAGGCTTTGTTGGTGGTTGAATATCTAAGGAAGATGCCTTCGTCTAATTTTTCTTCAAACTTACCAATTCGATCATTTGCATTTTTCAATATAAAACATTTGCATCCAAACACATGAAAATAGGAAACAATTGGCTTCTTTTCTTTGAATAACTCATAAGGAGTTTTCTCCAGACTAGGCCTTAAGAAGACTTTATTAATAATATAGCATGCTGTAGAAACTGCTTTAGCCTAAAAACAAGAAGAAATATTACTTTCAATTAGAAGAGTTCTAGCCATTTCTTACAAAGATCTATTCTTCCTTTCCACAACTCCATTCTGCTCTAGAGTATAAGGAGAGGAGAATACATGCTGAAAACCAAATTCATCACAGAATTTAGCAAAATCTTGATTTTCAAACTCACCTCTATGGTCTGTCTGTATACTTAAAATAACATACCCTTTTCTCATTTTGAACTTTCTTAGCAAATTTTATAAAAGAAGAAAATGTTTCAGACTTACTTGCTAGGAAATATACCCAAGTAAATCGTGAATAATCATCCACAATTACTAGGCAATATTTTTTTACCTCCAATGCTCTGAGTTCTGGTTGGTCCAAACAGATCCATATGCAAGAGCTACAGAACACGATTAGTGGACACTTGATTTATTGGTTTGAATGAATTTCTTACCTGTTTTCCTAATACGCATGGTGTACATAGGTTAGACTTTTGGTATGTCAGATTGGGTAGTCCACAAACAAGTTTCTTTGTAGAGATCTTGGCTATTTACTTCATGTTGATGTGCACAAGCTTTTTGTGCCATAGATTTGCTTCCTTTTGAATTGAGATTAGACATTGGGATTTTTCTGGTTTAATATCCAATAGATAGATATGCCCATGTCTTTGCCCCATAAAAGTCTTAGAGGAGTCTTTACTGATTCCTGAATATATTCCTTCTTGAAAGTTGATTTTGAAACCGGTGTCGCATAGTTGGTTAATACTCAGCAAGTTATAGTTGAGTCATTCTACTAAGGAAACATTACTGATCGTGAGACGTCAAATCTTTATAGTTCCGTATCCCACAATTCTTCATTTGCTATTTCCTCAAAAAGAAACTTTTCCACCATTAACTTGCACAAGCTTTATAAAGTAGTTTAAGTCTCTTATCATATGCTTTGAGCATCCATTATCAAAATACCATTTAACCTTTTTCTTGATAGTAACCTGCATTTAAAAAAGAAACTCAAGCTTTCTTTGGTACCCATATTTTCTTGGGTCCAATGGAGTTAGTGTGACATACAATCTTTGCCCAAACCTTCTTCACATGTTTCCAAACAATAGGACATTATTTCTCAAAGTGTTCTGAGCTGTTACACTTAGAACATTTAAGAGCACTACGTGTGGCATCCCTCGACGGCCCCCGATCCGCTAGAGTCACCACAGTTCGCTTTTCCTTTTTCTTTCCCAAATAACAAGTCACTCTGATACCATTTTTAGTTGCAGCGGGTCCATACAACCATAGGGGTTTACATCTTTTATTAACGGTCCCTTGCGCAATTTACATAACGGAAGCATATCCAACAATTCCCTTCCCTACATTCAAAAATCGATGCACACCTACTAAACATCTTATATAAGTTAAAGCCGAACACGTTTATTTACATAAAGCATATGGACATCTTTAGTTAGTACATCGAAATGCCAATGTTTCTATACTCGGCTATACTTTAAAAGATGACCGACATCTCCTCCAACAATCGTGTGCTTAAGGTCCATCAACCAGTGTCGACGTCCAAAGATTCCCTCCTTTGTTATCCTTCTCCCCGCGGTCATATCCAACCGCTCAAACCATCTACTAATCTGAAATGTTGGTCCCCAAAAGGGGTGAGTACAACCACTCAGCAGGTAAAGGAAATCCAATGACCACTCAATGCATCATACAAATCATACATGCATTGCAGGCGTAACTTACCTTGCAGCCATGCGTAATACTATCATGCATCATCATGCCTTATCATCATGCATATCATATCATCATATGTTATCATCATAATCATCATCATGGCATCATTATATCATACATGTCATCCTTATCATGACATCATCACATCACATATCATCATCATCATCATGCATATCATACCATGGGTGATCATCATATCACATCACATATCATCATCATCATCATGCATATCATCATGCATATCATACCATGGGTGATCATCATATCACATCGCATATCATCATCATCATCATGCATATCATCATGCATATCATACCATGGGTGATCATCATATCACATCGTATATCATCATCATCATCATGCATATCATCATGCATATCATACCATGGGTGATCATCATATCACATCACATATCATCATCATCATCTTTAAATTTGATCACCACATCACCCTTCCTCAATTCATCAATTTCATCTCATATTTTACACTCGCATCCCATGCGAGAAAACCTCCGGGCATGTATCCAAGATACAACCGGGCATCCGGCCCCCCCACATTCCGGGCATCTCGCATCGCAACTAGCATCACGAGGAACCTCCGGGCATGTATCCAAGATACAACCGAACATCCGGCCTTTACCCTTCTAGCCGGGCATCTCACACCCAAATCCTGGCATCGCGAGGCATTCCCTTTGGGCAAAGACCTCCGACAGGGCTTCCGGAATTATGTACCGACATACCACCAGACCTCCCCTGGAATTACGTGCCGTATACCACCGGGCATCCCGAGACTCCCGGGGAAATCCGGCAATGTATCTCTATACATTCCGGCCATCATCCTCCACCACAACCACTTTCTCACATATCATTTTCCACGTTCACTATCCTTTTAATCTCATTATTACATGGCATGTGATTCACACATGCATCACAATTTATGATCATACATACACCAATGTCATATAACAATGCATAATAAATTCAATGAAATTCATGGCCAATAAAATAATCCCTTTTTATTTTTTTATTACTTTATTATTTTATTGTTATATTTATTTATTTTCATAAATAAATATTAAATTTAATATCTATGATTTTCCCAAAATCATAATATTCAAACAATCACTAAACAAATCAATAGGATGACAATTTCATACGAAATTCATGGCCAAATTGGATTTCACATAATTTCACAATTTCCACAAAATAGCACATGATATTCGGATAATGACCAGAATTGCACAGTTTCCAAATAAATTCGATTAAAATACTCATATGGCCTCCAAAAATTACGAAACTTTACAGGGTGATAGCCAACACATTTTCGTGCATTTTCCATGAAGAACTCTAAGCCAAATTCTTTTTAGATTAATTTATACAACCCCACGAAACCTCTGGAACCACTACCGCGTCGTCCAGAATACACATCTCCGAAATATTAACATTTCACCCATCTATTCTCTTTCGTTTCCTATGAAATTTGAGTATGTTATGTACCAAGTGTCCTTTACAAGTTTCATGAAGAGATCTAGGTCAAATAACCAAAGTATGGTCACCATTTAAGTCCATGAAGTCTCGGGTGTCTCGGAATACTTCACCAGAACTATCATTTCCAAGATCTAGCCGATTCACCAAGCTATACTTGTTCTTTTCGCTTCAAATTTGATTATGTTGTATTTTAAGGTGTTACCTACAACTTTCATGAAGACATCAAAGTCAAATCTTCAACAGAAATCAACATGCAAACAAAAATCCAGCAAGAAGTCAGTGAAAACTTCACAGATCTAGGGTCTCCGTATAATAGAACTTTAACCCCTCATATCTCCATCATTTTCCACGAAATTTCAGTATGTTGTAGTTCAAGATGTTAGCTACAACTCTCATGAAGATATCACAGCCAAAATCGAACTCTAAACATGCATGCAAGCTCTCACAACATTCTGACTCAAACAGTTCATACGAAAATATTCCAGATCTAGCATCTCCGTAGGATGAGAGTTTGACCCCTCAAATCTCCATCATTTTCCATGAAATTTTATTATGTTATAGTTCAAGATGTTAGCTACAACTTTCATGAAGAGATCGAAGCCAAAATCGGACTCTAAACACACATGCAAGCTCAAACAAATTTCTGACTCCAAACAGTTCATGCGAAAACATTGGTGCAAGAGTAGAAAGTGGATTCCCAACTTGCCTCTAGACCTCACGAACAGCACGAGCGGACGGCGGCGAACAGGCTCCTTTCTCTCCCTCTCGGCTTCCTCTCTCTCTCACGATTCCTCTCTCTCTCTCTCTCCCTCTCTCTCGGCCGAATGGAGCAAAAACCGCTCACTCACCTTTCTCTCTCTCTTTTTATATCCCCATCTTCTCATGATTAGTAATCATTGCTTGCCACCTAAATGGACCAATGCATGGCATCCTAGTCTAGGCCAACGCATGCCCTTCTTTGCGCCACTTGTCTTGATCCATGCATGGGCCGGCCACCTCTTCCTTTGGGCCTTAATGGGCCGGTCGAACTCCCTCTTGGGCCGACTAGCTTGGCCCATCAAGCTTAGGCCAAATGGGCTTAAGGCCCATTCGAAAATTAACCCCTTTTTCCCCCTTTTTTTTTTTTTGAATTCCTTCTATAAATATTTTTAAATTTCCATTTTCATCTTGGCCAAAGTCTTGGGACATTTTGTTCATTGAAATTTAATTTATAAAGTACATGGCCAAGCATAAATTATTAATCTATCAAATTTAAATTTTCACAATCATATGCACAAATCATCTAATTAAAGACTAATGGCTAAAGCATAAGCCATGGAAATTTTTATCACCTAATTAGGAACTTTAACACACCTCATGGCTGGGCTTTGAATTTTTGGATGCCACACTACGGCCTACAAGTTTTACAAAAACTTTTTGGAAATAATTTTTGTAAGAATCTTTTGTAGGTCTTTGTTTAATTCTTTTCTTTACCTTGGGAAAGTCAATTAGAGGAATGGTTTCAGCAGTCATTCACAAACCTAATTTGTTGAAGTAAGGTCTTTGTGCATAATTTTTTTTTTTTTCAATTTCTCATATCCTATAGAAAACCTTTTAGAAATGCTTAAGATATCATTTTTCAAGAATGCATTTTCTTTTGAAAGTTATCTGCATTTTCTTTCAAAGTAATAACACTTTTGCCTAAACTTTTGACATTTTCTTTCCAAACAATTTCTTGTTGCTTTAATGCAGAATTTTCCCTTTTAAGTTCGTAAAACCTCTTGAAGAGGTTTTGAGACTAAGATACTATTCATCAATATATTTAGAAACTTTAGTAGGAGTTTTTAAATTACTTACCTCGATTTCACTATCTAAGTCTGAGTCTATCTCAGAGTCAGAATCTGAATCTGATTGTGCCATGAGACAAATATTGGCATAATCATCATCACTTTCCTCACATTCAGTGTCACTCTAGGTTTCTGCTTTAAGTGTTTTTCGATATTTCTCAGCTTTTACTTTTTTTCTCTTCAGCAGAGGACAGTTGGATTTGATGTATCCCTTTTTCTTGCATTCAAAGCAGACTACATCTTTGTTAGATTCATCATCCTCAGCTGATTTATTTTGTAGCTTTTGAGAACTTTGTTTCTTCGGATTGAATCTTCTTCCTTTTCTATTCAGTTTTCTAAACCTTCTTATTATGATAGCAAGCTCTTCATCGTCCATGTTGTCTTCAGAATCTGTGACATCAGAATCATCATTAGATTTTAATACAATGGATTTTTTACCTTTTCATCTTCGTTGATTTGCTCCACTTCATAAGACTGAAGAGTGCCAACCAATTTGTCAATAGAGAGTGGCATAATTCTTTGTGTCTCTCTTATTGAGGTTTTAATGTGGTTCCAATCTTTGGAAAGCCTACGCAGTAACTTGTTGACCTTCATGAGTCCAAAGATTGGTTGACCTTGATACTCAAGACCAGTCACGATTTCTATAAAACGACTAAACATGTCAGTAATAGATTCTCCTTGTTTCATCTTGAATGCTTCATATTGACCGAGTAGAATATTGATTCTGGTTTCTTTCACTCAATTGGTTCCTTCATAAGTGATGTGCAATCTATCCCAGACTTCTTTAGCTGTTTCACAAGAAGATATTCTGTTATGTTCAGTAAAAGATAATGCACAATAAAAGGAATAAATTGCTTTTGCATGAAGAGCTTGTCTTTTGGTTATCTTTTCTTGAGTCATTTTACTGGACTCAACAACTTATTTTCCTCTTTCTGAGATTGTTGCAGCTTTATGAATGATTCATTTGTCTACGACGTCCCATTCCAGAGGATCCTTTGATCTTAGGAATACATTCATCTTGTTTTTCTATATGTTGTATTCATTTCCATCAAAATAAGGCGGTTTGGTATTGCTCTGCCCTTCAACCAGACCTGGAGCCAACATATTAGCCATGGATCGTTAACTCTGAAGTAAAAACACTTCAATTTAAGTGAGTACACGAGCTCTGATACCAATTGTGGAAGCTAATATGAGCACCTAAAGGGGGTGAATAGGTGCGAAAATAAATTTTGCAATGTAAAGATTATAATTTTACTTTTGAACCGACTCTATTTAGCAATAGATTATGAAAAAGAAATTAGACTCTAACAAACAAATATTGTTGCGATCAAAGTAAAGAGCTTAGAGAAGATAATAATATAACACAAGGTTTATAGTGGTTCGGCTTGATACAAGCCTACGTCCACTCTTCCACACTGACAACCCACTGGCTGGATTTCACTAAGAACCTAAAGAGTTGTTACAGTATAGCACTTCCTTGATTCCACAGTGTAGAGACTCTGCTACACTTCCTCAAGGTCTCACAGAAATATAAACACTCTTTTGAGTACAAGTTTTCGCTCAACAATTGAATTTGACAAAGAACAAGGAGCTTCAGACTTTAGAATTCTTCTATCGTGCACACACTCAAATAACTGGAACGACTTCCTTATATACTCCTCCATGTCTTCATACCCGTTGGCACTTACCAAAGGAGTTCTTCCAATCTACCGGTTGGACATAATCAATTAAAAAGATTTCGAGTTATTTAAGGAATATGACGATAGCCCACCAATCCTGCTCACCCATACAATCAGGATCTAGGTTTTCATAAATAGAACATTCCAAGTATGCTTCGTTAATCAACAGATCTAAATTACCCGAATTGAAATTAAAATGAATAACATATTCCAAGATGCCATATCCAGCCGAGAGATCTTCTTCAGTCGATAGAATCAAATTCTTAACAAGATACTCAGTTCTGGATAAGTCTTCTTCGACGGTCTAGAAACTATCAATGAGTATAGACTCCGAATCTTGAGTCTGGCGGTTTGACGATCTTCAGAATTTGACTAAAGAGTCTGCAAGTCTTCAGACTAAACTAATGGAAACGTTTTGTTAGCTTCAAAACAGACAAGGAAGTTTTCTCCAACACCAACCACCTACCATGCTGAGCCGTGAAGCCTCGACGTAAGCTGCTCCGACACCATCCTTTGGCCCGACGTCGAGATAAACTGCCATCCCGTTGAGCTCATACCCGAATCGTGCATCCCATGAAGTTTCTGTTTTGTAGGTTTGTTGATCGTAAGCACCACTGAGAGACCCATCGGCCAACATCTAGGAACCACCATGTGACCCACCGCCACTCAAGTCATCACTATCAATTGCGCCATTGGCCACCGTTTGCAAGTCATCCATCAATAAATTTCAATTTTGAATTATATCTGCAAATTAGGTAATTATCTTATCTAAATTTGATTTGGATATTTATTGCCTAATACATGCTCTTCAATATTTTACGTGTATATTTGAATGATAGGCGCATTTCCAGTCAGGGTTTATTGCCTAATCTGCAACTGCACGTCAATTTTTTATTCCATATATAAAACTTTAGATGGAATAATTAATCACGCGGGAGTAAAATTAATATCTTGATCTTTAAGGCTTAAGATCAATTTATCCATTTTATTAGCGAAATAATCAAGTTAATTTGGATATTGTTCCCTGATTTGAACGATGTATAATATCTTTGATGATTTTGAATGATTTAATGTTTATCTTTTAATTGCTTTATTTATCCCGAAAATACCAAAAAAGATTGCATTTGCATATCATGTGAATTAGAATTAATTTCCTAGATAGAATTGCATGATAGAATAGTTAGGTTCTTTTCTGATTATATTAGAATGCATGTTTAGATGGTATCTAGGTTAGATAATATCTTTGAATTAAATTGCATGTTGAGATAAGTTTCTAAGTTAAGATAGGATTCAGATTAGTCTATTTCCTAACTTACAATAGATAATATATCACATTAGTTAGATTTTTAATTATAAACTTTTTATAAAAAAAATACAAAAATATCATGCGCGTCATTTAGTGATTGTTGCTAAGTCAATTTAATTAGAAATTGCCTATCATTAGAATTAGGTCATTTAGTTATATTGCATTGCATAACGTATGATTCTCATTAATTAAATGAAGACAAAAATTGAGTGGTTGCGTATTAATTAGAAATCATATCTAGAACTATTGATATGAATTATGTTCTAACAAAGTAGATGCTTTTGTTGCTATGAGGTAAGTCCAACAATTTATTCATTACTTTTCTTGGATGTTAAATTGGTAGTTTGCGTACCCGTATAATCACCTTATATGTTAGGGAAATAGATTTAAAATCAATCCAAATTGTTTACCAAACATTTTTGAAAATAAAATAATGGTACCAAAAGGGCGTTAGAGAAATCTAGCGTAATCAAGTCCCCAAACTCATAAATCTCTGGTTCGTAGGAGTAAAGTAAATCTCTCGTTATTTTACTTGGGTTTCTAATCGACCTACTAAAAATAGATTAGTAGCAACTCCTAATTGAAAATCAATCGTATGTTAAGATCTTGAACCTAAGTCGTGAATTGGTATGGGCTTGGAAGAGCTCAAGTTAAGTCTAGGCTTAACAATCCATTAGCCAAACCCTAAGTGGTTCACTCGAAATTTGGTCGCGACATCGGGCTTTATACTTGACAACCTCGTTTTTCTCGTTTCGTTTTTGGATAAATACCCATTTATATCCAACGGGCTTTACATTATCGAGGATATAAGTTATAGGTCCAAAAACCTCTCGTTTAGTTAAGGAAGCTAATTCTGCTTTAATCACTTCCTCTTACTTAGGCCAATCTTGCCTTTGACGGCATTCGATAATAGATTGCGGCTCATAATCATCATTCATAATTTTATGAGAACCTGAGAATGCAAAAGTATCATCAATGATGATTTTATTTCGATCCCAAATTTCATTACAATATGTAATGGAATTCTCAGTATTCCCAGGGTTGATGTTCCTTTCATGGGTTTGCCCCTCTTTAGGGGGCAATAAGCTCTTTGGGAGTGAGCACAATGCTAGGCTCTTCTGGAGCAGATTTCTGATTCATTCCCATTCGTTTTCGAGGAGTAATATCTTTTGATCCAATCAGTCTACCACGCTTCAAGTGTGGGGGATTTTGATCTCCTTTACCCTATCATTTGGGAATAGCTATCATAGCTGGAGCATTTGCAACTAGAATATGATAATAATGCAAATAAATGTGTAAATGTGACATTGCGCATAGATAATAGGAAAACATAAGACCATCTACAAGATGCGTCCACTAATACCATAAAATATCGAAATGGCCAACTTGGTGGTTATATTGGTCCACAAATATCAACTTGAATTCTTTGCAAGAATAAAGGGGATTCAAGATTAACCTTTGTTATAGAAGGTTTGATAATGAATTTTTCTTGTGAACAAGCCTCACAATTATAATCTTTGGACAACAATACATTTGTATCATTTAAATGGTGTCATTTTATATTTTAAATTATTCTACGCATCATTGAAGTGCTAGAATGATCAAGGCAATCATGCCATAGTTTAAACTAATCAGGGTTTACCAATCTCCAGGATGTAGTGGCGTAGGTTTCAACAGTTTTAATTATGACACAATACAAACCCAAAAAAGAAACTTCTAGCTTCTCATGGATGGTCTTAAGGCCTATGTTATAAGAAGAAATGCGAATATATTCATTATCTTGCTTATAAATAGTCTCAATATAGTACCAATTACAGCGTACATCTTTGAAACTGAGCATATTCTTTTTTGATCTAATGTTTAGAAACGCATTCTCAATATGGAGGATTGTGCCATTTGGCAAAATAATTGTGGCATTCTCAAAACCATCAATAATCAGAATAGGACTTGAAATTGTATGGATTTGTGCCTTATGCAATGTCATACTTGAGAAAAAGTGCACTACGAAATATAGTATGTGTTGTTACACTATCAAACAAACAAATATTTTACTTTTTCTTTGTATTTTCCATTTGTATTTATATTGACAACTTCAGGTGTCAAGTATTATAAAATTTGCATATAATCCTTGCAAAATCAAATCCTTAAATTAAGTAAAAAGATTTCCAAATATCCACTTCCACTTCAGGAGCAGAAGGATACTTTTAGATTTGAAATTTGGCTTCGTGCCAAGAAAAATAAAAATGAAGAATTGATAGAAGAATAAGTTAATCAATAAAAAGAATACCCACCTTGCAAAAATTACTTACTCAGTCGGTAGATCTTCGTGCTTGCAGAAATTACTTACTCAATTGGTAGATCACTTGTAGAAATTACTTACTCAGTTGGTAGATTCTCGTGCTGATAACATGTTGTAAAATATTGCGTTGCGAATATAATAGAGAAGAGATTGAGAAGAGAAAGCAAGTGAACACTAGAGATAGTAGAGAAAGGCAAATGAAAGAGTTTTATTTCCAGTATCTTATTGTTGTTGTGTTTTGTGATTGTTGTTCTATATTATTATACATCAAAACTAAACTTCTATTTATAGGAGAACAAGAATGTACTTATCATTAATATCAATGTATCAAATGATATATGTACTGGATATGGGAGATGAATGTTCATTGTATAGGGAGATGTACTTAAAATGTATGATACAAATGTATCATGATAAGTACATTAGATAAGATGAATATAATGAATATTCATTTATGTATTTCATAACAGCTATGAAATTTTAATATGTTATGCATGAAGGTGTCTCCTACAATTTTCATTAGGGAAGTACGACCAGACAAAGTCCTAACATTTTTTGAAAAATACAAAAACACATTGAGGTCATCAGTTCAACCATTCAAGTAGATTAACATTACAAAAACAACCAGGCCTTCAAACCAGCCATATTGATCAAGAAAAAATCAAATTAAATATGTGTTATAGTTAAGGCTATTTAGCGCAACATTCATGTAGGGATCGTATCAAGGATCGAGATAGAAAATTCTGCAAATTAGAGAGACCACTGAAGTCACTCGTACCGCAGTTCTAGGCAGTACCAACATGGTAAGAAAGTATGTCCTTGTACCGACTACCTTATCCCAGAAAATCCACAATGAATATATGTCATAGATCATGGTCTCTTGCATGACTTTCATAAAGGAAGTTTCACCTAATTTGCAACACAATAAGCTATATAAAATCAACACAATAAGACCTACATGGATCCCACGAATTCATAGTTCAACCATACCACCACATCAGACCTCACAGAGCACATGCAACATATATTTTCAGTTATCGATCATGAAAAAGCTCCTACAAGCTAAACACAAGCACCAAAACCACATACAGCGCCATCTAGAAAATCAGTATGCATGCCTTTTTTTTCCTTAAAACCACACCTTTATAACATCTTAACATCTCTATTTTATCATCACAACACACATGCATAGCCACGAAAATAAGCAAACACCAAGAATAACAACAAAGCTTCCTATTCTACAAAACCAAATCAAGCCCCAAGAAGATCAAAGGGAGTAGGACAGTGCCGTTTCTTCTTGCCTTAAAGTTCTAGTGCTTTTGTCTTCTCCTCCTAGGCTCACCGTGAGCTTGAGAAATTCTTGAGCTTGCTTATTGTCTTGGGTGAGAAGGAGGGAAAGAGAGAGAGAGAGAGAGAGAGCTTGCGGGTGAGAGGGGGAGAGTGAGACGGTGAGAGGGAAGGAGAGGTTCGGCGAAGAGAGTTAGGGAAATGAGAGAGAGAAGAGGAAAAATATGGAAAAAAAAAAAAAAAACAATAAGGGAGAGGGGCTGTCAATTTGAAGAAATGATTGAGGAGGTGATCTTGACTTGTCCAAGACTCCTCTTGCGTGACAGGAAAGTGGTCAAGGGGAAAATAGCTTCATCACGGCCATAATTTTAGGCTATTTAGCCTATTTTCCCTTATATTTCGTTTTGCATGTGTATCTATTGGTCACTAAGGGGCGGCAAATTCAATTTAATGGCTAAATATGCCTTAATTTAATATAAATAGGACTTAGGTGGCCGAACGTATACATACATGTACATTAAGCACTTTAATAAGACTCAGGTACATATGATAGTCATACAATGCATGATTTAATTACCTTGAGTCCTAAATTCATCCACTAGATCGAATCATTTATACTAATAAGATTCGTCACGACCAATTAATAAGCTAGGCGAAATTTGGGGGCATCACAGACCTACACTTGAGGCAAGGGCAACCCTCGCTAGCCTAAACATGGGTATCTTTCACCCACAGTCAATGATGACGGCCTTGCCTAAGGCCAACGACTTTTGCCGGCCATTAACCAGCTCGGTGATGTCAATGGAGGGAAGAAGGGAAAAGAAAAACAAAAGATAAAAAAGAAAAAATGTCAGAAATTTTTTAAAAAGTTATCTATGTCAACAATTTCAAGTCAATTTTGGTTGAATTGGTAAATCGTTAAACGTTTATGACTACATTAGCAAAATATCAAAATATTTAGGACTAATTGGCATACTTGAAATGAGAAGGGTTAAATTGGCAAGTTGTAAAAATATTTAGGACTAAATTAACACAACTGAAGGTTTAAGACTGAATTAGGCACTATATAATAGATTTATGACTTTTTGGATAATTTTCCCTAACTCTAACCATATCATCTCCAATAAAAGACAAAAAGATTGAGGCACAGGAGCACTGCACCAGATAAGAAATACCCAGAAGGGAGAACTGCGTAATCTCTATATAATTTTGTATATCATAATAAAGTAGTATGTGATCAATCAATAATAAATGACAAGATAAATATAATATCAATTATAATCAATTGTAATACAAAAGACGTGGGAAATCAAAGGAACTATCTTAATTTCTCTAACAATACCGATCTGTTCCCATGCAAGGAATTTGCTTGAGAACCGTAAATTATGACCTCTTATTGCCGTGCATTTTGGATTCTGACTGGGGGGCGATAATTGTTATTGATTTGTCACACCTACTAATCTATTTTTGGAGGAATGGAGTGATCATCTCTCTTTCTTTTTTAGTTCACAATCTATCGTTTTGCCATATTAGAAATAGCTAAGATTAAATTAGAGGCAGGATACAGATAACTCAAAATGAAACCTTAG
This sequence comes from Eucalyptus polyanthemos subsp. polyanthemos, assembly GCA_017140185.1. NCBI lineage: Eukaryota > Viridiplantae > Streptophyta > Magnoliopsida > Myrtales > Myrtaceae > Eucalyptus > Eucalyptus polyanthemos. The sequence goes on along the minus strand of CM029461.1, from coordinate 50,145,562 downwards.
TTACAATAAAGAAATTTAGTAATTATTCTATTGGTTTGGTAATAAACTAGACCCACTTGCCATCTTTTTCCATCCACGTTGACAGCGGCAGTGTCCCGAACATTAAACTTTAGAGAGCTAGATTGACCCGCCTGTGTGGTACCGTCAAACAAGACAACGGCGGATGATTTGGACAGCATTGATCTATCGACTTCAAATCTAAACCATTTCAATTTTCTCAAAATTCTGTATTCTCTAGCAAGATATGTTTTGTGGTTTTGTCCTCTGTTGAATCTGATTACTCTTTGCACCTAAACTCTTTCCTTTTCAGCTATTCGTTGTCCAAAACAAGCGAGATTTTCCGACAAGTTCTTATGTGGGGAATAAGGTCAGCGGAAGGGTTTTTGTTGAGTTAACGAACACGATATAAATGCGATGGAAGAGAGATTTTCCATTTCCCAACTAACGAATGTCATGCACTAACAAAGCTAGATGATTATATACTTCTCTCCTTATTTTCAGCAAATGACATTGCCTTCTGTCCTTTTTGAGATTGCTGATTAGGTAGGTACTCAAAGCATGAAGATGAAAGCAAGATCAAGCAAGAATGATTTTCTCTTGAGAAGACAACAATTATATAGACGCACGCTTGCACTCGCACTTGCTTTCCACATAATGAAAAAAAAAAAGAGCAATACCCACGATTTCAGTCAACAGGGAGAATGGTCAACTTTAGTCTACTCTTGCCCACGCGGAAACTCATCCATCTAATCTATCAACTTATGCTTTTGGGTTGGAATTGGTAACAACCAAGCAGGTAGCTGTTTCCAAATATCCAGTTCATTAACTTTCGAAAAGGTCCGACCCTGTGCTTTTCTTCCGAAAGAGACGTTTTTATTTGTCAATATGAATGGAGTTACATACATACAGGGAAAGAGAAGTGTACACCAGGTGCATTCTCAAGAGCAAGTACTTTGCCAAAGAAGGCGGAAATTCTTTTCATATTTTCATGCAGATATACCGTGAACTAGACTCTCAATCTACAATGGAACAGCTCATGCCTCGGCAACATGTTAATTTTGTGTGCATAAAATCTCGTGGATCTTCACCGACCCTCGACTATGGTAATAGTAAACTCGCTTGTTTCGACCTCTATTTGATCATTAAACCTTTCCGTGTAAAATCCCGGTTGCTTGGGCTGTGGCAATGAGGCGCTCTCGCTGTCCAACATCAGAAGCACAGATGACATGGTCGGCCTTTGGTCCGGACTTTGTTGAACGGACAAGAGGCCTATCTGGATGCACCTGATAACTTCCGATATTGGAAATGAATCCTCCATTTGTCTGTCTATGAGTTCGATGGCCTTCCCTTGAAGCCATAATTTCCAGGCCTGAAAATTGCAGCGTCTTAGGCAATTTTATTTGAGTAGTATCAGAACTCGAATTGGAAGCTTGGAGTAGAAGCTTACATGTCCAAGAAGGTTAAAATTGTGATCATGATGATGAAATTCCCTGTTCCTCCTGCCGCTAATTATTTCTAGGACTAGAACTCCAAAGCTAAAAACATCCGATTTAGTTGAGAAAATTCCATCTATTGCATATTCTGGAGACATGTATCCACTGCATTACATTTTGTGGCAGAAACGCATAAGCCAATGCAAAAATTAGCCACTAATAATGAATCCAAATATGGAAAATATTTAGTATGCTGAGAACTTCGAAAGGCACTTACTAAGTCCCAGCTACACGTTTCGTCTTTTCTAGGAGTTGATCTCCTCTGAAAGCCCTGGCCATGCCAAAATCTGATATCTTTGGGTTCATCTCGCTATCCAGCAACACATTACTAGCTTTTAGATCCCGATGAATTATTCTCAATCTTGAGTCGCGATGTAAATACAGAAGTCCCCTTGCAACACCCACAATGATATCGAACCTCCGTCTCCACACGAGAGAATTACCTCCTCTATTACCTACCAGTGTTTTTGGGAGACCCAAATCAACCATAGGAATTCACAGTCAAAACCACGAACTAACTTAAATTAGGATCAATCCTATCTGAAAAAGAAAAGTTCGAAGTAATGAACGACAGTTTGAGACTAAGTTGTGGTGCTAGGAACAGACCAAATATTAACGAGTCAAGGCTTCCATTTGGCATATATTCATATACTAGCATCCTTTCCTCTCCGTCAATACAGCATCCCAATAGCTTGACAAGATTTCGGTGTTGAAGTCTTGCAATCAACAAGACTTCATTCTTGAACTCGTCACAACCCTGTCTCGAGTTCTGCGACAGCCTCTTGACAGCTATTTGAACTCCATCGGACGTTAGACCCTACAATATTTACGTTCACCATTCGAGACAACCATTCAAAATGATGAAGCTAAATCACATATCCATGTCTAATTCGGTAAGTACATATCCAAGTCTTCCTTTCTTTATATGGGGGCTGTCATAGTATTTTTTTACCTATTCTGGAATGAAAGACGGAAAAATGAATGAACCCCCACCCAAGCTCGTATGAGAGTTGACGAGCATAAATACTCTCTTTAACTTTTATTTTGATGGACTGACCTCATTGGGATAGGTGAATTCTTATAGATCCAGCCAATATTCATTGAAACAATGTCCATATTCATAGATAGTGATATCGAAAAGGTCCTTACCTTGTAGACAGGACCAAAATCGCCCTCTCCGATTTTATTGAGAGACGAAAAGCTATTAGTCGCTTTAGTAATGTCTTCCAAGTCTAGTATAGGCAGCTCCAAGTTGTCTTCACTCCCAGCTTGCACCTCTGATATTTTCCCTGCCAAAAATAGTTGAAGACTTGTGTAAGGTAGACACTTTTGCCGTATATCAGCTTGAAATTGTTCGATACACTTTTCTGTTTTAGGAAAAGATCTTCGTGAAGTTTGAATACATTGGCCAGTTTAATTGCTCATTTATATAAACCTCCCGTTTGTTGCTGCAGTAATACTAATGAAGACCTGATTCTAGCATTCTTACAAAGTTGAGTAGGAAAGATGCCTAATAGCTTATACAATGTTTGAAAGTGCCTTGAGGAAAGTGAAATAATTGTACTAGAGATTTTTAACCAGGGTCGATATTTGCTCAGGAAGAAAGTCACTTTACCTAGACGTTTTTTGGTTCTCCTCCTCCAGAAACAGAGTAGCAAAAGAATTGCTAGACACAGTGATGCGGCGACTGCTGCCACCACCAACCACGATTTCCACTTATGATTGCCTACGACCCACAATGGAAGAAAAATTTCAGGAGCAGCTTGGGAGACAAGATGGAGACAAAAATCTAGCCTCACTGAATTTCGAATATATACCTAGGTCAGACGCCATGACCCTGATGAAAACATTTTGATTGCTGCTTGATTGGATGAGCTTTCTGATGTCGATAAGATCTCCATACCAAAGCAGACATCCACTACCCTTCCCGGCAATGTACGCCTGGGTATATGCGGTGCAAGTGCAATTTTTCAGGCACTTGGCCCTGCATTCGTCAAGGCTCATGCTTTTGTTCACCCAGTAACTCAACATATCAGGAACCTTCACACCCTCCACCTTCTCAAACCTTTCTCCTTTAGGACAATTTAAGGGCTTCTTCTTAACGCACCCTCTGGACCAAACATGCATCGCCCATTCCTGGGGTGATTTCGGGGTGTACCCGGTCAGGCAGCTGCACATCTGGGCATCACCAATCGTGCACACAGCGTTAGGCCCACATTTTGAATACTCGTCACAGGAATCATTTGGCAGCTCATATATGACTGTCCACTGCAAGTTATTGCTCCAGACACAGCGATGAAGCGTACCAGAGGGGCTGAGCGCTGCCCTTGTGATGGTGGAATCATTGTTGAGTTGATAAGTAAAGTACACTTCTTGAGCAGTCATCACGAACTTGGGATTGATGATTGCATTCGGGTTCATCGGCACTCCACTGAACTGATTACCATCCCAAGGCCCACTTCGTTCAATTACTGAAGCATTCCTGCGGAGGAACTTCTGGGGCAGTCCCTGCAGTTCAACTGCGTATGTGATGTCTCCTGTGGAAGGATCGTCCAAATCCCTCCAGGAAGTGAGGTACCGATTCAAACTGATCCTCAGGTCCCATCCTAGCTTCATCCCTGCTAGTAATGTATCGAAAGGATGATCGAAACTCTGCCACAAGAAATTCCCCGAACCATGGTTGTTTTCATCTATCAGGACTAGATTCCCAGAGTCTAGAAGCCGCGCAGCCACGTTATTGGAGGTCAGATTTGCTGTGTTTATGGACCCCCAAACGGCTCTTCCTGTTCCATCAACGATGATTAGATTCCCTCCTGTCCCAATCTGCAGAACTCCTGATGAGCCGTTGATTGGATCGTCCCTATTTGCCACCCAGACAATGGTCTTCGCCGGGATGTTGTAGAACCATATGCCCACATACCGATTAGATGAATTTCCAGCGCTGAAGAATCCAAGCTCAAACTTTGCTCCCGCTGAAACTAGAGTTTCGTTATCTCTGACCGGCTGAGACAGAGTTATCGTGTCAGCTGATCTGCTGAGCTCTGCTGCTGTTGAAAGCAAGGTGATGAAGATGAAGAAGTGAAGAGGAGAATGAAGAATCTCCATTGAAGAAACAGAACCCAGAGAGCGAATTATATGTAATAGTGTGGCTCAGACTTGGAGTTTTGTCGGATTTTGTTTTTTCAAACATGGTTGGCGACTACAAGGAGGGTATTTTCTCTAGAAAGATGGTTCCAGAAACAGAGACACACACACACGGACCTGGAGTGCCATAACTTGGCAGAAAGGGACACTTAAAAGTGCCTTGAGTGTCAATCTAGCCAAAAGGATGACGTGGCATTTTTCCGGCGAATCGAGCCCAAAATGACGCCGTTTTGCATGATTACATGGCCCAATAATGCAAAAACAGCGTCGTTTTGAGATGACATGGTAAAAAAGTAATATAAAAATTAATTTAATTTAATTTAAAATTAAATGTAGTTAAAATATTAAAAATTAAATTTTAAAATAAAAAATTATTAAAAAAAGGGGGGGGCTGAGCGCTTAGCCATCGTTGTTGCCGAGAAGGGCCGTGATGGAGGGGGAGGGTCGGCTGGGGTCACCGGCCCTTGGCCAAGGGCCGGCGACCCCGACCAACCGATGGTGAGGGCTCGCGAGCCCTCGCGTCGACTGGGCACCCCCTACCGACCCTCCCCCTCTGTTGCCGGCCCTTCCCGATGACAACGGGGAGCCCTTAGCCACCACCCGTCCCCCTTTTTTAATTATTTTTAATTTTAAAATTATTATTTTTAATAATTTAACTAAATTTAATTTTAAAATTATTATTTTTAATATTTTAACTATATTTAATTTTAAATTAAATTTAATCAATTTGTATAATATTTATTTACCACGTTAGCCCAAAACAACGCCATCTTTGCATTATTTGGCCACGTTAGCGTGTAAAACGGCATCGTTTTGGGCTCACTTCGCCGGAAAAATGCTACGTCAGCCTTTTGGCCGGATTTTGGCTGAAGTGGCACTTAAGTAATCCGTTTTTCTTCAAATGTGGCACTTAAGTGTATCTTTCGTAAGTTATGGTACTTAAGTATTACTTTGTGCCAAGTTATGGCACTTGAAACATTATTTTTCCCATAAACAGGCATTAAGTGTAAATTTTGTGGCTGTTCGTTTTCCAGACAAACTTGATGGTGGCAGAATGAAATATTCAATTGGTTTGATCAAAGTTGAATGTGGATATACGCTGCCGATTTGGTGAAAGACCAAGTGAAAATTTCTTTGGATATATCCCAGTGACGAGTACAAATGTTGATTAAGTTCGTTATTGGCTTTGTTGGTAAAGAAGGGACCAATCTATGTGATTTAGGCGCATTACAATCTCGTGTTTGGATTACTCGGATTTGTTATGATTTGCACCTAATCCAATTCACGAGGTTAGCCAAACAGTTCATAGAACTTCCTCATTCTATCGGCTCATCCATACTAAATCCATACTTCTCATTGATAGTGTTTGGATAATTTACCATCCATTCTAAACTAGAAAAAAGGATAACTTCTGATGATCAGATTATTTAATATAATTACTTACAAACATTTGAGAAAAATCACTGATTGCAAGATTGGCAATATCACCATTTATTAAGAAAAAATTATGACCTATGAGAATAATTACTAACTGATGGGCCCCTAAGGCTAAGCATTACAATCATAGAGACAAGTTATTGAGATTGTAAAAGCAATTTCACGATAAATTTATATAATTCATGATTTTTCGTATGAAGACACCAATTATGGGATATTCAACCTTACGATAATTTAAGGTATTAACTTGTCAATTACAATGGCTTATAAAAAAAATTACAATTATTTGGGAAAATCCGTATCATCACTTAAAAAAACTTGAGGCATGTCACCATGTTGTAGTTCAATTACTAAGTGGTTACCATTTCCGCTTAAGGACTCTATAGTCAAACAACTGTCCAAAACAATAAATTACTAGTTATGGGTACAAACGAGTTACAATGGTTATAAGTAAATTACGATCTATAAAATAATTTTTTTGTCGATTTGATTAACCTTCACATTATTTTAGATAAATTACGCTAATTAGAAAAAAGAAAAGGTAGGGCAAAACTGGGACTGGTCCCACTTTTGTCCCCACGGGACTCTAGAAGCACCCGCAATTGAAATCAATTCGAGTCTGCAACCATGTGAAACGAAGACTATATGATAGAGCAGTAGAAGCGCTAAGCACCATTATTGCTAATTCAATGCACATGGTAAAGTCAAAAAGGGATTTTGACCAAACACTATCTTTTAAGGAAATTTCCAATTTTTTTAATAAAAAATCATTTTTATGGTAGAAATTGGTAGAATCCAAGACGTTCAGGACAAGCTAGCTACCGTGTGACACCTTTGTCTCATTTTTTTTTTTTTTTGCCATAACACCTTTGTCTCATTTCAATAATCTTTATCCTACATGCTGAAATTAGGCTTACTTGGCCTTATAGAGGGTTGACACGTGGCGGACAGCTCATAGCCAAGTTAAAGCCCGAGATGGGGGGAAATGGTTGCGTGAAATGGACGTAAGTATTTAACCTAAGTTGGAATAAGTGCATGAGTTTTGCTAGACGAAATATATAATCAGTTAAATGTGTAGAAAGTAACAGATCAATTTTGAATTAAAACGAACTTGGCCACCAGAGACTTGTGTGTGTACAAGACGCAAGCCATGACCCGAGACTTGTGGAAATGAACACTAAAAGTTTATGCAAGCCATATATAAAATTGATTTAGACATCGCCATGTACAAAGAATAGTTGCATTAAAAAGAGCAAATTATCTAGATACTCAAAGCAAAGTATGCTATATCACTTTATGAATGATTTGTAAACCAAAATTGTTTACAATCATGGAGAGAATTTGTGGCGTTCTTACTTATGCTAGTTGCCCCGGATGAACTATCTTATAGGACTGTGGGGTAACCTCTCCTCCACACTCAAGTGAGATTAGGATATTACCTTAGGTGTTACTTATTTCAATTGCGGTAGATAAATTACCTCAAGAGACAATGGGTTCGACCTTTCCTTTACACTTGAGCAAGATTGGGACATTGCCTTATAGGGTATCTGAATTAGGGGAAATTTGCGCTGTTCTTACTTATGGCGATTATGGTGGACAAACCACCTTTCGGGACCATGGGACAACCCCCTCCATAATCTAACGAGGTTGGTATATTGCCTCAGGGGTTATTTATTCCGATTACGATGGATAAATCATCCCATGAGACCGTGGGGTCATCCCCTCCTCCAGACTTAAGCGAGATTTGGACATTGCCTCGGGGTTATTCGGACTCGAGTAGCATAAATCAGATCTTTCTAATGAATGTTTTAAAGTTCTTATGTCGTTTCCCTCTTAATATGTTTCTGGCTCAAAGGATAATTTCAATAAACGGAATATTAAACGGTGGGATGGGCCGAATTTATATGCATGCACCCATTGGTTTTGCAATTTGTGTTCAAAGTAGTGCGACAAAGTCCATTACCGGGTATAGTCCACGTGACAATGGGACATCGCTCTTATAAAAGTGATGACGACAAAGAAGGACTTCATCATAATTTTATGAAAATGCTCGAGGACTTGATTGCATAATCTAATTGGTCAATTAATCAAACAAACCCCATACATAATGTTGTAGGCCTTCTAATGAAATTTATTAGTTAAAGCGTCGTGTCCTTAGATGAAAGTATAACCCTGGGGAGCTTGGGAGAATATATTGCATAACATCGACCAGATGTGGTAATGTGAAATACTAACTTAGATATGGCAAACTGAGCCGATCACCATTAATTAATACCACAATCTATCCATGCCAATACCATATAATTTGTTGGTTAAAGATCTCTGGTCTATTGACTTGATATTTGGGAGTGTTTGGTTTGGGACTCTAGCCGTTCTGAATTGTGCAATTTCGTTTTGAGGATTCCCCCACGTGAAAGGGAAGTATGAGGGAAGATTAAGGTGTAGACATGGATTTGTTTTTCCCTCAATGCCGGCACACGCGGGGAAAGAGTCAAGTTCGACTTTGACAATTGTGGTCGATCCAACTACTCCGAAATCCACGAAGATTATGGCATTGTTGATGCTTCTTTTTCACTACACGTCTGCTTTTTGGCATTTTTTTTTTTTTTTTTTTGGGTGTGAAAGAGAGAGGAGGTGCTATGGTGGGTGCCGTCGCAATGACGGTAGTGGAAGTGGCGGGTGGCTAGGAGACCTCGACGATCGGTTTTGGCAATGGTGTCGATGGGCTTTAGTGGTGATTAAGCTAGAGGTTTGTTAGCAGCTGTGATGGAGAAAAAGGGGTAGGGGTACTATTATTAGAAAGAGGGCGCAATGTCGAAAATAGTACGCGAATGCCTAGCCAACGTCAACTATGATCCTAATACTTTTTGAATGGAACCAAACTGGTCAAATTGAGAGAGAGATAATTGATTAGATGGGCTAAATTGGTTCCATCCAAATATTATAAAGAGTAAATTGAACAAAATTAAAACAATGAGGGCAAAATCACACGTCGATCGAGAATACAAGAGTTTAATTGTCATGATCTCCCTTGAAATTGAGGGTGCAAAATTGTGGTTGTGAAAATAGAGGGTGCTGACTGATGAAAGATGTGACAAGGCAAGTATGTCCAGAGCATGTCTTGCATCTGATTCACGTGGATTGACCACGTGGCTGGCTAGTCCGTCGTCCTATCCCGGACGATTGTGGGCCTCGTGCTTGGCTATAGCCACTGTTCGAAAATGACCTTACCGGAGAGAATTGACCGGAGCCTGGGCCTTCTCGAAGTGTCCATTTAGTCAGCTTCATGACAAGCACGGATCCTGGGATTGGACGAGATTGTTGAACTTGTGGTCAACCAAATCAGCTAAGTTTCTCCATCATCTCTCTCTCTCCCTCTCTCCTTCAACTGATATTATCTCATATTTCTCTACTTAACTAACTAATTCTCGAGAGCTCGTGACTTTTGGCCCCTATGACTAGCAGAAGAGCACACGCAAATTCATGCTGAATAACAGGAAGAGCATGACATACGTGTCCAGAGCGAAACGAACGTGATACACGCGTGGTTCTCGACATATCGTAAAAGATTGATAGTGGTTGACTGTACAGAATATGGGTTATGCTCCTATAATGTCTAGTAGAATGTTGATGCTGGACGACTGCATCGGGCAAGAGCAACTTGGCCCACTGAAAGGCAACGGTGTTCATGTCAATAACACTTGCAGGGAATCAACCATCGAATGTGTACCAGCATAACGAAGTTCAATTCTAGCAGAATTTTTTTGACATGTCCATGGAATTCCGTTACAGTTGCAGAGCGACAAGAAGCGAGTATAAACTGATTCTTCAACCTGGTGCTTCATTTAAGGTCGAAGAATGTGGAACTTCACTAGTTAATGGAAATGCCTAGCCTGATGATCAGATTGATATGTATAAGCCTGCAACAGATAGGATATTATGCTATGAAAGTGCAAGAAGTTATTTCCTTTTTTGAAAACTTGTATCATATGATTGTAACATCATTTGGTATGAAAATAATCGAGCATTTCATTTATCGAGACTCTTTTCTTATTACAGCTATAGTCAAAACATGGTATTGAAATAGATGTTGCCAACACAGTATATGCTCGGAGTTTGGGGTGGGGCGGCTGTTAATTCCCACTTTCCCGGCTACAAAATGTCTTTCTTACCAATCCGCTTTAGCAGCTGGAGGAATCGGACCAACGTTAAACTTCACCTTGTTGATTTCTTCCATGATTAGGTACATCGCTTTTGGTGAACTTGGAACATCTATCGGTTAGTGATGCATTGCTATCTCGCATTGGAAAGACTCAGCAGAAGCGAGAGACTGCACATGCTTGGCAATCTATCTACCTTCTAATAATGTTATGGTAATCTTATTCGAGTTACCATCTCTTTGACTCATTTCAACGTAAGTGTTTTCAGAGCTCCTCTCAATGTAGAAACCGGGCTGCTTGGGCTGTGGTAGGGAAGCACTCTCACTGTCCAACATCAGTAGCACAGATGACATATTTGGTCTATCGCCAGGATGCTGTTGCACACATAATAGCCCGATTTGTATGCATTTTACAACTTCCGATAGATCGAAAGAATTTGGAAGTTGTGGATCTACAAGTCGCTCGCCTTCCTTTCAAGCCACAACTTCCAGGCCTGACAAAAAAAAAAAAAAAAAAGTGAATTTTTAGGCCATTTCCAACGCAAGTATTGCTGTATTATGAGAATTTGACTTCTTAGAGCATTGTCGCACATGTCCGAGAAGATTGAAGCAATGGTCCGGATGATTGAATTCTCTATTCCTCTTTCCGCATATTATTTCCAGCAATAGTACCCCAAAGCTAAAAACATCTGATTTTGTTGAGAAAAGCCCGTCCATTGCGTATTCCGGTGCCATGTAACCACTGCAAGCAAAACAGAATGGATAAAAAGAAAAGGAATTTGAATGTGAATGTGTAAGCCCATGAAAATCCTTCTCACTACTTACTAAGTGCCGACTATCCTCTTTGTTTTCGCTAGTGACTGATCTCCGCCAAAGACTCTAGCCACACCAAAATCCGATATTTTAGGGTTCATCTCATTGTCAAGCAACACATTGCTTGCTTTGAGATCCCTATGTATGATTCTCAATCTCGAATCTTGATGGAGATAGAGGAGTCCCCGCACAATTCCTATGATAATGTCGAATCGCCTTCTCCACACTAGAGAATTTTCCCTTGTTTTACCTGATTTAAATCTTTTTCTAATCAGTAATTTTGGATGAAAGATATTTTCAACAAATTGCATATTGAATGGATATCAAACAGAGAAGGTATTGAACAGAGCAAACCAAATATGAAAGAGTCCAGACTTCCATTAGGCATGTATTCATAGATCAGCATCCTCTCTTCTTCAATACAACACCCCCGAAGTCTAACAAGATTTCGGTGCTGAAGCTTCGCGATCAACATGACCTCATTCTTAAATTCATTAAGACCTTGCCGAGAGTCTTCTGACAATCTCTTGACTGCAATTTCTTGCCCATTTGACAGCTGACCCTGACAAGTGAGTTGCATAATTTTTCCCGAGTGACAGGGGACAATAAAAATGAAATGCGGAATGAAGAGTAGTGTTCTTTTGTACGACATATGAAATCGTAGACTAAACTCTACCTTGTATACGGGGCCAAAACCTCCTTCTCCTAACTTATTTGAATCACAAAAGTTGTTAGTTGCTCGTAAAATGGTGACCATATCAAAGATCGGAAGCTGTAAGTTGTTCTCATCTTCAGCCTGAAGGTCGAACGTTATCCCTGTTGACCATTGAACTTTCATCAGAGCATATTTCTTTTTTTCCCCGGTACAAATGAACTATATGCAAGGGAAAAGTATTAAAAAGTCCTAAATCTTTTGTATTTATGCCAATTTAGTCTAAAAAATTTTCCACTTGGTGCCAATTCAGTTATTTCCGACTAATTTTGGTCGGATTTTGCTAACTGGGTGCCGGCCGGCTAACGTGGCATGATCAGCGCTAACATGTACAATTTTTAATAATATTTTAATATTTTTGAATTTTTCATTTTCTATTTCCTTTTCCTTTTTTTTTTCTTTTTTCATTCTCTTCCTCCTTCCTCCAGCCGATCACGACTGACCATTGACCTTGATCTTGCCCGATCTGGCTAGGTCAAGCCCTCATCTAGTCTTTGGCGAGGCCTTGGCCATGAGGGCAGCCTCGCCAAATCCACCGGGGGCGAGCCCCACCGCCCTGTGTGAGGCTGCCCTCACGGCCATCGGCAAGGGCTCGAGCCTCACTAGTGGCCGACGAGCTTGCCAGAGATCGGCAAGGTCGACCTCAACCTCATCAACCGTCACTTTTGGTCGATCGCCAAGGTTTGGTGACCAGTTGGAGGAAGAAGGAGAAGGAAAAAATAAAAAAATAAAATAAAAAAATTCAAACATATTAAAATATTATTAAAAGTTGTCTATGTCAGTGCTATCATGTCACGTCAGTCGATCAGTGCCTAGTCAACAAAATCTGGCAAAAATTAGTCAGAAATGACTGAATTAGTATCAAGTGAAAATGTTTAGGACTAAATTGGCACATAAAAAAAATGTCTATGACTAAATTTGCACAAATACAAAAGATTTAGAACTTTTTTAACACTTTTCCCCTATATGCAAGCAATGAACAGCTATTGCATGTATCAACTAAGGCACAGGTGTTAGCAATGAGGCCTCAGTGATGAACTTTCCAAGTATCAATAGATCTAAAATTCATTTGACTTGATGAGAAAATATGAGATTCATTTCCGTATGCTATCAATTTTCATTATTGATTGTTAACCCAGATAACAAAAATAGCAATACTATGACTTGACTCCAAGATACGAAAAGAGAGAACCAAGAATTATAGTTGACGTTCTGAAAGCAAATTATAGTCAGAACCTCAATTGCTATAGAGCAAGGGCTCAACTCAACTAAGGGAAATGGAGTACCTTGAGCATGTTTTTTCCTCTTCCAAACAATGCAGAAATAAAGCACCACCGAAACCACGACAAACGCCATGGAAATCGCCACTGCCACCCATTCTTTCCACTTGGAATTCACTGAATCTGAGAACATTGAGAGAGGTTAAAGGTGATCAAAATCAATGATGAATAGGATTATCATGAATCCAGGAATAAAAAATAAAACAAAGGTATATGTACTACCGAGGTCTGAGGCTGAAACGCGAATGTAAAGATCTTGATTCGCAGATTGGCTGAGTATGCTGACGTCAAGAAGATCTCCAAACCATAGGAGACAGCCACTTCCACCTCCGGTGACGTCTATGTTCGCGTAGGCCCTGCATGAGCAGTTCTTGAAGCACTCTAATTCACATTCCTTAAGGCTCATGCTAGTGTTCATCGTGAACTGCAACAAATCAGGCATTTTCACACCTTTGAGCCTCTTAAACCCTTCTCCTTTAGAACAATTAAATGGGTTCTTACTGACACACCCGCTACTCCACACAAGTGTATCCCACTCTGCCTGTGACTTCGGTTGATAACCAATCATGCAGCTACATACTTGAGGATTGCTGATCGTGCACATGCTATTGGGTCCGCAATTCCCGTAGACATCGCAGGCATCATATGGAAACATATAAATCATGGTCCACTCCTGCGTTTTCTCTTTCCACAGGTACCGTTGGTAGTTCCCTGAAGCGTTTAACACCATCCTCGTGATGGGGGATTCATTGAAACGGTTGAACGTGTAGTAGACCTCCTGAGAATTGTTGACGAACTTGGAAATGAACATCCAATTAGGACCCAACGGAATCCTACTAAACTGTATTCCATTCCAAGGCCCACTTCGGAAGTATTTGACACGTCCCTTACGTATGACTAGTTCGGGAATTCCTCCAAGATCGACACCGTAGGTGAAGTCTCCAGTTGAGGGATCCTCTGCGCTCTTCCAGGATGTCATGTGCCGGTCCAAACCCATCCTCAGGTCCCACCCGAGCTTCATGCCCTCCAATATTGTGTTGGAGGGATGATCAAAACTCTGCCAAAGATAGTTTCCGGAGACATTTTCACTGTCATCTTTCAAAACTAGATTTCCAGAATCCAGGAGCTGAGCAACTACGCTTTGCGAAGTAGTATTCATGTTATTCGACGACCACAAGACTCTTTCTGCTTGGTCGACAAGGACTAGTTTACCTTCACTACCTATCCTCAGAACCGCTGACGAATCATTCACCGGATTATCTCCATTTGCCACCCAAACAGTGGTCTTTTCTGGGATGTTGTGGTACCATATTGCGAGGAATCTGTAGCTGGAGTTTCCAGGGCTGAAGAAACCAAGCTGAAACTTTTCTCCTGCCGACACTAGAGTATCACCATCACGAATTGTCTCAGATGAGCTCAACACATCGACTGACTTGCATACTTCTAGTGCAAACATACAAATTGAAATGAAATAAAGTATGGAAAAACAAGGAATATCCATCTATTAGCCTTTCACGCTTGCAAATAGAACCTGCAGGAGGAGAAAATCGAGTTTGTTGGAAATCAGGTGTTTGTTGAAACGAAGAAAGCAGGAATTCCTCATGACCTGTTGGTTCCATGATCCCATAGTTGATGAAGATTTGCTGGTAGCCACATACCACAAGCCTAACAGACTTCTGGGTCTTCGAGGACTGTCCGTTTCTGAGTCACTTGATTGATGAATATTTGCTGGTAGCAACCAACCACAAGCCTTACAGACTTCTGGGTCTTCGAGGATTGCCCGTTTCTGAGTCACTTTTCTCAAATGACTCAGGAATTGCCTTAGCCAATGGGGAGGGAGGAAATGGTCCAAGACATTTCATGTAATTGGACATTTCCACAAATGACCTTTGAAAGCCAACTACACTCGGGTTTATAACAGTGTTAAAACCTGGCAAATTATTCACATCAATATTTTTCTGTATCCTGTGACATCCCCTTCTGCCCTCCCTCTTTTCTCTCTCCTCCTTCTCCTTCTCCCTCACGTTTCCTCCCCCCCCCCCACCCTTTCTGCCGTTCATCCCGCTTTCCCCTTCTCCCTCTCTTTCTCTCTCTCTCTCCTCCTTTTTCCCCTCCCCACCCCCTACGTAGCACGGACACTTTCCGGAAGCCTTCGTGTCGTGTCCGATACTCCGACACGTGTCCGACACGCTCCGACACGTCCCGACACGCTCCGACACGCGGTCAACGAGTGTCGAAAAATCCAACACGTGGTCAACTCTTTTCGACACACTCCGACACGCGAGTCCAGAATTCCGACATGCGATTCCGACACGCAATAGGTCAATTTTAAAAATTTCTAATACTTGAGGGGTCAAAATATAAATATACACAAAAGAAGTAATAAAAGAAGTAATAAAATTGCTATAAATATACACGCACGGGGTCATCTTTTTCAGTTTTTTTTTTAGAATTGTTTTATTTTTTTTAAAAAAAGTATTCTACTATGAAAGAAATAATAAAAAAATGCTATATATGATAAATAAATAAATTTATAAATATCATTTCAGCATTTTTCTTTAAACAATGTTTTTTCCTCTAAGTTTTGTGTATTATTGTAACAAATTAAAATAATGAATGATATTATTTAATATTTTTCGTGTAAATTAATTATAGGCTATTTTTATTATTTATTTATTTATTTATTTATAAAAATATATTTAATATATAACGTGTCGGAACGTGTTGAAATTCTCTATTTCTAAGAAATGACATGTCGGCGTGTCGTGTCGTGTCGTGTCGCGTGTCACGTGTCCGTGTCGGTGCTACATAGCCCACCCCACCCCACCTCACCCCTCCCACTTTTTCTTTTCTTCCCTCACTCTCCCCCTCTTCTTTCCCCCCCTCTCTCTCGACCGAGCCTCTTCTTCTTCTTCTTCTTGCCACCGCCACCCAACTCCTCACCACCAGCACCACCACTGCCTATGCCACCTCCGTCCACCACTTGGAGCCGTGCCACTCGCCGTCCTCACCGCCAAACCCTCACCGCCGAACCGCCACCTCCATTGCCGAGCTTCAAGGACCATCACGCCATTGTCACTACCTCTTGCCACTGCTCGCTTAGCCATTTGTGCCGCCATTGCTTCGAGTCGCCACCACCACCGCCGCGAGCCATTGCCCACACCGAGCCCCCCCTTTTGGCAGTGAGCTCCAAGAGTTGCCACCGCTGCCGTTGAGCCTCCATTTGAGACGCAAGCGTTGTGTTTTTGATGCCGTTGCACCACCGTCAACGAAAATCAGTGAATTAACCTCCTGATTGTGAATTAGGACATTAATTGCATTTAAAGGGTGATTAGTTTAATAGTAATGGTGATTAGATTAATTAATCATTGTTAGATTAATTAATTGAGGTTAGTTTAATTAATCATAATTTTTTATTTTAATCGTCATTTATTTAATTAATCATAATTATTTTAGTTAAAGATGATTAATTTTAATTAAATATAGTTAGGCTAATTAATCTAGTTTAGCCTAATTAATTGCAATTAGCATAATTAATCACATTTAGCTTAATTAATCATGATTAGTGTAAATTAACCGATTGCTCATATTATGTATTTTAAATGCTATTTCTTCAAAAATGGTTTATGGGTAAGAAAATAGCAAACTTTGAGGTGTTGTGTTTGGACCCTGTATTTTACGTGATAAAAGAGGCAATGATGTCTTAAAGTGAAAGTGTGCAAAGTTTGATAGGTTGATTTTAAATAGATGACCACGTGCGATTATTTTACTGGAATTTTAAATATAAAGATTTTCTAAGGTATGTAATTTAAACACAAACTCTTTTACACTGGGCTAATTGACGAAAGATAAAAATTGGCTTGAGTGTTGGCGTGCTTGTGTGGTCATTTAATTGAACCCATCACCCAATGGGAGTTTGGGGGCGATGCCCGATTTTTATCGGATGTCCGACGAGGGTCCGGATGCTGAGTCGCGATTGAAGCTAGACTGATGCTCATTTATGAAATGCGGGACAATGCCCAATCATGCCAGAAGACCGCCAACTCGTGTGTTGGCCGTGGCCCGAGAGGTCGTAATAATCGGAACACGTGTGAATATGTGTGAATGATTGTGATGCATTGCGGTTGATTATGGTTAAAACTGTTAGGCATAGTATGGGTCGTGCTAAAATGGGTTTTACCTTATAATCGGACCCGTGTGAATGCTTGGTGCATGAGAGTTATGTGTTCTGATTATTGTTTATGCTTATTATATTGATAAAGGCATATATGATGTACTACTATGCAGGGGTGTGCCAAGGCGAGGTAAGATTGTATGCTGTTGCATGATTAGATTGCCTTCATACGAATTTGCGTCCTAATCGAGATTTAGGAAGTGGACTCACTGAGATTTTATCTCATGCCATTGTTGATAACTATTTTTTAGTGCCATAGCATAGACATCTGTTAAGTGCGGATGTGGTAGACACGAGATGTGACACTTTTGTTGGCCCTGTCATTAGTGAAACTAGAGTTAACCCTGACTTTTACAACCTTTTTTGCTCATAGGTCATGTAGGAGTTGTCTTTTGTTGTAGACTTGTACATGTTAAACTTCTTGGGTTAACAAGTGGATAAATAAATGTGTGACTTTTGGAAATCATTTGTTGTATTTTACTATCCTTGATTTGTTGGTTGACTGAGTGTTTATATAATTCGCTTCTGCATGCGTTTAATCGAAAGATAAATAGAATAGATCGGTGACGCGTCATGAGACATCACATTTTTAATCAACCGCCGAGGGATGTTCACGCACTTGAGGTTCGACGCGTGACATATCCTCTGCATCATAATTTTTCGCTAATGCCCCTAAGAAATTTTGCACAGTGATTCATGGGCTCGCAAATTTCATAATAGAACCCATTCATATGGATTGACCATTGCCGATTGGTCCGTGGTCCTATCGTGGGCGATTATGGGTGTCATACTTGACTCGCCATTATTCATATGACCTCACAAGAGTGAATTAACTGCAGACTTCACCTTCCTGTAGTGTCCATTGAGTTAGCTTCACGACAAACACAGATATTGAGTCAGTGTTGAAGGTTGCGACTTTACTAATAGCGTGTTGCGTCACTTTATCTCATGTATCAGAAGCTCCTGGCCTCTTTCTTGGTCAAATTCTCCCATTCTTAAAAGATTAAGCTCACAAACTCAACGAAATAGATAGTAAAAGCGAAAAAGAGAAATTGAAACACAAGAATGATCTCAATTCACTTTTAAACTAGGGCTATATTCAACAGAGCATTTTGTTATTATTAGCACTTTCGGTCCTTTTTGTACTACTCTTAATTACAAAAGAGAAAGATTACATATAATGGGCATAAATAAACCTTAGGGCCAAGAAATCTCTAGGCCCACTCAGTAGCTATCCATGGGTCCAATCCCAGACTACTAATAAATCATGGGCCAAACTGTAAAAGTATTTTAGTAGCCTAAGACACTACCCTTGCAACCCTAGATCCCCATGCCTTCGTGTTGATGGAGAGTATAAACTACACACCAACATATATTATATCGAAGAAAAACACACGGCTCTTAAATTGGTGATGAGATTGTTGAATTTTTGGTCAATGAAATCAGTCTAGTTTCTCCATCCTCTCTCTCTCTCTCTTTCTTTTCTCTTCCTTCTACTTATATTATCTGGGTTTTTCTCTCCTCTCCCAACTAAGTCTCAATAGTCCATAACTTTTCTCCGTTGTAACCAGCAGAAGAGCACATGCGCATTCACGTGGAATAACAGGAAGAACACGGTAGCCCATTGCAAAACGGATGTGCTGCACGCATAGTCCGATGTAACTAAGGATGCACTGTTGTCGACACATTGTGGAAGGTTTATAGTGCTCGACAGTGCGGAATACCAATTATGCTCCTATGATGTCTAGTAAAAAACTTATCTGTGGATGACAGCCTAAGTATTCAGCCTTAGCAACAGCAGCTTGGCCTACTGGAAGGCGATCGTATTCTTGTTGATAACATGTGCAGGAATTGACCATTGAAGGTGTACAAGCACAAGGAAGTTTGATTCTAACAGAATTTTTTTTCAAAAAGTCAAAAAGTCAAGGAAAAAAAGAAAGAGAAAAGAAGGTTGAAAAGTAAGAAAAAAAAAAAGCATAACAGTGGGCGCTCATTTATAAGAGATGCACGAGAAGCAGAGAAGGAAAAACAGAAAAAGAAAGGGAAAGACGGGTTTTGCGCATAAGGCACAAAGGTTTCGTCAAGTCTGATCAATTACATATCGCAACTGTCACGCCCCGATCCTCGTGCACGCACACATCCTTCTACTTGGTCGATTTTTAAATGCGATATCCCAGGACAATGTATCGCCGACCCTTTCAATTATTATGCACATGCGGAAGCAGTTATAAATCCCCAGACAATAAAACAATGGGATAGAAAAGCAGGGCCATATTTTCCATATAGAAACTTATAACCAAACTTTTATACAAAACACAAACCACTTCATAACTATTCATATCAAAAAGGAGATCTCAAAAGAAGGTAAACTCTCAGTCCATCTGGGCCATACTCAAGGCCTCTCTCGGGATTATCTTCTTCTTCCAAAAATCATTCTCCTCAAGTTTCACTTCCGAGTTCTCCTTCTCAAACTCCTCCTCATCAGCTCCTCATCGGGGTCCTGAAATGTTTTTCCCCAAACTGGGATGAGACTACGTCTCAGCGAGTTCTACCCCACTAAGCCCGATTAGTAAACCATTATACTAAAGGCTGCCTAAACACGCATGGGTCAGAAGACGTACCTTAGCATCAGATCCCACCTGCATGTTAGCACAGGTCAAATAGACACCTAAGCAATCACATCACAGATCAAAGTATCAATCAAATCGACCTAGTCGATTTCATGCTAACAAGACCACTCACGGTCATTTCCATTCAATCAATCATTTCACAACAATCGGATCAATTCATTGATCAATCGAACTAGTCGATTACATGTCAGACGAACCATTTTAGGTCAATACTCTCGGGCGTCAAGTTCGCCAAAGTGATTTATCCACTAGACAATTGCGTGCGTTCTTTAAGGCGCCGTTTTCGCCAGTGACATCCCAAATCACCGAACCACACATGCCTATAACCATGTACTCAATAGACAATTGTGTGCGTTCTTTAAGGCGCCGTTTTCGCCAGTGATATCCCAATCACCGAACCACACATGCCTACAACAATGTACTCAATAGACAATTGTGTGCGTTCTTTAAGGCGCCGTTTTCGCCAGTGATATCCCAACTCACCGAACCACACATGCCTATAACAATGTATTTAATAGACAATTGTATGCGTTCTTTAAGGCGCCGTTTTCGCCAGTGATGTCCTTAGTCACCGAACCATACATGTCTATAACAATACGAGTACTAGACCGATACGTGCGTTCTTTAAGGCGCCGTTTTCGCCAGTGACCTCTCAGTCACCGAACCACGTAGGTCCACAATAATGTATGTACTAGACCGATACGTGCGTTCTTTAAGGCGCCGTTTTCGCCAGTGATGTCTCAATCACCGAACCACGTAGGTCCATACACTGTATCTGATTGGTTCAATCCCATCGTATTTCCAATTCTCTCATAACTCCATCCACTTTACAACTCAATCAAAGCATTATAAATGCTAAACAAACATACTCGGCCATCTACCAATCAATCATTCAATCTCAATCAATTCCAAATCAATTTAGGGTAAATCCCTAAAATATCACAATTTATTTAATTCCATACAACGTAGAGTTCAAATAAATAAACAAACTACGCCACGACGATCAGCACGAGATTTCGGTCGTCGGCCATCAAAATCTTAATTTCCGAAAAATAAATAATTAATTAATTAATTTC
The DNA here is from genome assembly GCA_017140185.1 of Eucalyptus polyanthemos subsp. polyanthemos. Classification (NCBI taxonomy): domain Eukaryota; kingdom Viridiplantae; phylum Streptophyta; class Magnoliopsida; order Myrtales; family Myrtaceae; genus Eucalyptus; species Eucalyptus polyanthemos. Next base: position 50,124,644 of record CM029461.1, on the reverse strand, counting down.
GAAAATTAATTATTAAATATTAAAATTTCCATTTAGCTCAAAATAAGGCCCAATTAAATAAATGGACTTCACCACGGTCATCAGCATAAATTTCCGGTCACGGGCCATCCCAATTGAATTTTCGGAAAATAAATAATTATTTAATTAATTTCGAAAATTGATTAATATTAAAAATTCAATTTAGCTTAAAATAAAGTCCGATTAAATAAACGGACTTCACCACGATCATCAGCATAATATTCCGGTTCCAGACCATCTCCCTTGAATTTTCGGAAAATAAATAATTATTTAATTTAATTCCGAAAATTAATATTTAAATGCCAAAAATCTCCCTTAGGCCCGAATCATCAAATTGAAGCCCGATTAGGCATCGGAAAATTCCCGAGATGCTTCCAATAAGTAGTAGACCACGTCTACTTGTTAATTGCACAATCAATTTATTTAAATCACAACACAATTGGCTAATAATTGCTAATTACTTTTAATCTAACAACCTAAACATCATTAATTAAAACTAAACCAACATAAAGCATAATTAGCCAACTAATCCAGGATTAGTGAGATTACTCACCAAATGACGCGCAAATCGGATCAATCCGACGGCGGCGACGCGATGAACAATTCTTCCCAAAGCGGTCCTCGGGTTCGGGGCCGGGAAACGGCCCAAAACGAGCCCGAAGTCGCTGAATACCCATTTCGTGGGTTGCTGGACGGGTCGGCCGAGGCTGCTCCGGCGGCCAAAACGGCAAAGGAGGCCGGCGGAGGACGAGGGGGACGCGGGGAGGCTAGGCGGTGACCGGACGGGGTTGGGTGGTGGCCGGAGGTGGCCGGATTGTGCTGGACAGAGGCCGAATGGCCTGGACGGCGCACGGCGGGGATGGCGAGGCGCGAAGGAGACGGGCGGCTGAACGCACGGCGTTGCGCGGGTGGTGCGGCGGTGCGGCGGCGGGACGGGCGGTGACGGGGCTGCTGTCTTCGTGCGCTCGCGGCTTCCGCTCGAGCTTTTGCTTTCTGGTTTCACTTGCTCGAGCGTGCGGAAGAAGAAAGAAGAAGAAGAAGAATGAGAGAGAGAGAGAGAGAGAGAGAGAGAGAGAGAGAGAGAGAGAGAGAGAGGGGATAGACATTGACCGGTCAAAGAGAGAGGGGAAAGGCAAGTGGGAGACAGCCCACACTTCGGTGGAAAGGGGGAAGGGAATTCGCACGAAGGGGGAAGGGGAGAGGAGAGAGAAGAGAGAGGAAAAGAGAGAAAAGGAGAGAGAGATAAAAGAAATTCAAAAATCATAATATTCTTATTTTTCTTTTCTCTTCCCCTTTCTATTTTCTTTTTGGTCTTCAATTTTTCCTCCGATAATTTCTTTATTGAAATTTCGGACCCGTCAATAAATTGACGAGCGATGAGACAAGATCTTATTTATCCAGTCAAATTAAAACCCGAAAATCAGGATGTCACAACACTTGATATGTGCCCGTGCCCTTCATTCTTCTAATTGAAATAATTGTTGGGTTAGAGCTCAACTTCGAAGTTTTGGGAAATTTGAGCCATGAATCCAATTTCTAAGTAATTGACTTTTAGTATTTCATGGAAATTGTGGATTATTGTTGTAAAATATTGCGTTGCGAATATATAATAGAGAAGAGATTGAGAAGAGAAAGCAAGTGAACACTAGAGATAGTAGAGAAAGCCAGATATTTCACTGTATTGGGATTGTTGTTCTTATTTGTACATCAAAACTAAACTCCTATTTATAGGAGAACAAGAATGTACTTATCATTAATATCAATGTATCGAATGATACATGTACTGGATAAGGGAGATGAATATTCATTGTATAAGGAGATGTACTTAGAATATATGATACAAATGTACCATAATAAGTACATTGGATAAGATGAATATAATGAATATTCATTCATGTATTCTATTCATTCATATATTTCATAACACTCCCCCTTGAATATTCATCATATTCATTACGAATGTGCATCGAATGATACTACCTCATTAAAAACCTTAAGCCGGAAAAATCCAATGGGAATAAAAACCGGACAAAAGGGAAAAAGAGTGCAGAGCACAAATGTTATGATCTCTCCATTTTATGGATGCATTAATTGCCTCGTTAAAACTTTAAGCCGGAAAAACCCTATGGAAAAAACCAAACATAAATAAAAAAGAGTGCAATGCATATATAGCCACTCATGGGGCTAATCATTATTGCATCTTGTGAACTCGTCGCATATCAATGCTACAATGTATAGTTTATAATATCTCCCCCTCAATTAAGCCATGTAGCCACTGTTGGGGCTAATCAATCTTGGATCTTGTGAACTCGCCGCATACCAATGCCATATACTAATTTCTCAAAACTTGATGTTGGCAATAATTTGGTAAAAAGATTTGCAAGATTATTTATGGATCGAATCTGTTTAACATCAATTTGTCGACTTTCTTGGAGTTCATGAGTATAGAAAAATTTTGATGAGATATGCTTGGTCCTATCACCTTTGATATATCCTCCCCTGACTTGTGCAACACAAGCAGCATTATCTTCATAAAATATAGTGGGGGAATTTGTAACCGGTATTAAGTAATAAGAATTATGAATATGTGTTATAATAGATCTTAACCAAACACACTCTCTTCCAGCTTCATATAAAGCAATAATCTTAGAGTGGTTAAAAGATGTAGCTACTAGAGATTGCTTCGTAGAACGCCAAAAAATAGCGGTGCCGTTATAACAAAATAAGGTTGACCCATTAACCACCCATTTAATTAGAGGGTCAATGACTCATTTTGACACCTCTAGGCATCACATTTATTGACCCATCTCATGCATCGCAGGCATATCACACTCATGCAATAACATGGCAATCTACACTATAGATTGTACCCCATGCGATACATGTGATACTAGGATGGGCTTCAAATCACCATAAACAACTCACTGACTCAAGGGCGCACTCAAAACATATTATAAAATAAAATTCTAGATAATACCCTCACATTTTTAGTTCAAATTCCACAAACAAATGGTATTATATTGAAGCCAAATATACACCACTGGGTAGCCAAATGAATGCAGTTAGTATCATCAATAGACTACAATTTGAGATTCCATCATCTTCCCATTGAATTTAATAAAACTCTGACCTAAGACAAAACCAACCAAAGTTGCATAGTCGCTGAAATTGAAACCAAAACCTTTGTAAATAAACAAAAAAAATTCTAAACTTTTAATATGTTATAAAGAAGACCTTACCAAACACTTTTCATGTACTAAACCTAAATCTTACAGAGAGCAATAAATCAACAAATAAGACTCATAGACTAGTTTATTTTCCATAACCAATGCACGCCAAGAGGAATACATTCTAGTACCTAAAACTTCACCAATTGCTACTGTTGCAAAATATTGCATTACGAATATATAATAGATAAGAGATTGAGAAGAGAAAGAAAGTGAACGCTAGAAATAGTAGAGAAAGCCAAAGGAGTGAGTTTTATTTCCAGTATCTCACTGTTGTTCTGTATTGTGATTGTTGTTCTATATTATTATACATCAAACCTAAACTCTTATTTATAGAAGAACAAGAATATATTTATCATTAATATCAATGTATCGAATGATGCATGTACTAGATATGGGAGATGAACGTTCATTGTATAGGGAGATCTACTTAGAATGTATGATACAAATGTACCATAATAAGTACATTAGATAAGATGAATATAATAAATATTCATTCATATATTTCATAACACTCCCCATTGAATATTCATTATATTCATTATGTATGTCTATCGAATGATATTGCCTCATTAAAAACCTTAAGCCGGAAAAACCTAATGGGACAAAAATCGGACAAAAGGGAAAAAGAGTGTAGAGCACAAATGTTATGATATCTCCCTTTTATAGATGCATTAATTGCATCATTAAAAAATTTAAGTCGGAAAAACATTGTGGGAAAAAACTAGACAAAAAAAAAAAAGAGTGCAATGCATATATAGCCACTGCTGGGGTAATTAATCTTGCATCTTGTGAACTTGCCGCATATCAATGCTATAATGTATAGTTCATAATATCTCCCTCTCAATTGAGCCATGTAGTCACTGCTTAGGCTAATCAATCTTGCATCTTGTGAATTCGTTGCATACCAATGTCATATACTAATTTCTCAAAAGTTGATGTTGGTAATGATTTGGTAAAAAGATCTGCAAGATTATTTATGGATCGAATTTGTTTAATATCAATTTGTCGACTTTCTTGAAGTTCATGAGTATAGAAAAATTTCGGCGAGATGGTGGGTTCTCTGCTAGCATCGCTCCAGAGTTTACCCGTCGGCTATCGGCTGTACGGGGTTCTCTAGGTACCAAAAAAAAAAAAATTCGGCGATATATGCTTGGTTTTATCACCTTTTATATATTCTCCCATAACTTATGCAACACAAGCAGCATTATCTTCATAAATTATAGTGGGAGAATTTGTAACCGGTATTAAATAACAATAATTATGAATATGCGTTATAACGGATCTTCCAACTTCATATAAAGCAAAAATCTCAGAATGGATAGAAGATGTAGCTACTAGCGATTGCTTAGTAAAACACTAAGAAATAGCAATGCCGTTATAACAAAATAAATACCCGATTTGAGAGCAAGCTTTATGTGGATCAGATCTATATCCAGCATTAGCATATCTAATTAAACCAGAGTTAGTGGAATCCTTGGAATAATATAATCTCAAATCTATGGTTCCTTGGAGATAACAGAAAATATGTTTAACTCCATTCCAGTGTCTTCGAGTTGGCTCAGAACTAAAACGTGTCAATAAATTTATCGCAAAAGTGATATATGGTCTCATACATTGTGCTAAGTACATCAAAGCCCCAATTGCATTAAGATATGGTACTTTAGGACTAAGTATCTCTTCATTTGATTCTTTAGGATGAAATGGGTCCTTTTGAAGATCTAGAGACCTCACAACCATAGGAATGCTCAATGAATAAGCTTTGTCCATGTTGAAGCGTTTAAGCAATCTTTCAATATATGCTGATTGATGGACGATTGTTCCGTTTGTTTTATGCTCAGGCTCTATACCAAGACAAAGTTTGGTTTTACCCAAATCTTCAACTTTAAACTCCATTTTCAAATATTCGGCAGTTTTAGTTAACTCTTCTAGAGTTACAATTAAATTTATATCGTCGACATAAACTGCTATAATAGCAAATCTGGTTTCTGATTTCTTAATAAACACGCATGTGCATATAGGATCATTCTTGTACCTTTCCTTAATTAGGTACTCACGTAGGTATTGACACCACGTGTGACCGGATTGCTTTAAACCATACAAGAATCTTTGCAAGTTTATTGAGAATACTTTGCGGGGAGTGCATGCTTCGGGCATTTTGAATTCCTTGGGAATTTTCATATAAATATCAGAGTATAATGAGCTATATAAATATGTCATCAAAACATCCAAAAGACGCATTTCCAATCTTTCAAAGATTACTAGGCTAATGAGAAAACAAAATGTAATCATATCCATTACAGATGAATATGTTTCATTATAATCAATCCCAGATCTCTGGGAGAATCCTTGGGTAATGAGTCGAGTGTTGACACCTAAATTTAGGCGACCCGTTTAGTCATTTATTACTTTAAAAAAGTAGGGGTTAATTTTATCCCTAAAAAAATAGTTAATTGCATAGCATATAGTTTTAGGTAGATTTATTTTTAATTTGCATTTACATTAAGCCGGTGACAGATGGGTTCAAATTGATGCTTCAGAAACTTTGAATTGATGAGTCGGGCTAAGCTCATGAATAAAGCAAATTAGCCCAAGCCCATATCCTTAAGGAGATTTTACAGATTTCTCTTTATGAGATTTCAATTCATAAGCTAATATTACATTTGGAAAGGCAAATATTGCGTTTGGAAAAGAAATTTTTGTGTATATGGTTTTGGAAAATTAAAAACCCTAATCCGTGGCTTATAAATAGGTTAATACGCATAGATTTTTGAGGGCCATACAATTCATACATACGGCAACAGTTCAGAACAAAGAGGATGAGAGCACCCACCATTGAAAGAAGCTCACAGCCAAGAGGACATTGGTGCCGATTCTTCATCAGGAGCTTACCCTCACATCCCGTGATCACTTTCTTTCTTCCTCAGATTCATGGCCAGGTGAGATGTTCGTTCGCTGCTTCAACAACACCGTAACCAGCGCAATTTGAACAACAATGAAGCAGTTCCCAGTTCCCAGTTGCAACGTAATCACGTGACCTTGTGTAACATCAACGTTGCTTCCTTCCTGGCTCACGATGAAGCACTTGCTGTTCCCGTTCGCTACCTCCTTGCACCGCTGCTGAATTTTCAACGACAACCGCTCGAAAGTCGCTCATCAACGACTCTCTCTTCCGGTTTTTTTCCAACGTCCCTGGCATCACTTCAAGTTCAGCCTTCATCCACGATCTCTATTGATATCTGGCTCATGTGCAACACCAACCACCGTTAACGGACTGAGTCAGATTGTCCAATGGATTCCAAGAGGTGATTTTGGGGATTATCCAATGGCCTGGTCAAAGTTTTGAAGGTCAGCAATATTGGGAGTGACACACAAAGAAAGGAGTCAACACAGGGACAACAACAGAGCATTCTGGAAGCTTTCACAAGTTAAAAGAGAAAGAGAGAGGAGAGGAGTCCTCTTCGGCTGAATCTAGCCTTCACACAAGCCGCACCATCTGTTGTTGCCTTTACGTGACCGCGTGTCATTCCCTAGCGTCAACTTGTTGACGCATCCAACCACTTGCCATGCTGAGCCGTGAAGCCTCGACGTAAGCTACTCTGACACCATCCTTTGGCCCGACGTCAAGACAAGCTATCGTCCCATTGAGCTCATCCCCGAACCGAGCATCCCGTGAAGTTTCTGTTTTGTAGGTTTGTTGATTGTAAGCACCACCGAGGGACCCATCGGCCAGCATCTAGGAACCACCATGTGACCCACCGCCACTCAAGTCACCACCATCAATTGCGCCATTGGCCACCATTTGCGAGTCATCCTCAACAAAATTCAATTTTGAATTATATATGCAAATTAGGTAATTATCTTATCTAAATTTGATTTGGATATTTATTGCCTAATACATGCTCTTCAATATTTTACGTGCATATTTGAATGATAGGTGCATTTCCAATTAGGGTTTATTGCCTAATCCACAACCGCACATCAATTTTTGATTCCATCTATAAGGCTTTAGATGGAATAATTAATCACGCGGGAGTAAAATTGATATGTTGATCTTTAAGGCTTAAGATCAATTTATCGATTTTATTAGCGAAATAATCAAGTTAATTTGGATATTGTTCCCTGATTCAAACAATGTATAATATCTTTGGTGATTTTGAATGATTTAATGTTTATCTTTTAATTGCTTTATTTATCCCAAAAATACCAAAAACGATTGCATTTGCATATCATGTAGATTAAAATTGATTACCTAGATAGAATTGCATGATAGAATAGTTAGATTCTTTTCTGATTATATTAGAATGCATGTTTAGATGGTATCTAGGCTAGATAATATCTTTGAATTAAATTGCATGTCGAGATAAGTTTCTAAGTTAAAATAGGATTCGGATTATTTTATTTCCTAACTTAAAATAGATAATATATCACTTTATTTAGATTTTTAATTATAAAATGTTTATAAAAATACAAAAATATCATGCGCATCATTCAATGATGTTCCTAGGTCAATTTAATTAGAAATTGACTGTCATTATAATTAGATCATTTGGTTATATTGCATTGCATAAAGTATGATTCTCATTAATTAAATGAAGACAAAAATAGAGTGGTTGCGTGTTAATTAGAAATCATATCTAGAACTATTGATGTGAATTCCGATTTGACAATGCAGATGCTTTCGTTGCTATGAAGTAAGTCCAGCAATTTATTCATTGCTTTTCTTGGATATTAAATTGGTGATTTGCACACCCGTATGATCACCTCACATGTTAGGGAAATAGATTTAAAATCAATCAAAACTGTTTGTCAAACATTTAAAAAAATAAAAGAATGGTACCGAAAGGGCGTTAGAGAAATCTAGCGTAATCAAATGCCCGAACTCATAAATCTCTGGTCTGTAGGAGTAAAGTAAATCTCCCGTTACTTTACTTGGGTTTCTAATTGACCCACCAAAAATAGATTAGTGGCAACTCCTAATTGAAAATCAATCGCATGTTAAGAACTTGAACCTAAGTCATGAATTGGTATGGGCTTGAGAGAGCCCGAGTTAAGTCTAGGCTTACAATCCATTAATCAAACCCTAGGCGGTTCATCCGAAATTTGGTCGCAACATTAGGTTTTATACTTGACAACCTCATTTTTCTCATTTTGTTTTCAGATAAATACCCATTTATATCCAATGGGCTTTACATTATCGGGGATACAAATTACATGTCCAAAAGCCTCTTGTTTAGTTAAGGAAGCTAATTTAGCTTTAATCACTTCCTCTCACTTAGGCCAATCTTGCCTTTGACAGCATTCAATAATAGATTGCGGCTCATAATCATCATTCATAATTTTATGAGCAACTGAGAATGCAAAAGTATCATCAATGATGATTTTATTTCGATTCCAAATTTCATTACAATATGTAATGGAATTCTCAGTATTCTAGGGTTGGTGTTCCTTTCATGGGTTTGCCTTTCTTTAAGGGCAATAAGCTTTTCGGGAGTGAGCACAACACTAGGCTCTTCTAGAGCGGATTCCTGATTCTTTCCCATTTGTTTTCAAGAAGTAATATTTTGATCCTATCGGTCTACCACGCTTCAAGTGTGGGGGATTTTTATCTATTTTAGCCTGTCCTTCGAAAACGGTTATCCTAATTGGAGCATTTGCAACTAGAATATGATAATAGTGCAAATAAACGTGCAAATGTGACATTGCACGTAGATAATAGGCAAACATAAGACCATCTACAAGATGCGTCCACTAATACCATAAAATTTCGAAATGGTTCACTTGGTGGTTGTATTGATTCACAAATATCAACCTAAATTCTTTGCAAAAATAAAGGGATTCAAGATTAACCTTTATTATAGAAGGTTTGATAATGAACTTTTCTTATGAGCAAGTCTCACAATTATAATCTTTGGACAACAATACATTTATATCATTTAAATGGCGACATTTTGTATTTTAAATTATTCTACGCATCATTGAAGTGCTAGGATGATCAAGGTAATCATGCCATAGTCCAAACTAATCAGGGTTTACCAATCTCCAGAATGTAGTGGCGTATGTTTCAGCAGCCTTAATTATGACACAATACAAACCCAAAGAAAAAGCTTCTAGCTTCTCATGGATGGTCTTCAAGCCCATCTTATAAGAGGAAATGCGAATATATTCATTATCTTGCTCATAAATAGTCTCAATATAGTATCAATTATGGCATACATCTTTGAAACTGAGCAGATTCATTTTTCATCTAATGCTTAGAAATACATTCTCAATATGCAGGATTGTGTCATTTGACAAAATAATTGTGATATTGTATGGATTTATGCCTTATGCAATATCATACTTGAGAAAAAGTGTATTACGCAATATAATATGTGTTGTTGTACTATCAAGCAAATAAACATCTTCCTTTTTCTCTGTATTTTCCATTTGTATTTATATTGACAACTTCAGGTGTTAAGTATCATAAAATTTTCATATAATCCTTGCAAAATCAAATCCTTAAATTAAGTAAAAGGATTTCCAAATATCCACTGCCACTTCAGGAGCAGAAAGATACTTTTATATTTGAAATTTGGCTTTGAGCCAAGAAAAATAAAAATGAAGAATTGATAGAAGAAGATAAAGTATAAGTTAAGTAATAAAAAGAATACCCACCTTGCAAAAATTCCACCTTGCAAAAATTACTTACTCAGTTGGTAGATTTTTGTACTTGTAGAAACTACTTACTCAATCGGTAGATCACTTGCAGAAATTACTTACTTAGTTGGTAGATCCTCGTGCTGATAACATGTTGTAAAATATTGCATTGCGAATATATAATAGAAAAGAGATTGAGAAGAGAAAGCAAGTGAACACTAGAGATAGTAGAGAAAGGTAGATGAGAGAGTTTTATTTCCAATATCTCACTGTTGTTTTGTGTTATGAATGTTGTTTATATTATTGTACATCAAAACTAAACTTCTATTTATAGGAGAACAAGAATATAGTTATCATTAATATCAATGTATCGAATGATACATGTACTGGATATGGGAGATGAACGTTTATTGCATAGGGAAATTTACTTAGAATGTATGATATAAATGTATCATCATAAGTACATTAGATAAGATGAATATAATAAATATTCATTAATGTATTTCATAACAGTTACGAATTTTAATATGTTATGCATGAAGGTGTCTCCTACAATTTTCATTAGGGAAGTACGACCAGACAAAGTCCTAACATTTTTCGAAAAATACAAAAACACATTGAGGTCATCAATTCAACCATTCAAGTATATTAACATTATAAAAACAACCAGGCCTTCAAACCAGCTATATTGATCCAGAAAAAATCAAATTAAATATGTGTTATAGTTCATGCTATTTAGCGCAACATTCATGAAGGGATCGTATCAAGGATCGAGATAGAAAATTCTGCAAATTAGAGAGACCACTGAAGTCACTCGTACTGCAGTTCTAGGCAGTACCAACATGGTAAGAAAGTATGTCCTTGCACCGACCACCTCATCCCAAAAAATCCACAATAAATATATGGCATAGATCATGGTCTCTTGCATGACTTCCATAAAGGAAGTTTCACCTAATTTGCAACACAATAAGCTATAGTTCAAAGTTCCTTGCACGACATGGATCCCACGAATTCATAGTTCAACCATACCACCACATCAGACCTCACAGAGCACATGCAACATATATTTTCAGTTATAGAGCATGAAAAAGCTCCTACAAGCTAAATACAAGCACCAAAACCACATACAGCGCCATCTAGAAAATCAGTATGCATGTCTTTTTTTCCTTAAAACCACACCTTCGTAACATCTTAACATCTCTATTCTATCATTACAACACACATGCATAGCCACGAAAATAAGCAAACACCAAGAATAACAACAAAGCTTCCTATTCTACAAAACCAAACCAAGCCCCAAGAAGATCAAAGGGAGTAGGAGAGTGCCGTTTCTTCTTGCCTTAAAGTTCTAGTGCTTTTGTCTTTTCCTCCTAGGCTCACCGTGAGCTTGAGAAAATCTTGAGCTTGCTTATTGTCTTGGGTGAGAAGGAGGGAACGAGAGAGAGAGAGAGAGAGAGAGAGAGAGAGAGAGAGCTTGCGGGTGAGAGGGGGAGAGTGAGACGGTGAGAGGGAAGGAGAGGTTCGGCGAAGAGAGTTAGGGAAATGAGAGAGAGAAGAGGAAAAATATGGAAAAAAAAATTTTTTGAGGGAGCGGAGCTGTCAACTTGAAGAAATGATTGAGAAGGTGATCTTGACTTGTCCAAGACTCCTCTTGCATGATAGGTAAGTGGTCAAGGGGAAAATAGCTTCATCATGGCCATAATTTTATGCTATTTAGCCTATTTTCCCTTGTATTTCGTTTTGCATGTGTATCTATTGGTCACTAAGGGGCGGCAAATTCAATTTAATGGCTAAATATGTCTTGATTTAATATAAATAGGACATAGGTGGCCGAACGTATACATACATGTACATTAAGCACTTTAATAAGACTCAGGTACATATGATAGTCATACAATGCATGATTTAATTACCTTGAGTCCTAAATTCATCCACTAGATCGAATCATTTATACTAATAAGATTCGTCTCGACCAGTTAATAAGCTAGGCGAAATTTGGGGGCATTATGAACCTACACTTGAGGCAAGGGCAACCCTCGCTAGCCTAGGCATGGGTATCTTTCACCCACAGTCAATGACAATGGCCTTGCCTAAGGCCAACAACTTTTGCCGGCCATTAACTAGCTCGGTGATGTCGAAGGAGGGAAGAAGGGAAAAGAAAAACAAAAGATAAAATTGAAAAAATGTCAGAAATTTTTTAAAAAGTTATCTATGTCAACAATTTCAAGTCAATTTTGGTTGAATTGGTAAATCGTTAAACGTTTATGACTACATTAGTAAAATATCAAAACATTTAGGACTAAATTAACACAGCTAAAGGTTTAAGACTAAATTATGCACTATATAATAGATTTATGACTTTTTGGATAATTTTCCCTAACTCTAACCATACCATCTCCAATAAAAGACAAAAAGATTGAGGCACAGGAGCACTGCACCGGATAAGAAATACCCAGAAGGGAGAACTTCATAATCTCTGTATAATTTTGTGTATCATAATAAAGTAGGACATGATCAATCAATAATAAATGACAAGATAAATATAATACCAATTATAATCAATAGTATTTAAAGAGGTGTGGGAAATCTAAGGAACTATCTTAATTTCTCTAACAATACCGATCTGTTCCCATGCAAGGAGTTTGCTTGAGAACCGTAAATTATAACCTCTTATTGCCGTGCTTTTTTGGATTCTGACTGAGGGGTGATAATTGTTATTGATTTGTCACACCTACTAATCTATTTTTGGAGGAATGGAGTGATCACCTCTTTTTCTTTTTTAGTTCACAATCTATCGTTTTGCCATTTAATTTAGAGGCAGAATACAGATAACTCAAAATGAAACCCTTAGTTACAATAAAGAAATTTAGTAATAATTCTATTGGTCAGGTAATAAAATAGACCCACTTGCCATCTTTTTCCACCCACGTCGACAGCGGCACTGTCCCGAACATTAAACTTTAGAGAGCTAGATTGACCCGCCTGTGGTACCGTCAAACAAGACAACGGCGGATGATTTGGACAGCATTGATCTATCGACTTCAAATCTAAACCATTTCAATTTTCTCAAAATTCTCTATTCTCTAGTAAGCATCATATCCTATGTTTTGTGGTTTTGTCCTCTGTTGAATCTGATTACTCTTTGCACCTAAACTCTCCTTTTTCAGCTATTGGTTGTCCAAAACAAGCGAGATTTTCCGACAAGTTCTTATGTGGGGAATAAGGTCAGCGGAAGTGTTTTTGTTGAGTTAACGAACACGATATAAATGCGATGGAAGAGATATTTTCCATTTCCTAACTGACGAATGTCATGCACTAACAAAGCTAGATGATTATATACTTCACTCCTTATTTTCAGCAAATGACATTGCCTTCTGTCCTTTTTGAGATTGATGATCAGGTAGGTACTCAAAGCATGAAGATGAAAGCAAGATCAAGCAAGAATGATTTTCTCTTGAGAAGACAACAATTATATAGACGCACGCTTGCACTCGCACTTGCTTTCCACATGATGAAAGAGAAAAAAGAGCAATACCCACGATTTCAGTCAACAGAGGGAATTGACAACTTTTAGTCCTACTCTTGCCCACACGGAAACTCGTCCATCTAATCTATCAACTTATGCTTTTGGGTTGGAATTGGTAACAACCAAGCAGGTAACTGTTTCCAAATATCCAGTTCATTAACTTTCGAAAAGGTCCGACCCTGTGCTTTTCTTCCGAAAGAGACGCGTTTTTATTTGTCAATATGAATGGAGTTACATACATACAGGGAAAGAGAAGTGTACACCAGGCGCATTCTCAAGAGCAAGTACTTTGCCAAAGAAGGCGGAAATTCTTTTCATATTTTCATGCAGATATACTGTGAACTAGACTCTCAATCTACAATGGAACAGCTCATACCTCGATTACATGTTAACTTTGTGTGCATAAAATCTCGTGGATCTTCACCGACCCTCGACTATGGTAATAGTAAACTCGATTGTTTCGACCTCTATTTGATCATTAAACCTTTCCGTGTAAAATCCCGGTTGCTTGGGCTGTGGCAATGAGGCGCTCTCGCTGTCCAACATCAGAAGCACAGATGACATGGTCGGCCTTTGGTCCGGACTTTGTTGAACGCACAAGAGGCCTATCTGGATGCACCTGATAACTTCCGATATTGGAAATGAATCCTCCATTTGTCTGTCTATGAGTTCGATGGCCTTCCCTTGAAGCCATAATTTCCAGGCCTGAAAATTGCAGCGTCTTAGGCAATTTTATTTGAGTAGTATCAGAACTCGAATTGGAAGCTTGGAGTAGAAGCTTACATGTCCAAGAAGGTTAAAATTGTGATCATGATGATGAAATTCCCTGTTCCTCCTGCCGCTAATTATTTCTAGGGCTAGAACTCCAAAGCTAAAAACATCCGATTTAGTTGAGAAAATTCCATCTATTGCATATTCTGGAGACATGTATCCACTGCATTACATTTTGTGGCAGAAACGCATAAGTCAATGCAAAAATTAGCCACTAATAATGAATCCAAACATGGAAAATATTTAGTATGCTGAGAACTTCGAAAGGCACTTACTAAGTCCCAGCTACACGTTTTGTCTTTTCTAGGAGTTGATCTCCTCTGAAAGCCCTAGCCATGCCAAAATCTGATATTTTTGGGTTCATCTCACTATCCAGCAACACATTACTAGCTTTTAGATCCCGATGAATTATTCTCAATCTTGAGTCGCGATGTAAATACAGAAGTCCCCTTGCAACACCCACAATGATATCGAACCTCCGTCTCCACACGAGAGAATTACCTCCTCTATTACCTACCAGTGTTTTTGGGAGACCCAAATCAACCATAGGAATTCACAGTCAAAACCACGAACTAACTTAAAATAGGATCAATCCTATCTGAAAAGAAAAGTTCGAAGTAATCAACGACAGTTTGAGACTAAGTTGTGGTGTAGGAACAGACCAAATATTAACGAGTCAAGGCTTCCATTTGGCATATATTCATATACTAGCATCCTTTCCTCTCCGTCAATACAGCATCCCAATAGCTTGACAAGATTTCGGTGTTGAAGTCTTGCAATCAACAAGACTTCATTCTTGAACTCGTCACAACCCTGTCTCGAGTTCTGCGACAGCCTCTTGACAGCTATTTGAACTCCATCGGACGTTAGACCCTACAATATTTACGTTCACCATTCGAGACAACCATTCAAAATGATGAAGCTAAATCACATATCCATGTCTAATTCGGTAAGTACATATCCAAGTCTTCCTTTCTTTATACGGGGGCTGTCAAAGTATTTTTGAACCTATTCTGGAATGAAAGACGGAAAAATGAATGAACCCCCACCCAAGCTCGTATGAGAGTTGACGAGCATAAATACTCTCTTTAACTTTTATTTTGATGGACTGACCTCCTTTGTGAGGAAGCACCCCTTCTCCCTTTCTTATTATTGGGATAGGTGAATTCTTATAGATCCAGCCAATATTCATAGAACCAATATGACATCCTAAAATTCGATCCCGTTTCGATAAAGTGAAATGGGCATTTAAATCATTTGCGTCTTGGCCTTTTACGGCGATCACTCACGAGTTAACTAACCTATTGGGTGAAGCCATTAAGGGATGTATCAGCTGTAAAATCCCTAAAAGCTACCTAATTGGTTGAATTGAGCTAAAATCACGTCGATTGATTTTTAACCACAAAATCAACTCGATTTCGGGAATCGAATTTTAAGCGTTATAATTCTTATTTTTAGGATCTGTCTCTCATCGTCAATTTATTGACGGCCCGAAATTTCAAAAAGAAATTATCGGAAGAAAATTGAAGAGCAAAATAAAATAGAAAAGAAAAGGAAAATTTGCATAAAGGAATTATGTATTTCCCTTTTGTTTTTCCTCTCTCTCTCTCTTTTCTTTTCTTTCTTTTTCTTTTTCTCTCTCTCTCTCCTCTCCCCTTTTTCCCTCCCCCCTCGTGCGAATTGCCCCCCACCGCTCACTTTCCCTCTCTCCTCTTTGACCGGTCCAACCCTATCTCTTCCCTCTCTTCTCTCTTCTTCTTTCCCCTCCCCTCACGCGACCGTTTCTTCCTCTTTCTTCTCTCCTGTTTGTGCGAACAAAAACCAGGAGCTGAAGAACGAAAGCTCCAGCTCGCCGAGAACCGTTGCCGACCATCCCGCCGCCGCACCGCCGCACCGCCGCCCGCGCTGCGCCCACGCGCTCGCCGCCGTTCCGCCATCCGCGCACGCCCAGGCCGCGCGAACCAGCCGCTGTTCGCCCCTGTTCCGCACCGATCCGGCCACCTCCGGCCACCGTGGGCCACCGCCTAGCTCCGCCGGACCTCCCCCTCGTCCCCCTCACCCTCCGTCGGCCTTCCCTCGCCGCCCTAGCCGTCGGATCAACCCCGATCGGCTCCGTCCAGCAGACCCACGGAGTGGGTTTCAGCGACTTCGGGCCCGCTTTTGGGCAGTTTCCCGGCCCCGAACCCGAGCCGTGCTTTGGGAACAATCGTTCCTCGCGTCGCCGCCGTCGGATTGATCCGATTTGCGAGCGATTTGGTGAGTAATCTCACTAATCCAGGATTAGTTGACTAATTATGCTTTAAGGTTGGTTTAGTTTTAATTAATTTTGTTTAGGTTGTTAGATTAGAATTAATTAGCAATTATTAGTCAATTGTGATGTGATTTAAATAAATTGATTGCGCAATTAGCAAGTAGACGTGGTCTACTATTTATTGGAAGTATCTCGGGAATTTTCCGACCCCTAATTGGGCTTCAATTTGGCGATTTAGGCCTAAGTGAGATTTTTGGGCATTTAAATATTAATTTTCGGAATTAAATTAAATAATTATTTATTTTTTGAAAATTCAAGGGAGATGGTCTGGAACCGGAAAATTATGCTGATGACTGTGGTGAAGTCTGTTTATTTAATCAGGCTTTATTTTGAGCTAAATTGAATTTTTAATATTAATTATTTAATTTTCGAAATTAATTAATTATTTATTTATTTTCCGAAAATTCAACTGAGATGGCCTGGAACCGGAAAATTATCCTAATGACCGTGGTGAAGTCTGTTTGTTTAATTGAGTTTTAGTTTGTGCTAATTTGAATTTTTAATATTTATTAATTAAATTTCGAAATTAATTAATTAATTAATTATTTTTCGGAAATTAAGATTGAGATGGCCGACGACCGAAATCTCGTGCCGATTGTCGTGGCGCAGTCCGTTTATTTATTTGAGCTTTGAATTGTGCCAAATTGAATTGAATGTGGAATTTAGGATATATTCCTAAATCATTGTGGTTAATTATTTCATTGAGAAATTATTGAATATCGAAAGTGGTCGAAAGTGGGGACCGTAAAGCCATTGAATATCTAAAGTGGTGAGTGGGACCGTAAAGCATGAATATCGAAAGTGGTCGAGTGGGGAGAAGTAAAGCCATTAAATTTCGAAAGTGGTCGAGTGGGACGTAGTAAAGCCATTGAATGTCGAAAGTGGTCGAGTGGGACCGTAAAAAGCCATTTAATTTCGAAAGTGGTCGAGTGGGGCGTAAAAGCCATTGAATATTGAAAGTGGTGAGTGGGGCCGTAAAGCCATGAATATTGAATGTTGTCGAGTAGGACTCTGAATAGCTATAGCTTGAATGACCGGGAAATGGTCAGGTTGACATGTAATCGACGAGATCGATTGATCATTGTTTTAATATGATGTTGTGAATTGATTGACTGAATGGGAATGACCGTGAGTGGTCTTGTTGGCTTGTAATCGACTAGGTCGATTTGATCGATGTTTTGATCGATGATATGATTGCTTGAGTGCCTATTGTGAATTGTATTGACTTGCAGGTGGGATCTGATGCTAAGGTACGTCTTGACCTATCGTGTTTAGGACCTTTAGTATAATGGTTTACTAATCGGGCTTAGTGGGGTAGAACTGTTGAGCGTAGTCTCATCCGGTTGGGGAAAACCATTTCAGGACCCCGCTAAGGAGCTGAGGAGGAAGAGTTGGAGAAGGATTTTGGGAGAAGAAGACAATCTCAAGAGGGGCCGTGAGTACGGCCTAGATGGACTGAAATTTTATCTTCTTTGATATCTCCATTTTGATGTGAATAGAGTTTAGAATAAAAAGTTGTGAAGTGTTTGGTTTGTGGTTTGTATAAAAGTTTGGTTATAAATTTCAATATGAAAAATATGACCCTCGCTTTTCTATCACATCGTTTTATTATCTGGGGATTTTAATCGCTCTTCCGCATGTGCTTAAAAATGAAAGGGTCGGCGATACATTGTCCTGGGATATCGCATTATAAAATCGACCAAGAGAGACGGATGTGTGCGTGCCTGAGGATCGGGGCGTGACAACCAATGTCCATATTCATAGATAGTGATATTGAAAAGGTCCTTACCTTATAGACAGGACCAAAACCGCCCTCTCCGATTTTATTGAGAGACGAAAAGCTATTAGTCGCTTTAGTAATGTCTTCCAAGTCTAGTATAGGCAGCTCCAAGTTGTCTTCACTCCCAGCTTGCACCTCTGATACTTTCCCTGCCAAAAATAGTTGAAGACTTGTGTAAAGGAGACACTTTTGCCGAATATCAGCTTGAAATTGTTCGATACACTTTTCTGTTTTAGGAAAAGATCTTCGTGAAGTTTGAATAGCGATGAACTTAAGTCAATACTTTGCTTAGTTTAATTGCTCATTTATATAAACCTCCCATTTGTTGCCGCAGTAATACCAATGAAGCCCTGATTCTAGCATTGTTACAAAGTTGAGTAGGAAAGATGCCTAATAACTTATACAATGTTTGAAAGTGCCTTGAGGAAAGTGAAATAATTGTACTAGAGATTTTTAACCAAGGTCGATATTTGCTGAGGAAGAAAGTCACTTTACCTAGACGTCTTTTGGTTCTCCTCCTCTAGAAGCAGAGTAGCAAAAGAATTGCTAGAGAGAGTAATGCGGCGACTGCTGCCACCACCAACCACGATTTCCACTTATGATTGCCTATGACCCACAATGGAAGAAAAATTTCAGGAGCAGCTTGGGAGACAAGATAAAGACAAAAATCTAACCTCACTGAATTTCGAATATATACCTAGGTCAGACGCCATGACCCTGATGAAAATATTCTGATTGCTGCTTGATTGGATGAGCTTTCTGATGTCGATAAGATCTCCATACCAAAGCAGACATCCACTACCCTTCCCGGCAATGTCCGCCTGGGTATATGCGGTGCAAGTGCAATTTTTCAGGCACTTGGCCCTGCATTCGTCAAGGCTCATGCTTTTGTTCACCCAGTAACTCAACATATCAGGAACCTTCACACCCTCCAGCTTCTCAAACCCTTCTCCTTTAGGACAATTCAAGGGCTTCTTCTTAATGCACCCGCTGGACCGAACAAGCATTGCCCATTCTTGGGGCGATTTCGGGGTGTACCCGGTCAGGCAGCTGCACATCCGGGCATCACCAATCGTGCACACAGCGTTAGGCCCACATTTTGAATACTTGTCGCAGGAATCATTTGGCAGCTCATATATGACCGTCCACTGCATGTTATTGTTCCAGACACAGCGATGAAGCGTGCCAGAGGGGCTGAGCACTACCCTTGTGATGGTGGAATGATTGTTGAGTTGATAAGTATAGTACACTTCTTGAGCAGTCATCACGAACTTGGGATTGATGATTGCATTCGGGTTCATCGGTACTCCACTGAACTGATTACCATCCCAAGGCCCACTTCATTCAATTACTGAAGCATTCCTGCGGAGGAACTTCTGGGGCAGTCCCTGGAGTTCAACTGCATATGTGATGTCTCCTGTCGATGGATCGTCCAAATCCCTCCAGGAAGTGAGGTACCGATTCAAACCGATCCTCAGGTCCCATCCTAGCTTCATCCCTGCTAGTAATGTATCGAAAGGATGATCGAAACTCTGCCACAAGAAATTCCCCGAACCATGGTTGTTTTCATCTATCAGGACTAGATTCCCAGAGTCCAGAAGCCGCGCAGCCACGTTATTGGAGGTCAGATTTGCTGTGTTTGTGGACCACCAAACGGCTCTTCCTGTTCCATCAACGATGACCAGATTCCCTCCTATCCCAATCTGCAGAACTCCTGATGAGCCGATGATTGGATCGTCCCTATTCGCCACCCAGACAATGGTCTTCACTGGGATGTTGTAGAACCATATCCCAACATACCGGTTAGATGAATTTCCAGCGCCGAAGAATCCAAGCTCAAACTTTGCTCCCGCTAAAACTAGAGTTTCATTATCTCTGACCGGCTGAGACAGAGTTATCGTGTCAGCTGATCTGCTGAGCTCTGCTGCTGTTGAAAGCAAGGTGATGAAGATGAAGAAGTGAAGAGGAGAATGAAGAATCTCCATTGAAGAAACATAACTCAGATAGCGAATTATATGTAATAGTGTGGCTTAGGCTTGGAGTTTTCTCGGATTTTGTTTTTCCAAACATGGTCGGCGGCTACCGATGAGGGTATTTTCTCTAGAAAGATGGTTCCAAGAAACAGAAGTTAAGTGTAAATTTCGTGGCTGTATTCGTTTTCCAGACAAACTTGTGTTAGGGAAATCCCTTATGATGTTTTGAAGATGACAAAATAAATCAAAGGCTACTGACATGTTTGATGGTTGAGTAATAGACCATGCAGATGATAGAACATGTAAATGATATTGTCAAAGTGCGAACACGACCGTAAGACCGAACGTAACACATGTCCAAAGTATATTATGAAGATTTCCAGACACGTGTCAAAGTCGAAGACGCCGACTCAAGACTCAAAGTCGAAGCGCCAGACTTTAGTGTCAAAGTCCGTTCTACATCGAAGTCCGTCAACTCGACTAATTCAGATCAACGAACGTGAAACTGAACCAGAAGAAGACAGAGACTCTATGCGAAGCCGAACTAGAAGACAGACTCTATCGAAGCCGAACCGGGTACAGACCTTAAAGCTAAGTATGTTCGGAAAGCGGATATGTTCGGACTCAGATTGTAAAGTCTGAGACTCATATTGTAAAGTCTACGAGACTCGGACTTTACATCCAGTTCGATGAATCGTAACTCAAGCCCAATCATATAACGGCTAGTGATCGGTTTGGATTCCACATCAAGATTGATTTGATTGATCCAATCTATTTGATTGACGATTGGATCTTGAAGACAAGAACTTTCTACACGAAGAAGCTTTACTTATGGAAACCAAGATTTCGTTTGTATGGGCGATCGGAATCAATTTGGGATTTTACCTTTGTCACTCAACGGCTACCAAATCTTCTAGATACAGAGCTGTCCAATGGGTATATTGGAAGACGATTCTCCGGAATACTGTCCAACGGGTAGTTTGGAAGTGGAGAAGTATTTAAGAAGATGAAGGACCGATGAGCAAGTAAGAGACGGAGCGTAGAATTTATAATTCCAAAGTCTGAGCGACTTTTGATTATATACTTGTCTTTGGAGAGCTTAAACGTTTGTAATCGTGAGAAAAATACCAAAAGAGTGACTTAGTGAGATAGTGTGATCTACTACTAAATGTTTGCACTCGAAGTTGTAATCTCTTGTTGATTGCATAGTGGAATCCAGCCAAGAAGGCTGTTATCGTGGGAGAGTGGACGTAGGCTTGGATTAGGCCGAACCACTATAAATCTTGTGTTCTTATTCTCTTCCCTAACTCCTTTATTTTATTCATACTAGCACTCTCAACTTGATGGTGGCAGAATGAAATATTCAATTGGTTTGATCAATGGTGGCAGAAAGAATTTTTCAATTGGTTTGATCAAAGTCGAATGTGGATATACGCTGCCGATTTGGTGAAAGACCAAGTGAAAATTTCTTTGGATATATCCCAGTGACGAGTACGAATGTTGATTAAGTTCGTTATTGGCTTTGTTGGTAAAGAAGGGACCAATCTATGTGATTTAGGCACATTACAATCTCGTGTTTGGATTACTCGGATTTGTTATGATTTGCACCTGATCCAATTCACGAGGTTAGCCAAACAGTTCATAGAACTTCCTCATTCTATCGGCTCATCCATACTAAATTCATACTTCTCATTGATAGTGTTTGGATAATTTACCATCCATTCTAAACTAGAAAAAAGGATAACTTTTGATGATCAGATTATTTAATATAATTACTTACAAACATTTGAGAAAAATCACGATTGCAAGATTGGCAATATCACCATTGATTAAGAAAAAATTATGACCTATGAGAATAATTACTAATTGATAGGGCCCTAAGGCTAAGCATTACAATCATTGAGACAAGTTATTGAGATTGTAAAAGCAAATTCACGATAAATTTATATAATTCATGATTTTTCGTATGAAGACACCAATTATGGGATATTCAACCTTACGATAATTTAAGGTATTAACTTGTCAATTACAATTACCAGAAAATTACAATTATTTGGGAAAATCCGTATCATCACTTTAAAAAATTTGAGGCATATCACCATGTTGTAGGTCAATTACTAAGTGGTTACCATTTCCGCTTAAGGACTCTATAGTCAAACTACTGTCCAAAACAATAAATTACTAGTTATGGGTACAAACGAGTTACAATGGTTATAAGTAAATTACGATCTATAAAATAAATTTTTTGTCGATTTGATTAACCCTCACATTATTTTAGATAAATTACGATAATTAGAAAAAAGAAAAGGTAGGGCAAAACTGGGACTGGTCCCACTTTTGTCCCCACGGGACTCTAGAAGCACCCGCAATTGAAATCAATTCGAGTCTGCAACCATGCGAAACGAAGACTATATGATAGAGCAGTAGAAGCTCTAAGCACCATTATTGCTAATTCAATACACATGGTAAAGTCAAAAAGGGATTTTGACCCAACACTATCTTTTAAGGAAATTTCCAATTTTTTCAATAAAAAATCATTTTTATGGTAGAAATTGGTAGAATCCAGGACGATCAGGACAAGCTAGCTACCGCGCGACGCCTTTGTCGCATTTCAATAATCTTTATGCCACACTCTGAAATTAGGCTTAGTTAGCCTTATAGAGGGTTGACACGTGGTGGACAGCTCATAGCCAAGTTAAAGCCCGAGATGGGGGAAAATGGTTGCGTGAAATGGACGTAAGTATTTAATCTAAATTAGAATAAGTGTAAGTTTTTAGCTAGACGATATATATAATTAGTTAAATGTGTAGAAAGTGACAGATCAATTTTGAATTAAACCGAACTTGGCCATCAGAGGCTTGTGGGTGTACAAGACGCAAGCATGACACGAGATTTGTGGAAATGAACACTAAAAGTTTATGCGAGCCGTATATAAAATTGATTTAGACATCGCCATGTACAAAGAATTGTTGTATTAAAAAGAGCAAATTATCTAGATACTGAAAGCAAAGTATGCTATATCACTTTATGAATGATTTGTAAACCAAAATTGTTTACAATCATGGAGGGAATTCGTGGCGTTCTTACTTATGCTAGTTGCCGCTAGGGCTGAGCAGAACCCTGGACCGGCCCAACCCTGCTGGTCCTGGTCCGGTTCCCAAGGGGACTGGGTCGGTCCTCGGTCTTGAAATTCCAGGACCAATATTGTATGGGTTGGTCATTGGTCCTAAGAGTTTTTGGTTGGTCCAATCTTGGACCAACCGTATATTATATTATATTATATTATATTATATTATTTATAATTCCTTTATATATTCAAACCTAAGTAAAATGTATGTTATTCTATCAATAGCACTCATAGTAATTTCAATTTAAAAATTTTGTTGAATATTAATTATGTGTCGTTTGTTTTGTTTTCAGGTGTTTAGAAGTTCAAGTGAATTAACAAGATGTGAAGTTATATATTCATGGTTTATATTAAGTATTTTGAACTTTTTATGGTTTAATTGTATTATACTAATGAATTTCAGCTGCATTTTGTTTTTCAATTTGTGTCAAATGGTAGAAGTTTTTGAAGAGTAGAGTAGTATTGCAGTTGCTACGATGATTTGTTAGTCAAGTTGTGTGAAGCTCATATTTTTGTTGAGTGGACTTTACATGATTGAATGCAGGAAAACGCTTTTGCATATAATGTTATGAATATTAAAAATAGATGATAACAAGAACTTTCCATCTTGTCCCATATCTCGATGAGCGGTTAGCGGTATGAAATTTTTATTATTATGTCATCTTAAATTTGCTAAATATGTATTGATATTTATAATTTAGCTGCACAATGCCGCATTGTTGATGGATGTGCAATTTGAATTTGTAGGTTTGCTTTTTTATGGAGTATAAAAAATAAAACGAAAGAAATTATCGATCGGTCCCGGGTTGACCCTGGAATCGGACCAAACCCATTGGGTCGGTCTGGTCCTTGGTCCCAGGCTCAATAGGGTCGGTCTTCGGTCCTAAAAATTGAAGACCGACACTGTACGGGTTGGTCCTAGGGTTAGGGGGTGGCTTAGACCAACCCAGACCATGCTCACCCCTAGTTGCCGCGGATGAACTATCTTATAGGACCGTGGGGTAACCTCTCCTCCACACTCAAGTGAGATTAGGATATTACCTTAGGTGTTACATATTTCAATTGCGGTAGATAAATTACCTCAAGAGACAATGGGGTCGACCTTTCCTTTACACTTGAGCAAGATTGGGACATTACCTTATAGGGTATCTTAATTAGGGGAAATTTGCGCTGTTCTTACTTAGGGCGATTATGGTGGACAAACCACCTTTCGGGACCATGGGACAACCCCCTCCACACTCTAACGAGGTTGGTATATTGCCTCAGGGGTTATTTATTCCGATTACGGTGGATAAATCACCCCATGAGACCGTGGGGTCATCCCCTCCTCCAGACTTAAGCGAGATTTGGACATTGCCTCGGGGTTATCCGGACTCGAGTAGCATAAATCAGATCTTTCTAATGAATGTTTTAAAGTTCTTATGTCGTTTCCCTCTTAATATGTTTCTGGCTCAAGAATTCTCTTCAATAAGAATTAATCTCTCTGAGCAAGACTAGCAAAGGATAATTTCAATGAACGGAATATTAAACGGTGGGATGGGCCGAATTTATATGCATGCGCCCATTGGTTTTGCAATTTGTGTTCAAAGTAGTGCGACAAAGTCCATTACCGGGTATAATCCTCGTGACAATGGGAAATCGCTCTTATAAAAGTGATGATGACAAAGAAGGACTTCATCATAATTTTATGAAAATGCTCGAGGACTTGATTGCATAATCTAATTGGTCAATTAATCAAACAAACCCCATACATAATGTTGTAGGACTTCTAATGAAATTTATTAGTTAAAGTGTCGTGTCCTTAGATGAAAGTATAACCCTGGGGAGCTTGGGAGAGTATATTGCATAACATCGACCAGATGTGGTAATGTGAAATACTAACTTAGATATGGCAAACTGAGCCGATCAGCATTAAAAATAACACAATCTATCCATGCCAATACCATATAATTTGTTGGTTAAAGATGTCTGGTCTATTGACTTGATATTTGGGAGTGTTTGGTTTGGGACTCTAGCCGTTCTGAATTGTGCAATTTCGTTTTGAGGATTCCCCCACGTGAAAGGGAAGTATGAGGGAAGATTAAGGTGTAGACATGGATTTGTTTTTTTCCCTCAATGCCGGCACACGCGGGGAAAAAGTCAAGTTCCGACTTTGACAATTGTGGTCGGTCCAACTACTCCGAAATCCACGAAGATTATGGCATTGTTGATGCTTCTTTTTCACTACACTTCTGCTTTTTGCCATTTTTTTTTAGGTGTGAAAGAGAGAGAGGAGGTGCTATGGTGGGTGCCGTCGCAATGACGGCAGTGGAAGTCGCGGGTGGCTAGGAGACCTCGACGATCGGTTTTGGCAATGGTGTCGATGGGCTTTAGTGGTGATTAAGCTAGGGGTTTGTTAGCAGCTGTGATGGAGAAAAAGGGGTAGGGGTACTATTATTAGAAAGAGGGCGCAATGTCGAAAATAGTATGCGAAGGCCTGGCCAACGTCAACTATGATCCTAATACTTTTTGAATGAAACCAAACCGGTCAAATTGAGAGAGAGATAATCGATTAGATGGGCTAAATTGGTTCCATCCAAATATTATAAAGAGTAAATTGAACAAAATTAAAACAATGAGGGCAAAATCACACGTCAGTTGAGAATACAAGAGTTTAATTGTCATGATCTTCCTTGAAATTGAGGGTGCAAAATTGTAGTTGTGAAAATAGAGGGTGCTGACTGATGAAAGATGTGACAAGGCAAGTATGTCCAGGGCATGTCTTGCATCTGATTCACGTGGATTGACCACGTGGCTGGCTAGTCCGTCGTCCTATCCCGGACGATTGTGGGTGTCGTGCTTGGCTATAGCCACTTTTCGAAAAAGACCTCACCAGAGAGAATTGACCGGAGCCTGGGCCTTCTCGAAGTGTCCATTTAGTCAGCTTCACGACAAGCACGGATCCTGGGATTGGACGAGATCGTTGAACTTGTGGTCAACCAAATCAGCTAAGTTTCTCCGTCATCTCTCTCTCTCTCTCTCCCTGTCTCCTTCAACTGAAATTATCTTGTATTTCTCTACTTAACTAACTAAGAGCGCATTTGATAACGATTTTATTTTCAAGAGTGATTATAACTAAAAAAATTATTTTTGATTTTGTTAGAAAATTGATTAAGTAAAAAATCGCATTTAGAATCGTCTAAATTTTTTTTTCTCAAATAATTGCATTTGATACCACGCTTTAATAGATTATGTTCCAAATTAATTTTTTAATTTTAAATAATTTTTTTCTTTTTTCCCCTTTTTTTCCTATTCTTCTTCTTCTTCTTTTTCTTCTTCTTCATGTGGCTGGTTGCCGGACGGGCGATCGGCCGACGAGGGCCAACGACGCTCACCAAAGCGTCGCCGGCCCTTGGCAAGGTTGGCTCTCGTCGATCGAGCCTCGTTGGTAGCTGGGCGAGGCTCGCCCAGCCCCGCTGAGCCTCACCGGTGGCCAGGTGAGCCTCGCCGGCAGCTGGGTGAGGCTTGCCGGTAGCTGGGCTTGTCTTTAGCGAGCTCGTTGGATCGGCGTCCAGCGGCGGACGGCGGTGGCGGACGGCGGCAAGCGGTGGCGGATGGCGGTGGCAGACGGCGGCGACGAGCGGCAGCGGGTGGCGGCGGACGGTGGTGGGTGGTGGCGGACGACAATTGATGGATGACGGAAGGGAAGAATGAGAGTTTTCCTGTTCTGATTCTTTTTTTGATTATCGGACGAAAAATCATATTTTTTTTTTTATTCTCAATTCTCTTCCCAATATATTCCGGAGAATAAAAATTTTACCAAATGTGATTCTCGTCCCAAATTGATTTTAGGAATAAAAAAATAGAATCAGGCATTGTTTGGCACGTTGCCAAACAGGCCATAATTCTTGAGAGCTCATGACTTTTGGCCCCTATGACTAGCAGAAGAGCACGCGCAAATTCATGCTGAATAACAGGAAGAGCATGACATACGTGTCCAGAGCGAAACGAACGCGATACACGCGTGGTTCTCGACATATCGTAAAAGATTGATAGTGGTTGACTGTACAGAATATGGGTTATGCTCCTATAATGTCTAGTAGAATGTTGATGCTGGACGACTGCATCGGGCAAGAGCAACTTGGCCCACTGAAAGGCAACGGTGTTCATGTCAATAACACTTGCAGGGAATCAACCATCGAATGTGTACCAGCATAACGAAGTTCAATTCTAGCAGAATTTTTTCGACATGTCCATGGAATTCCGTTACAGTTGCAGAGCAACAAGAAGCGACTATAAACTGATTCTTCAACCTGGTGCTTCATTTAAGGTCGAAGAATGTGGAACTTCACTAGTTAATGGAAATGCCTAGCCTGATGATCAGATCGATACGTATAAGCCTGCAACAGATAGGATATTATGCTAAGAAAGTGCAAGAAGTTATTTCCTTTTATGAAAACTTGTATCATATGATTGTAACGTCATTTGGAATGAAAATAATCGAGCATTTCATTTATTAAGACTCTTTTCTTATTACTGCTATAGTCAAAACATGGTATTGAAATAGATGTTGCCAACACAGAATATGCTCAGCTGTTAATTCACACTTTCCCAGCTACAAAATGTCTTTCTTACCAATCCGCTTTAGCAGCTGGAGGAATCGGACCAACGTTAAACTTCACCTTGTTGATTTCTTCCATGATTAGGTACATCGCTTTTGGTGAACTTGGAACATCTCTCGGTTAGTGATGCATTGCTATCTCGCATTGGAAAGACTCAGCAGAAGCGAGAGACTGCACATGCTTGGCGATCTATCTACCTTCTAATAATGTTATGGTAATCTTATTTGAGTCACCATCTCTTCGACTCATTTCAACGTCAGTGTTTTCAGAGCTCCTCTCAATGTAGAAACCGGGCTGCTTGGGCTGTGGTAGGGAAGCACTCTCACTGTCCAACATCAGTAGCACAGATGACATATTTGGTCTATCGTCAGGATGCCGTTGCACACATAATAGCCCGATTTGTATGCATTTTACAACTTCCGATAGATCGAAAGAATTTGGAAGTTGTGGATCTATGAAGTCGCTCGCCTTCCTTTCAAGCCACAACTTCCAAGCCTGACAGAAAAAAAAAAAAGGAGAGTGAATTTTTAGGCCATTTCCAACGCAAGTATTGCTGTATTATGAGAATTTGACTTCTTAGAGCGTTGTCGCACATGTCCAAGAAGATTGAAGCAATGGTCCGGATGATTGAATTCTCTATTCCTCTTTCCGCATATTATTTCCAGCAATAGTACCCCAAAGCTAAAAACATCTGATTTTGTTGAGAAAAGCCCGTCCATTGCGTATTCCGGTGCCATGTAACCACTGCAAGCAAAACAGTACGGATAAAAAGAAAAGGAATTTGAATGTGAATGTGTAAGCCCATGAAAATCCTTCTCACTACTTACTAAGTGCCGACTATCCTCTTTGTTTTCGCTAGTGACTGATCTCTGCCAAAGACTCTAGCCACACCAAAATCCGATATTTTAGGGTTCATCTCATTGTCAAGCAATACATTGCTTGCTTTGAGATCCCTATGTATGATTCTCAATCTCGAATCTTGATGGAGATAGAGGAGTCCCCGCACAATTCCTATGATAATGTCGAATCGCCTTCTCCACACTAGAGAATTTCCCCTTGTTTTACCTGATTTAAACCTTTTTCTAATCAGTAATTTTGGATGAAAGATATTTTCAACAAATTGCATATTGAATGGATATCAAACAGAGAAGGCATTGATCAGAGCAAACCAAATATGAAAGAGTCCAGACTTCCATTAGGCATGTATTCATAGATTAGCATCCTCTCTTCTTCAATACAACACCCCCGAAGTCTAACAAGATTTCGGTGCTGAAGCTTCGCGATCAACATGACCTCATTCTTAAATTCATTAAGACCTTGCCGAGAGTCTTCTGACAATCTCTTGACTGCTATTTCTTGCCCATTTGACAGCTGACCCTGACAAGTGAGTTGCATAATTTTTCCCAAGTGACAGGGGACAATAAAAATGAAATGCGGAATGAAGAGTAGTGTTCTTTTGTACGACATATGAAATCGTAGACTAAACTCTACCTTGTATACGGGGCCAAAACCTCCTTCTCCTAACTTATTTGAATAACAAAAGTTGTTAGTTGCTCGTAAAATGGTGACCATATCAAAGATCGGAAGCTGTAAGTTGTTCTCATCTTCAGCCTGAAGGTGGAACGTTATCCCTGTTGACCATTGAACTTTCATCAGAGCATATGTTCTTTTTTCCCCATAATAAATGAACTATATGCAGGGGAAAAGTATTTAAAAAGTCATAAACATTTTGTATTTATGCCAATTTAGTCTAAAACATTTTTCACTTGATGCCAATTTAGTCATTTCCGACTAATTTTGGTCGGATTTTGCTGACTAAGCGCTGGTCGGCTAACGTGGCACGATCGGCGCAACATGTACAATTTTTAATAATATTTTAATATTTTTGAATTTTTTATTTTCTTTTTCCTCTTATTTTTTTTTTTTTTTTTTTCATTCTCCTCCTCCTTCCTCCAACTGGTCACTGGACCTCAACAACCAGCCCTTGACCTTGTTGGATGAGGCTAGGTCAAGCCCTCGCCCAGTCTTTGGCGAGGCCTTGGCCGTGAGGGCAACCTCGGATCCAACGAGGGCGAGCCCCGCCGCCCCGTGTGAGGCTGTCCTCATGGCCACCGGCGAGGGCTCGAAACTCACTAGTGGCCGACGAGCTTGCCAAAGATTGGCAAGGTCGACCTCAACCTCGTCGACTATCATGTTTGGCCGGTCGCCAAGATTTGGCGACCAGCTGGAGGAAGAAGGTGGAGAAGGAAAAAATTAAAAAAATTAAAAAATTAAAAAAATTAGAACATATTAAAATATTATTAAAACTTGTTAACGTCAATGCCAATCGTGCAACATCAGTCAATCGTGCCCAGTCAACAAAATCCGGTAAAAATTAGTCAGAAATGATTGAATTGGTATCAAGCAAAAATGTTTAGGACAAAATTGGCATATAAAAAAATGTTTATGACTAAATTGGCACAAATACAAAAGATTTAGATTTTTTTAACACTTTTCCCCTATATGCAAGCAACGAACAGCTATTGCACGTATCAACTAAGACACGGGTGTTAGCAATGAGGCCTCAGCGATGAACTTTCCAAGCATCAATAGATCTAAAATTCATTTGACTTGATGAGAAAATATGAGATTCTTTTCTGTATGCTATCAACTTACTTATTGA
The DNA here is from genome assembly GCA_017140185.1 of Eucalyptus polyanthemos subsp. polyanthemos. Lineage (NCBI taxonomy): Eukaryota > Viridiplantae > Streptophyta > Magnoliopsida > Myrtales > Myrtaceae > Eucalyptus > Eucalyptus polyanthemos. The sequence goes on along the minus strand of CM029461.1, from coordinate 50,094,009 downwards.
TTGTTAACCCAGATAACAAAAATAGCAATACTATGACTTGACTCCAAGATACGAAAAGAGAGAACCAAGAATTATGGTTGACGTTCTGAAAGCAAATTCTAGTCAGAGCCTCAATTGCTATAGAGCAAGAGCTCAACTCAACTAAGGGAAATGGAGTACCTTGAGCATGTTTTTTCCTCTTCCAAACAATGCAGAAAAAAAGCACCACCGAAAGCACGACAAATGCCATGGAAATCGCCACTGCCACCTATTCTTTCCCCTTGGAATTCACTGAATCTGAGAACATTGAGAGAGGTTAAGGTGATCAAAATCAATGGAGAATAGGATTATCATGAGTCCAGGAATAAAAGGGAAAACAAAGGTATATGTACTACCGAGGTCTGAGGCTGAAACGCGAATGTAAAGATCTTGATTCGCAGATCGGCTGAGTATTCTGACGTCAAGAAGATCTCCAAACCATAGGAGACAGCCACTTCCACCTCCAGTGGCGTCTATGTTCGCGTAGGCCCTGCATGAGCAGTTCTTGGAGCACTCTAATTCACATTCCTTAAGGCTCATGCTAGTGTTCATCGTGAACTGCAACAAATCAGGCATTTTCACACGTTTGAGCCTCTTAAACCCTTCTCCTTTAGAACAATTAAATGGGTTCTTACTGACACACCCACTACTCCACACAAATGTATCCCACTCTGCCTGTGACTTCGGTTGATAACCAATCATGCAGCTACATATTGGAGAATTGCTGATCGTGCACATGCTATTGGGTCCGCAATTCCCGTAGACATCACAGGCATCATATGGCAACATATAAATCATGGTCCACTCCTGCGTTTTCTCGCTCCACAGGTACCGTTGGTGGTTCCCTGAAGCGTTTAACACCAACCTCGTGATGGTGGATTCATTGAAATGGTTGAACGTGAAGTAGACCTCTTGAGAATTGTTGACGAACTTGGGGATGAATATCAAATTAGGAACCATCGGCATCCTACCGAACTGTATTCCATTCCAAGGCCCACTTCGGAAGTATTTGACACGTCCCTTACGTATGACTAGTTGGGGAATTATTCCTCCAAGATCGACACCGAAGGTGAAGTCTCCCGTTGAGGGATCCTCTGCGCTCTTCCAGGATGTCATGTGCCGGTCCAAACCCATCCTCAGGTCCCACCCGAGCTTCATGCCCACCAATAATGTGTTGGAGGGATGATCAAAACTCTGCCAAAGATAGTTTCCAGAGACATTTTCACTGTCATCTTTCAAAACTAGATTTCCAGAATCCAGGAGGTGAGCAACTACACTTTGCGAAGTAGCATTCATGTTATTCGAAGACCACAAGACTCTTTCTGCTTGGTCAACAAGGACTAGTTTACCTTCACTACCTATCCTCAGAACCCCTGACGAATCATTCACCGGATTATCTCCATTTGCCACCCAAACAGTGGTCTTTTCTGGGATGTTGTGGTACCATATTGCGAGGAATCTGTAGCTGGAGTTTCCAGGGCTAAAGAAACCTAGCTGAAACTTTTCTCCTGCCGACACTAGAGTATCACCATCACGAATTGTCTCAGATGAGCTCAACACATCGACTGACTTGCATACTTCTAGTGCAAACATACAAATTGAAATGAAATACGGTATGGAAAAACAAGGAATATCCATCTATTAGCCTTTCACGCTTGCAAATAGAACTAGCAGGAGGAGAAAATCGAGTTCGTTGGAAATCCGGTGTTTGTTGAAACGAAGAAAGCGGGAATTCCTCATGATGTGTAGGTTCCATGATCCCATAGTTGATGAAGATTTGCTGGTAGCCACATACCACAAGCCTAACAGACTTCTGGGTCTTCGAGGATTGTCCGTTTCTGAGTCACTTGATTGATGAATTTTTGCTGGTAGCAACAAACCACAAGCCTTACAGACTTCTGGGTCTTCGAGGATTGCCCGTTTCTGAGTCACTTTTCTCAAGTGACTCAGGAATTGCCTTAGCCAATGGGGAGGGAGGAAGCGGTCCAAGACATTTCATGTAATTGGACATTTCCACAAATGACCTTTGAAAGCCAACTACACTCAGGTTTATAAAAGTGTTAAAGCCTGGCAAATTATTGACATCAATAATTTTCTGTATCCTGTGACATCCCCCTTCTCCCCTCCCTCTTTTGTCTTCTTCTTTCTCTCTCCTCCTTCTCCTCCTCCCTCACGTTTCCTCCCCCGCTTTCTGCCGTTCATCCCCTTTCCCCTTCTCTCTCTCTCCTTCTTTTCTCCTTTCCCCCACCCACCCCCAACTTTTTCTTTTCTTCCCTCTCTCTTCCTTTCTCTCTCCCTCTCTCTTCTATCTCCCCCTCTCTCTGGACCGAGCCTCTTCTTCTTCTTCTTCTTCTTGCCGCCGCCGCCCAACTCCTCACCACCAGCACCACCACCGCCTATGCCCCCAACTCACCACCACGCCACCTCTGTCCACTGCTTGGAGTCGTGCCACTCGCCTTCCTCACCGCCGAGCTTCAAGGACCGTCGCGCTGCCGCTCGCTCATTGCCGTCCCCAAGCCACCGTCATTGCCTCTTGCCGCCGCTCGCTTAGCCGTTCGTGCTGCCGTTGCTTCGAGCCACCACAACCACCGTCATGAGCCACCGCTCGAACCGAGCCCCCCTTTTGAGCCGTTGCCGTCAAGCCTCCATTTGAGCCATGAGCATTGCGTTCTCAACGCCGTTGTGCCACCGTCGCCATGGGCTCGCCTTTGCCGGAAATTAGTGAATTAACCTCCTAATTGTGAATTACGGCGTGAATTGCGTTTAGGGGTGGTTAGTTTAATATTAACTGCAATTAGTTTAAGTAATTACGATTAGATTGATTAATCATGGTTAGATTAATTAATTGAGGTTAGTTTAATTAATCATAAGTTATTTATTTTAATTGTAATTAATTTAATTAATGGTAATTATTTTAGTTAATGAAAATTAATTTTAATTAAATATAGTTAGGCTAATTAATCGAGTTTAGCCTAATTAATTGTAATTACCGCAATTAATTGTGATTAGTGTAAATTAATGATGGATTAGTTGTTAAGTAGAATTTTATGCTCGTTCTACTGGATGAATTTACACTTGTTTTTGATCGTTTGAGCATGTAATACCATGATGTCTAATTGTGTCATGCCCCGAACCCCGAGCGTGTGCCTATTCCTATCTGGTCAATAATAATTTGCGACTTCCCAAGACGAGTTGCCGACCCTTTTCATTTTATTGCACATGTGAAAGCGAAAAGAAATCCCCTGACAGTACTCATCTCGGGATAGAAAAGCAAGATACAAATTCATAAACAAACATGCTTTTATATTCACACTGAGTCATGTACAAAAGTCTATGGCCAAAAGACTACAAAAGACTGGCCTTCCAAAAAGAAGCGGTCCTAACTGACCTACGCTTCCGATCACCTCCTCTCAGCTCCAAGTCCTCCACTCGATGACCCTGAAAATGTTGTCCCACAACGGGGTGAGATATCATCTCAGCGAGTCTAAGCTCTAAACCCCAATTAGGAGGGAAATACGCCAAGAAGTGTCCTAATCACACAATCACACAATCAAGAAGACTTACCTCGTCTCAACTCCACCCTGTAGGTCAGTACAATTTATATCACAGACAACATGAGAACATGAGCAACATTAAGCTCCAAATAATTGAAACGCCACACTCAATTAATCACGCGTTCCTAGTTCTGATCTTGGCATATGGCACGGCCTACTCTCTGTTCGGCGGTCTTCTGGCATTGCAGGCATCGTCTCACCCCATTGAGCACGGCATGTCTCTTTATCAGATGGCTTTCCCGAAGGAGTATAGGGTCCAGAATCAATTGCAACCGGCTTCCCGTTGTCTAGGCGGCATCCCACATAGGGATAACGTCCAGCTCAACAGCCCGGGACGATTTCTCATAACCATCACACGATCACTCAAATATGGCCCAAGGCACCGTGCATTGCACTCAAATGCTTCAATTAAAATGGTGAGCTTGGCCTTTTTCTTCGTATTAGAAATTCACATGAAATTACTCGTGTGTGGATACACGGTCAACTTGATCCAGAAAAATTCATATTCATCCTTTTTGAAATCCCACTATTTCATATAGTACTAAAAACTATTTTCGGTGTCAAAACCCGACACCTGGAATTTTCTGAATAAATATTGAAAATTTACAATTTTTGGAATTAAATACCAAAAATCCAATCAGCATCAATTTGCATAATTTAACACTCAATTGCATAAATTAACCACAACATTGCAATCGGCACGAAATTCCGGTCACCGGCTATCCCAGACCTAATTTCCGGAAATATAATTAATAATTAAATAATTACTGAAATTAATTAAATAAATCAATTTAAATTCTAAAAATACTAACTTAGGCCATAATCATTAAATTAATAACCAATACGGACTCGGAGAAATTCCCGAACCCTTCTAGATAAATAGTACAATTTATTTAGGCCTTAGCTAAACCATGCTAACCACCTAACATGCTCAATTAAATAATTCAATTTCTAATTTAATCTAACTAACCACCTAATTCCTAATAAAATAAATCTAACACCCCTTAAACGTTATTAGCCGATGCAGCTTATTGGTATTGACTGAGTGCTTCCTTAGCATATGGTGCTAGGTCATAATGATCCCACGTAGTGGGTGCATTATTCCAGACCTCTTCAGGAATGGTTTTGTTTTCTTGGCATAGGATTCTCTGGAGTTCTCGGTATTCGCTTTCACAAAATCTAACAGATCCTGGATAAGATTTGTGAACCCGGGCTTCTCGGCTGTTCAAGTGGGGTTTATAGGTCGTGGTTCCTATTTTGAGTGGTGCATCAAGAAGACTACCATTATTTCTGCAAAAATTCCATGGACGTCGGAAAAACAGGACGGTGTGAACTTCAGGATTTGGTGTCATGGTTCTCAGTTCCTTTTCCAAGTCTTGTTTCCAGCATGTAGGATGATAGAACCAATTGAGAAAGTCTAAGAGATTCTTATCACTTTCTTTTTCGATGTTTCTTCCGAGCATGAATATCCGTGTGAGGTTAGCAACAAATCTTCTGGTGGGGATTTCAATGGCTATTAAGTACTTGTTGGTTAAGTACCATAACAGCGTTTTGAGCTGATCAGGGAAATCATCTTCTTTCCAGATAAGCGGATGAATGAAAGGATAATTCAAATTTAACCCGAAAGGATAAAGAATCGAACCTCCATTGAATTGGAACAGTCTGTGTGGCATTGCCACATGAGGTTCTCCGGGTTCTCGTGAGATTGTCGTTGGATGTGCTGAATAATCTCCGGGGGAATTTCCAGCTTGTCAAGTCTTTGATTCTTTCAATCTTGTATTTCATCCCATGATTGAGCATATGAAAAGCAGGTCTTTTGATGTACATGTTGATTTCAAGTGGTGCTTTGGGTCTTGACAGAAAATCAGCAAGTACATTTTTTCTTCCAGGAATGTGTTTGGTCTCAAAAGAGTATTTTGAGAACCATTCAGACCACCTAAGCAATTGAGGGTTTGGAATCTGTTTATGTTTGAACTTCATCATTTGTGGGAAGGATGCCATGTCTAATTCAACTAGGAAACGATGGCCGATAAGATGAAACTCAAATTTTTTGATTCCATTTTTAACTGCTAAAATTTCTTTGAAAGTGGAATGGTAGTGCATTTCAGCTTGAGAAAACTTTCCACTTTTGTGAGCACAAACGAGCCTCTTACCATCAATTTCTTCGAACGGGGACGGCTGCCCAAAAGTATTCATCACGGCATCGGTTTGAAGAATTCTTTTGCCTGTTGATGGTATTTGTAATGGTGGGAGATTGCATAATCTCCTTTAGCTCAAGAATCGCTTTAGTCTGGATCTTTCCCCAAGGGGGAGTTCTTTTTCAGCATAGATTGCAAAGGAATCGAAGCTTTGCAATATTTGGGACAAAAACCCCGAGATAATTAATTATCCCAAGAAATTGCTGAACTTGTTTTGTTGTGAAGTTATCTTCAGGAAACTTCAGTAGTTCTTGAGCAATGTGTGGCCCTGGATAGTATGTACCTTTGTTGAGGTGCATACCAAGAAATTCGATTTCTGTTTGGGCAATATTCATTTTTCTTTGAGAAAGCATAATACCATGTCTTTTCACGATTTCTGCAAACCGTTCAAGAAGTTGGCAATGTGACTGTTCATCAGGACTGTAGAGTAGTATGTCGTCGATGTATATGGCTGCACTTGCCAGGATTGGCTGGAAAATACGACACATGGCCTTTTGAAAAAGGGATGGTGCTACCTTTAGGCCAAAAGGAAGGACTTTCCACTGAAAGTGTTGGTTCGGGATACAGAACCCTGTTTTGGATCTATCTTCAGGATGGATGCCCAATTGCCAAAATCCGGCTTTGAGGTCGAATTTGGAATAGATATGGGCTTTGGTTAAACCACTAAAGAGAGAATCTCTGGATGGCAAATGGAACTTATCATCTTGGAGAAAAAGATTTAGAGGTTGGTAATTAATTACCAGTCTCATTTTTCCTCTGTTCTGCTCGGCGCGCTTATTGACATAAAAGGCTTCGCAAGCCCATTGGGAATCAGAGATTTCAATAAGGCCTTGTTGCAATAATTCTGAGCATTCTCTTTGAGCTAAAGCCAAATGTTCTGGCTTCATTCCCGCATGACTCGCTTTTGTGGGGTTGATGTCTTCATTTTTCTTGAAGGGGAGGCGGACAAAGAATTCCGGATTTTCCCATAAAGGATGAGAACATTTTTGGGCGAAGTCTGAGTGGGACTCCGAACAAGATTCCAACAACCTTTGCATGATTGGATCTAACAAACTCATTTGGATGGAAAAGAGTCTCTGAATATCAACGAACTCGGAGAATTGATTTTTGTATCTAAGACCTTTTCTAGGAATAATACGGAGTTGAGAGATCTGAGTCATGATGTCCCACCCAATTAGCAAATCTTTATTGGGAAGGTTTGACCCAAAGATTTTTGCTTTTATGGAGCACTGGGGGAAGAACTGGACAGTAACTGGAGTAGTTCTGACACTTGTGGAGAAAGTATCTCCTGAAGCGGAGTTGAAATATCGGATATGAGGAGTCCAATATTCTTCAGGCAGAACTTTAGTGTCCAGAATGGAGCAACTTGCTCCAGTATCAATGAGAGCAATGACATTGATAGGTTTGGCGAACTTTGAGGTGAAGATTTTTACTGGGAAATGAGGGCAGTGAGTTTGACTTGAAAATATGTCAGGATTTGGTTCTGAAGATGTAGGAGATATGTGAAAAATGTCTTCAGATTCTGAGTCTGATCCAGTTTCACTGGAAGTTTGGTAAGTGGGGATGACACAAAGGGTTTGCTCTGTTGGTTCTTCGTCAGCAGAGAATAAGGATTCAATGTCATCATTTTCAAGAGACATACCTGTTTCATTTTCAATCAGATGGTTCTGACCTTTTTTTGCTTGAGGACAGTTTTTGGCAAAATGTCCTTTCTTGTTGCAGATGTAGCAACGGCTTGATTTCCTATGGCCTGTATGATCTTTCCTTTTCCGCAGATATCGCCATTTTTTCTTCTTCCGGAAGTGCTTGGAGCCATGTTTGGACTTCTTTATTGAATACTTCTTGTAGTGCTTCTTCTTTTGGGAATAATGGCCACAAGTACCATCACAATCTCGTTTGGAGCATTTGATTTTTAACTTCTGTTGGGAGCAGGCTGATTCAAGACGCTTGTCATCTATGATGTAGGTCTGGACCATTCTTCGTTTTAAGCATAATTCTTCAAGGCATAAATGGACTTCTTGCTGAAGTTCTCCCATGGCAACGTCTTGTATCCTTCTTTGTTTTCCAAAGAAAGATCTTTCAACCATCTGTGATAGCTCTTTAGGAATAGAGGTGATGAAGACATGCTTTAGATTTGGATCTGCGCCAATCTGATAGAAGAGCAGGAGCATCAATCGATAATGCTTATCAAGATGCCTTTTCGAAGAGAGCAGCATCTTCTTTCGAAGAATTCTCTTCTTTTAGCTCTTTGAGATCTCCGGGGGTTCCCACAAAAGTGTGATATAGGTAAGTCAAGGCATGGCTGAAATTTGGTGATAACAGAAACGTAAGCTGGTCTTGTTCTGTGAGTCCTTGCCACCAAAATTTAAGGCTTCCTGTGAACCTTGTAACAAAATTGTAAAGGACATCATTCATATCATGGTTGGTAATAAATTGTGTACTCAACCAAGTATGAAATTATTCAAGTCTTTCTGGCCATTTTGGATAAGGAATATCATCAATGGAGAAGAATTATTTTGATGCCATAGACACATGTCTAGTGGAATCGTTTCTGGCCGGATTACTTGTCTGTCCAAATTCTGGATCAGCATAGTTTGATTCCATTTCATAATCATAATCTGGAGGGGTATCAGCCATGAATATTTTTGAAGTTGGTGGGATGGTAGGAGGAGAATCGATTATTTGGTCTGATAAGGAAGAATAAGAAGAAGCAAGAGAAACTGAATCTGATGTAGTATCAGAAGTTTGTTCAGTGAGCATAATCTGTGTCTCCGAGACTGGTCGATCATGCTCAGGCTTTTGGGTAATAGGATCAACTTGCTTACTCAAATCCTTCAAAAAGGACTCCAACGGATTAGATAACATCATCTGGTCTGGCCTTTCTCTTATGACAACTGAACTTGATTCTATAGGCGATTTTTTTTTCTTTGCCCTTTTCTTTTTTCAAAGCTTTGAGACGCTCTCGAATATCTGATTCTTTTCTGGAAGGATCTTGTGGAATATTGGCAAAAACAGATGCCTGTGGAGCAGGGGGTACATACCCGATTTGAACAGGAGGTGCTAAGGGATCGAAAGGTCTGAACCTTCCTTCTTCGAGAAGTTGAATTTGCTTCTTGAGTTTGTCTATTTCTGGCTTTGGACTTTCAAGATAGTGGTACCCAAGATGTTGTCCTGATTCCAAAGCATGTAGCCTCTTCTGGAACTCAGAAAGCATCTTCTTGGTACTTTCATCATATCTTCGGAGATCTTGTTGCACATTTCCAATTTTGGAATCAATAACTCTAAAGGCATTGTTGTGTGCCAACAAAGTCTTTGACTGCCAGTTTAGAACGGCTTCAGCAGCAGGGGTTTTCTTCTGTCTTCCATGTTCATCCACATCAGTGGGGGTAGTTATTTTGGGAACATGGCGGTATCTTCCATGTGAATCAATAAACTCTTCTGTTGCAGGGAACGAGAGTTTAGAACTTTCCTTGATAAGAGGAGGAAAGTCAGTATCTTGGAACATGGCAATAGAAGAAGTGGGTGGTGTTTCTGCTGGGACTTCGAGGGGATAAGAGTGTTTCTTAGCCCATTTGAGGATTGGCTTATAAAATGGGGAGAGAGTTTGCTTTTTCTGGGGCGGAGATGGTGGAGGTGATTTTGGTGAGTCTGGTAGGGCTTGGGATGTGGCACTGGATTCTGGCGGAGGAGGTGGTGCATAGGAAACCATGAACTGGTACTTGTCACACTCACCGAGAGTATCAACGGAGGAATCTCCGTTTAAGTACCTTTGATATATCTTATCCTTTGGTCTTTTCTCGCGAGGTGGAGGTCTTGCAAGAGGATCTACCTCATCGGAGAATTTGTGCAATAGGAACATTGACAAAAAGGATCCCAAAAACAATGACCGTAGTTGTCTTTATAGTAATGAACAGGATGTCCATCACTATTGAAGTGTCTAACATGTTTTTTTGGATCTGGTTCAGAAATGGATTCAGGAACACATGGTTCAATCATGAGGATGGTTTGAAAAATAGAAGGACTTTCTTCCTTCTCCTTGCCAAATTTGATGGAAACAGTTCCATCTTTTTTTCTTATAAACTCTGAGTCCGTGGACTGGAAGGGCTTGTTATGCTGGTGTAGCTTCTCGTAGTTGGTGATCCAAGTATCTGGAAGTAGCTTGGCCAACGTATCCTTCGGGATATGTCTGGGAACATGGATGCAGGACGCCTGGTCATTCTGCATGGAGATGAACAATGCATCTTCATTACCATTGTTGAAGTTGAGGTCGAGGGCATGATTTTGCACTCGATAGACCATCTGGTAATGTAAGGTTGCAGCTACAGAATCAGCAGTTTGGGGTGCTCCAGTGAGCTGGACTTGTACTTTCAGAAAAGAAAGAAGCTGAGGGTCTGAAAGAGCGATGTTAAAGTTTGGATACAAAGTCACAAAGACTGTTCCGGCATTCAGAGTGGTTTGAACAGTACCGATGCAAGCATGCTGGTATTGTAAAAACCTGGTATCCAACAACGCGACTCTTGCCACTACTGGCAAGCCTTTATGACCATGAAAGGTGAGAGCAAGACGAACAGCTCCATAGTGGACATGAGAATATCCCTGTTGAACCCATTGTCTGGGAAATTCTGGAGGGATCTGGAGAGTAACAAAGTACTCTTTTTCTGTTGCAGGAATAGGGTGCTGATCGAATTTCGAGGACTGGACGTATTCCTTTACTTGCTTTGGAGTTTGGTGAATCAGCTGACGAATGGAGCGGATGGGTGAGAATGATGAGGTGGGTTTAGCAAAAGCGGAATAAGGGTTCATAAGAGGAAGCTGAGTTTCTGAGATTTTGGTTTCATCGCTAAGAGAGACTTCATAAAGATAATCTATCTTAGAAGCGTTGGAAACACGAAATTCTGAGAGTGCTGAGGAAGAAGTAGAAGGAGCAAGAGAAATGGGTGCTTCAAGAATTTCTGGATCTGTCATGATGTAGAAAGATCTTCTCAGCACTGGATTCACCTGTCAAGCGCATGGAATGGATAGTATCAAAAACGAAACCATGGCTCTGATACCATGAATAAATTTCCAGCAAGTATGCATCCCACATTGGGCGAACAACTCCCGTTCAAGCCCTTCAGGGACAGCCTTTTAGCAAGAAACCACTCAACCCTTTAGTTCAGAGCCTAGAGACACTCAGAGATGCCAGGATGGAAACGTTTCTAACCTACCCAAGCTGCATTTCTCGAAGGATCATACCAGGCTAGAGAAGAAGAGAGATTTAGAAAGCCATGGATGTTTTTCACAAAGCACACCCTTTACTTCAGGGGACTCTGCCCAAAACGATACAACAACGATGCCTTATAAAGGCCAATAAAGGAAAAGGACAGACAGGGACCAACTCACGGGTCCAAAAGAAACAGAGGCTCCGGAAACTTTCTGGGAGGGAATTATTAGCACACTATGAACAGTAACAGTACTGTGAACAGTACATTCCCTAGCCTACTGCTACAGTAAAAGTGAACAGTGATTTTGCTACAGTGAAAATGTACGGACTCAACGGTCTCGTCCGTTACGGGCATTGTAGCTACAGACTGAGTCTGAGTCATCTGAGTTGTCTTCTAGGAGATGTGCTTCATATTTTTGTTGGAGTGCTTCAAGGTCTTGAGGTGAAAGGATTTGGTCCTGCATCCATGTTCCCAGACAGATCCCGAAGGATACGTTGGCCAAGCTACTTCCAGATACTTGGATCACCAACTACAAGAAGCTACACCAGCATAACAAGCCCTTCCAGTCCACGGACTCAGAGTTTATAAGAAAAAAAGATGGAACTGTTTCCATCAAATTTGGCAAGGAGAAGGAAGAAAGTCCTTCTATTTTTCAAACCATCCTCATGATTGAACCATGTGTTCCTGAATCCATTTCTGAACCAGATCCAAAAAAACATGTTAGACACTTCAATAGTGATGGACATCCTGTTCATTACTATAAAGACAACTACGGTCATTGTTTTTGGGATCCTTTTTGTCAATGTTCCTATTGCACAAATTCTCCTGATGAGGTAGATCCTCTTGCAAGACCTCCACCTCGCAGAAAAAGACCAAAGGATAAGATATATCAAAGGTACTTAAACGGAGATTCCTCCGTTGATACTCTCGGTGAGTGTGACAAGTACCAGTTCATGGTTTCCTATGCACCACCTCCTCCGCCAGAATCCAGTGCCACATCCCAAGCCCTACCGAGACTCACCAAAATCACCTCCACCATCTCCGCCCTAAAAAGCAAACTCTCTCCCCATTTTATAAGCCAATCCTCAAATGGGCTAAGAAACACTCTTATCCCCTCGAAGTCCCAGCAGAAACACCACCCACTTCTTCTATTGCCATGTTCCAAGATACTGACTTTCCTCCTCTTGTCAAGGAAAGTTCTAAACTCGTTCCGCAAATGAAGAGTTTATTGATTCACATGGAAGATACCGCCATGTTCCCAAAATAACTACCCCCACTGATGTGGATGAACATGGAAGACAGAAGAAAACCCCTGCTGCTGAAGCCGTTCTAAACTGGCAGTCAGAGACTCTGTTGGCACACAACAATGCCTTTAGAGTTATTGATTCCAAAATTGGAAATGTGCAATAAGATCTCCGAAGATATGATGAAAGCACCAAGAAGATGCTTTCTGAGTTCCAGAAGAGGCTACATGCTTTGGAATCAGGACAACATCTTGGGTACCACTATCTTGAAAGTCCAAAGCCAGAAATAGACAAACTCAAGAAGCAAATTCAACTTCTCGAAGAAGGAAGGTTCAGACCTTTCGATCCCTTAGCACCTCATGTTCAAATCGGGTATGTACCCCCTGCTCCACAGCATCCGTTTTTGCCAATATTCCACAAGATCCTTCCGTAAAAGAATCGATATTCGAGAGCGTCTCAAAGCTTTGAAAAAGAAAAGGGCAAAGAAAAAAATCGCCTATAGAATCAAGTTCGGTTGTCATAAGAGAAAGGCCGACGAGATGATGTTATCTAATCTGTTGGAGTCCTTTTTGAAGGATTTGAGTAAGCAAGTTGATCCTATTACCCAAAAGCCTGAGCATGATCCACCAGTCTCGGAGACACAGATTATGCTCACTGAACAAACTTCTGATACTACATCAGATTCAGTTTCTCTTGCTTCTTCTTATTCTTCCTTATCAGACCAAATAATCGATTCTCCTCCTACCATCCCACCAACTTCAAAAATATTCATGGCTGATACCCCTCCAGATTATGATTATGAAATGGAATCAAACTATGCTGATCCAGAATTTGGACAGACAAGTAATCCGGCCAGAAACGATTCCACTAGACATGTGTCTATGGCATCAAAACAATTCTTCTCCATTGATGATATTCCTTATCCAAAATGGCCAGAAAGACTTGAAGAATTTCATACTTGGTTGAGTACACAATTTATTACCAACCATGATATGAATGATGTCCTTTACAATTTTGTTACAAGGTTCACAGGAAGCCTTAAATTTTGGTGGCAAGGACTCACAGAACAAGACCAGCTTACGTTTCTGTTATCACCAAATTTCAGCCATGCCTTGACTTACCTATATCACACTTTTGTGGGAACCCCCGGAGATCTCAAAGAGCTAAAAAGAAGAGAATTCTTCGAAAGAAGATGCTGCTCTCTTCAGAAAAGGCATCTTGATAAGCATTATCGATTGATGCTCCAGCTCTTCTATCAGATTGGCGCAGATCCAAATCTAAAGCATGTCTTCATCACCTCTATTCCTAAAGAGCTATCACAGATGGTTGAAAGATCTTTCTTTGGAAAACAAAGAAGGATACAAGACGTTGCCATGGGAGAACTTCAGCAAGAAGTCCATTTATGCCTTGAAGAATTATGCTTAAAACGAAGAATGGTCCAGACCTACATCACAGATGACAAGCGTCTTGAATCAGCCTGCTCCCAACAGAAGTTAAAAATCAAATGCTCCAAACGAGATTGTGATGGTACTTGTGGCCATTATTCCCAAAAGAAGAAGCACTACAAGAAGTATTCAATAAAGAAGTCCAAACATGGCTCCAAGCACTTCCGGAAGAAGAAAAAATGGCGATATCTCATGAAAAGGAAAGATCATACAGCCATAGGAAATCAAGCCGTTGCTACATCGCAACAAGAAAGGACATTTTGCCAAAACTGTCCTCAAGCAAAAAAAGGTCAGAACCATCTGATTGAAAATGAAACAGTATGTCTCTTGAAAATGATGACATTGAATCCTTATTCTCTCGCCGACGAAGAACCAACAGAGCAAACCCTTTGTGTCATCCCCACTTACCAAACTTCCAAAGGAAACCGGATCGACTAATCAAGACATTTTTCACATATCTCCTACATCTTCGTAACCAAATCCCGACATATTTTCAAGTCAAACTCACCGCCCTCATTTCCCAAGTAAAAATCTTCACCTCAAAGTTCGCCAAACCTATCAATGTCATTGCTCTCATTGATACCGGAGCAAGTTGCTCCATTCTCGGACACTAAAGTTCCATCGAAGAATATTGGACTCCTCATATCCGATATTTCAACTCCGCTTCAGAGATACTTTCTCCACAAGTGTCGAACTACTCCGCATCGTCCAGTTCTTCCCCGGTGCTCCATAAAAGCAAAAATCTTTGGGTCAAACCTTCCCAATAAAGATTTGCTAATTGGGTGGGACATCATGACTCAGATCTCTCAACTCCGTATTATTCCTGGAAAAGGTCTTAGATACAAAAATCAATTCTCCGAGTTCGTTGATATTCAGAGACTCTTTTCCATCCAAATGAGTTTGTTAGATCCAATCATGCAAAGGTTGTTGGAATCTTGTTTAGAGTCCCACTCAGACTTCGCCCAAAAATGTTCTCATCCTTTATGGGAAAATCCGGAATTCTTTGTCCGCCTCCCCTTCAAGAAAAATGAAGACATCAACCCCACAAAAGCGAGTCATGCGGGAATGAAGCCAGAACATTTGGCTTTAGCTCAAAGAGAATGCTCAGAATTATTGCAACAAGGCCTTATTGAAATCTCTGATTCCCAATGGGCTTGCGAAGCCTTTTATGTCAATAAGCGCGCCGAGCAGAACGAGGAAAAATGAGACTGGTAATTAATTACCAACCTCTAAATCTTTTTCTCCAAGATGATAAGTTCCCTTTGCCATCCAGAGATTCTCTCTTTAGTGGTTTAACCAAAGCCCATATCTATTCCAAATTCGACCTCAAAGCCGGATTTTGGCAATTGGGCATCCATCCTGAAGATAGATCCAAAACAGGGTTCTGTATCCCGAACCAACACTTTCAGTGGAAAGTCCTTCCTTTTGGCCTAAAGGTAGCACCATCCCTTTTTCAAAAGGCCATGTGTCGTATTTTCCAGCCAATCCTGGCAAGTGCAGCCATATACATCGACGACATACTACTCTACAGTCCTGATGAACAGTCACATTGCCAACTTCTTGAATGGTTTGCGAAATCGTGAAAAGACATGGTATTATGCTTTCTCAAAGAAAAATGAATATTGCCCAAACAGAAATCGATTTCTTGGTATGCACCTCAACAAAGGTACATACTATCCAGGGCCACACATTGCTCAAGAACTACTGAAGTTTCCTGAAGATAACTTCACAACAAAACAAGTTCAGCAATTTCTTGGGATAATTAATTATCTCAGGGTTTTTGTCCCAAATATTGCAAAGCTTCTGATTCCTTTGCAATCTATGCTGAAAAAGAACTCCCCCCCTTGGGGAAAGATCCAGACTAAAGCAGTTGCTGAGCTAAAGGAGATTATGCAGAATCTCCCACCATTACAAATACCATCAACAGGCAAAAGAATTCTTCAAACTGATGCCAGTGATGAATACTGGGCAGCCGTCCTGTTCGAAGAAATTGATGGTAAGAGGCTCGTTTGTGCTCACAAAAGTGGAAAGTTTTCTCAAGCTGAAATGCACTACCATTCCACTTTCAAAGAAATTTTAGCAGTTAAAAATGGAATCAAAAAATTTGAGTTTCATCTTATCGGCCATCGTTTCCTAGTTGAATTAGACATGGCATCCTTCCCACAAATGATGAAGTTTAAACAGAAACAGATTCCAAACCCTCAATTGCTTAGGTGGTCTGAATGGTTCTCAAAATACTCTTTTGAGACCAAACACATTCTTGGAAGAAAAAATGTACTTGCTGATTTTCTGTCAAGACCTAAAGCACCACTTGAAATCAACATGTACATCAAAAGACCTGCTTTTCATATGCTCAATCATGGGATGAAATACAAGATTGAAAGAATCAAAGACTTGACAAGCTGGAAATTCCCCCAGGAGATTATTCAGCACATCCAGAACGACAATCTCACAGAGAACCTGGAAAACCTCATGTGGCAATGCCACACAGACCTGTTCCAATTCAATGGAGGTTCGATTCTTTATCCTTTCGGGTTAAATTTGAATTATCCTTTCATTCATCCGCTTATCTGGAAAGAAGATGATTTCCCTGATCAGCTCAAAACGCTGTTATGGTACTTAACCAACAAGTACTTAATAGCCATTGAAATCCCCACCAGAAGATTTGTTGCTAACCTCACACGGATATTCATGCTCGGAAGAAACATCGAAAAAGAAAGTGATAAGAATCTCTTAGACTTTCTCAATTGGTTCTATCATCCTACATGCTGGAAACAAGACTTGGAAAAGGAACTGAGAACCATGACACCAAATCCTGAAGTTCACACCGTCCTGTTTTTCCGACGTCCATGGAATTTTTGCAGAAATAATGGTAGTCTTCTTGATGCACCACTTGAAATAGGAACCACGACCTATAAACCCCACTTGAACAGCCGAGAAGCCCGGGTTCACAAATCTTATCCAGGATCTGTTAGATTTTGTGAAAGCGAATACCGAGAACTCCAGAGAATCCTATGCCAAGAAAACAAAACCATTCCTGAAGAGGTCTGGAATAATGCACCCACTACGTGGGATCATTATGACCTAGCACCAGATGCTAAGGAAGCACTCAGTCAATACCAACAAGCTGCATCGTCCCAAGATCATGAAGTAACAAATGAAGGTGACATTGTCCAGTCTACTCAAGACCCCTATGCTCGTTTTGGTGGTCCCTTGTCCCAGAATCCCTACGAACAAGGACCTTCGTCCTCATCCCAACATATGGACACAGCCTACTATGCACAGCCCTCCAACTGGCCTCAGCCAAGCTTTCCTGATAACACTACTGACGAAAACACAGACTGGGCAGCAGAAGAAGCCTCCCATTGGGCTCATCAAGCATCCTTATCCGGAAGGCTGAACCAAATCCTTTCACCTCAAGACCTTGAAGCACTCCAACAAAAATATGAAGCACATCTCCTAGAAGACAACTCAGATGACTCAGACTCAGTCTGTAGCTACAATGCCCGTGACGGACGAGACCGTTGAGTCCGTACATTTTCACTGTAGCAAATCACTGTTCACTTTTACTGTAGCAGTAGGCTAGGGAATGTACTGTTCACAGTACTGTTACTGTTCATAGTGTGCTAATAATTCCCTCCCGGAAAGTTTCCGGAGCCTCTGTTTCTTTTGGACCCGTGAGTTGGTCCCTATCTGTCATTTTCCTTTATTGGCCTTTATAAGGCATCGTTGTTGTATCGTTTTGGGCAGAGTCCCCTGAAGTAAAGAGTGTGCTTTGTGAAAAACATCCATGGCTTTCTAAATCTCTCTTCTTCTCTAGCCTGGTATGATCCTTCGAGAAATGCAGCTTGGGTAGGTTAGAAACGTTTCCATCCTGGCATCTCTGAGTGTCTCTAGGCTTTGAACTAAAGGGTTGAGTGGTTTCTTGCTAAAAGGCTGTCCCTGAAGGGCTTGAACGGGAGTTGTTCGCCCAATGTGGGATGCATACTTGCTGGAAATTTACTCTCCTTCCCTGGTTCTAAGTCTAGGTCCATTCATGGTATATAAACTGACTGGTTTATTGCGGAAACCGGTTCACCGTAACGATGACTCGACGGTGGCCGAAATCGAAATTTTCGACGGCGTTGATAAACTTGGACCGGGCCTAAACTTGATTCGCGGGGCTGAACTTCGGTGGACTTGGGCTTCAAAACTACGGGCTTCTGATCTTGTTGGGCTTCGCTAGATTGGGCTGAAGACGCTGGATTGGGCTGAACTCCACGGCTAGATGGGCTGCGGGCTTTGCTGGTTTTCGCTGGAGGAGTCTCGCACGAAGGAGACACGAGCGAAGGAGAGAGGAACGACGGTGGGGTTTCCTGGCCGAAGATGGAGTAGTGGAGACAGGCGCGTGGACGTGGCTTCGGTTGCGGCACTCGGTGGTCAACTAAAGAGAGGGAGAGCTTGGGTTGTTGGCCGATGATGGGGGCTTTCGGCAGCTAAATTCTCGTGGCGTGAGCGACACGGACAAGGAGAGATTTGGCGGAGATGGAGCACGATTGCTAGCAACAAGCGGCTAGGTTCCTTCGGTGGTCAACTATAGGGAACAAAACTTCTTTTGGTTGACCAAATGAAGACGTGGCCTCGGGCAGAGGAGAGTTCGAGGGGGTGGTGGGCGTGCGGCAAGGAGATTTCGGTGGAGCGAAAGCAGATGGAGAGAGAGATCGTGGGTGGTCTTCAAGGCACAAACTGAGAGGAAAACAACAGCTCGTCCAAGGGAAATGAAAACAAGACCGAAGGAGGAAAAATGGAAGCTGAAGTCGCGGAGGAGAAGTCGTCTACGTTGGAAGGCACGGGTAGATAAGGATAAAGCCCAAAAGTCCACATGCTTAGCCCTTCCATTTAATGCTTTGTCTCCTAATACTTTCCCCTACATAATTTCCACCAATTTATCCAAAGTTTGAAGTCCAAATTTTCTGCCTTTTTCCCAATTCCGAATTTCGCAAATTAAATTCAATTTCCTTGCTCAATTTCCCAAATTGATATCTGATTTAGATAAAAAAAAAAATCTCAAACAATTTTCCATAAATCCCCGACACTCATAGGCTCAGTTTAGAACTCCCAATTTCTATCAATTTAGTCCATCTGAATTTCCGCTGATTTTCCGCAACATCCGTTTTCCGCAAAAATCCTAGAATCTCTGAAAATTCTTCGGAGGATGAGTCGACATTCCTCAAATAGCTCGTGACACCACAGAACTTTCAATTTTTGAAATCAGGTTCAAATTCACGGTTATTTTCAATCCGGCGCGCTTTTAACGTGACCTAATCTATCGGGTAGCTTTTAGGAATTTTTAATACAATTGACCCGTGATCGATTTATCTCGAGTCATAATGTACATCTTCGATACATTGATGACTCTCGATTGTCGTGAAAATCTCAAGGTTTCAAATACGGACACAGGGTACCAAAAACGATAAAAAAATCAAGTTAGTGCCGATCGATGAGAATTTTGCAATCATGTGGAATCACTCACATTTTGATCACTCATCTCAATTGAATTGACCTATCTCTGATCTCTGATCGATTTTTAAGTGTGCTGTAATGACCCTTGCAAATTAGCATGGTCGTGCAGTCGATTCCTAGCCGAATTCTCAAGCTTTTTGCGTTAAAATCCCTTAATAATTTTCCCATATAGTTTAGTTATCTCTTGAGTGATTGGCTCAGAGAATAGCACTATAAATGCGTCGACGAAATGCCCGATTTATTCAATTGAAATCGGATTTGAAAAATCAGGATGTCACAACTCTTCCCCTCTTATAAAAATTTCGTCCTCAAAATTTGAACCTATTACAGAGCTTGATCAAAAAGGTGGGAGTACAATTCTCTCATTGACTCCTCAGTCTCTCATGTCACTCTTTCTGTACCGTGGTGTTACCAGACCACTTTGACCAACAGGATGGTCTTGGTGCGCAAGACTTGCTCTTTACGATCGACAATTTGAATCGGGCTTTCGACGTATGACACACGATCATCCATGTCCAATTCCTCGAAATTGAGCACGTGGGTCGGGTCAGGCTCGTACTTCCTTAACATCAACATGTGAAAAACGTCATGCACTTGCGCCAGTCTTGGCGGCAATGCAAGACGATACGCTAGGTTCCCGATTCTTTCAAGAATCTCAAACGAACCTACGTACCTCGAACTCAGTTTGCCTTTCTTACCAAAGAGCGAAGTTCCTCTCATTGGTGACACTTTCAAAAAAACGTGATCACCAACTTGGAATTCTAAAGACCTTCGATGCTTATCTGCATAACTTTTCTGCCTGCTCTGCGCTATCTTTAATCAGCCTCTGATCACTACCACGGCATCTACTAATTGCTGAATCAACTTTGGGCCTGTTATCTTCCTTTCCCCAACTCCATCCCAATACACTGGTGTTCTGCATGCTCGACCATACAACGCTTCAAAAGGAGCCATCTGGATGCTTTGCTGATAACTGTTATTGTAGGCAAACTCCACCAAGTGAAGCTGATCTTCCCAACTTCTTTTGAAGTTTATTACGCAAGCTCTCAGCATGTCTTCGAGGGTTTGAATTGTCCTTTCAAATTGACCATCCGTCTGAGGATGATATGCTGTACTGTACTGAAATTTTGTACCTAAAGCACTCTGCAAGCTCTTCCAAAAAACAGCAGTAAACCTCGGGTCTCTATCCGAAGTTATTGTAACCGGCACTCCATGCATACGAACCACCTGACCCACATACAAGTCTGCATGTCTATCCAGACTTAGGTCTTTTCTTACTGCAATGAAGTGAGCCGACTTTGTTAGCCTGTCGACCGCTACCCAAATTGAATCATTTCCTCTTTGACTCTTTGGTAGTCCAGTCACGAAATCCATTGTGATGTGCTCCCATTTCCATTCTGGGATTGCGAGAGGTTGTACAAATCCTCCCGGCTTGCAATGCTGGGCTTTTACTTGCTGACATGTCAAACACTTGGCCACATGTTTGGCGATGTCCACCTTCATACCTGACCACCAATAGTGTTGACGTAGATTCTGATACATTTTAGTGCTTCCAGGATGAATGCTATAACTGCTACAATGTGCTTCAGATAAAATTTCTTCTCTAAGCTTTACATCGTCATGTACAACTAATCGTCCTTGGAACCTCAATGTTCCGTCCTCAAAAATTTGAAAGTCAACTTTTCTTTTATCGGTATCCTCTTGCAGGATCTTCTGAATATCTGGATCTATTGGCTGAAGCATCTTGATTCTGACCTGCATTTCTAGCTCAATTATGAGGGTGGCCATAAGATTTGAAAGGTGGCCTACCTCAAATTTGAAAACTAAATCTCTAGCCTTCTCGATTAAAGTCCATTCCTTAAGTACCATCTGTGCAACTGAGGACTTTCGACTCTGTGCATCAGCGACCTTGTTTGCTTTTCCAGGGTGATAAAAAATATCACAGTCATAATCCTTCAGGAGTTCCATCCAGCGACGCTGTCTCATGTTCAACTCTTTTTTAGAGAATAAATACTTGAGACTCTGATGGTCCGTGAAGATTTGAAACTTTTCCCCACACAAGTAGTGCTTCCAAATCTTCAATGCAAATATGATGGCTGCGAGTTCTAAGTCATGCTCAGGTAATTCTACTCATGAGGTCTCAATTGACGAGACGGTATGCAACAACTCTGCCATTTTGCATCAACATGTAACCCAATCCTCTGAAAGACGCATCACTATAGATTTCGAATCCTCCAGGACCATATGGAATCGTCAACACAGATGCGGTAGTTAGCTTTTCCTTAAGCTATTAGAAACTACGCTCGCACTTGTTTGTCCATACAAACTTTTCTTTCTTTTTTAGGAGTCGAGTCATAGGCGACGCTAAAGATGAAAACCCTTCTACGAACCTTCTGTAATATCCTGCTAAACCCAGAAAACTTCTGATCTCTGTCACTGATGTCGGTCTCGGCCAATTGATTATTGCTTCTATCTTAGATGGGTCCACGGAGATTCCTTCTCCTGAAATCACGTGACCCAAGAAAGCAAAACGAGTCAACGAAAACTCGCACTTGCTGAATTTAGCATACAGCTCATGAGTCCTTAGAGTCTGCAGTACCAATCTCAAATGTCCTTTATGCTCCTCTGGACTTTTAGAATACACCAGAATATCTTCAATGAACACGATCACGAATTGATCCAAGTATTCCTTGAAAACTCGGTTCATTAGATCCATAAAAGCAGCTGGGGCGTTCGTCAATCCAAATGGCATGACCGTGAATTTATAATGGTCGTACCGAGTACAAAATGCTGACTTTGGAATGTCTTCTTTTTTGATCCTCAGTTGATGATATCCCGTCCTTAGGTTGATTTTCGAAAATATCGACGCTCCTTGTAACTGATCAAACAAGTCATCGATCCTTGGTAGTGGATACTTGTTCTTGATCGTCATCTGATTAAGTTGACAATAGTCGATGCACAAACGCAACGAACCATCCTTCTTCCTTATGAACAAGAACTGGTGCTCCCTAAGATGATGCACTCAGACGTATGAATCCCTTATCCAACAATTCCTGCATTTGCACCTTTAGTTCTTTCAATTCTGATAAAGCCATCCGGTAAGGAGCCTTAGAGATTGGCTCTGTCCCGGGGGCTAACTCAATCACAAACTCTATTTCTCTTTCTGGCGGTAGATCTGGCAATTCTTTCGGGAATACATCTAAAAATTCTTGAACCATTGTGATGTCTTCTATCTTTAGCTCTTCAACTGTCGTGTCCACGATAGTTGCCAGATAACCTTGACAACCCTCATCTAACAACCGAGTTGTCTTTAGTGACGAGATTAGGGAAATTGAGGTTCCTTCTCGACTCCCAATAAACTCGAAACTTTCACCCTCTAATGGGTTAAAGTGGATCGTCTTGCGATAACAGTCTAGCTTAACTCGTTGCTTGGTGAGCCAGTCCATGCCAATTATCAGGTCAAAGTCATACATGGTTAGGACTATCAAGTCTACCTTCCCCTCTCGCTCATCAATCGCTAACGTGCAACCAAGACAACCCACTGTAACTAACACCTTATCCTTTAATGGTGTCGATATACTAATCACTAATTCCAACAACTCATGAATTAATCCTACCAACTTAACATACCGTTCAGCTATAAATGAATGAGTTGCACTAAGGTCAAATAAAGCATAAGCAGCATGGTTGTTCAGTGAAACAGTACCTATAATCACATTAGGCGCATCCTCCGCTTGTCCTCTTGTGATCGCATAAATTCTTCCCTGAGCTGGAGGCCTAAGTAGTCCACCCTGCTGTACAATCGGTGGCGGTAGTCCTTGGTTTTGATTCATCTGTGGCAGTGGCGGCAACTACGGTGGTCCCATCGGTCTCCTGGGACAATTTCTGGCCATGTGACCCTGCTGGCCACACTCAAAACAAGCACCCGGCCTAAAGGGGCACGATGCTGACCCATGTCGCCTTCCGCAGAAGCGACAGGCACCATTCTGTTTCCATGCTGATTTTCCTATTCCACCCTTCCTATTGGGCGGGACAGGGTATCTTCCTCCAGTCATCGGTCTTTTCCCAAACCGATTTCTATCTTGGTTCGAACCAAACCGCGATCTAGATGCGGCAGCTCGTTCATTCAGATGTTTTTCGATCAGCTGAGCTCGTCCATACAGCTCATTATAGTTCTTTATATCCAATGGCACCAGTGGATCTTTTAGTTCTGGTCGGAGGCCATCTATAAACCTCATTGCTTTCTCCTCGGGATCCTGGATCAACCTAGGAGCATACTATGAAAGCTCGGCAAACTTTGCCTCGTCCTGGTCCACAGTCATTGGACCTTAATTGCTTGGCACAGCTAGAGAAGTACTTATTATTGAATGCTCTAACGAAGACGTTCCACACTGGGACTATGCCTTCCGGGAATACTTCTCTCCTGGTGGCTTTCCACCAAGTACTTGCAACTTCCTGCATCTAATACACCGCAAGGGTAACCTTTTCTTCTTCAGAGCACTTCAGTAGCTCAAATGCTTTTTCTAGTTCTTCGATCCAACGGGTCGCAACCTCGGGATCTCCTGTCCCGGTGAACTTTGGTGGTTGCAACTTCAGGAAATGCTCAACGAGCTTATGAATCGGTCTGTTTGCAACTACATTCCCTTCTGGAACTTCAGCTTGTGCGGCAACGGTTGCGGCAGCTTGGTTCTGGGCCTGCTACCCCATCAGATTACCAACAGTCTGGAGCACCTGCATGATCCCTTCAAATCTGGGATCACTAGGGGCTGCTGCCCCGACATCAACCGGTAGAACTAGCGGTGGTGCTACACCACTTGCGCTAGCCTCAGCCTGCGCTCTACCTCGGCCGCCTCGGCCATTGCCTCTTGTCGGCATTCTAGCCCGAGTCACTGAGGATAAGGTCCTCTGCCTAGGAGTTCTCGGCTCCTGATCACTCATACTGTAGATATTTTACAACACCTGCTTCCAATTCCATACCGAATTAGAAATTGAGTGATCACCACAATCAATTTACCAAACAGCTATCAGTCACATGTATCAGCATAATATAAAAGCCATTCCTACTAACTATCCCAAGAACCCATCGCACCTTATCACACCAAATACAAACTTCTCTCTGATACCATAAAAAGAGGATGTCACGCCCCGAATCCCGAGCGCATACCCATCCCTATCTGGTCAATAATAATTTGCGACTTCCTAGGACGAGTCGCCGATCCTTTTCATTTTATTGCACATGCGGAAGCGAAAAGAAATCCCCTGACAGTACTCATCTCGGGATAGAAAAGCAGGATACAAATTCATAAACAAACATGCCTTTATATTCACACTGAGTCAAGTACAAAAGTCTATGGCCAAAAGACTACAAAAGATTGGCCTTCCAAAAAGAAGCGGTCCTAACTGACCTACGCTTCTAATCACCTCCTCTCAGCTTTAGGTCCTCCACTTGATGACCCTGAAAATGTTGTCCCACAACGGGATGAGATATCATCTCAGCGAGTCTAAGCTCTAAACCCCAATTAGGAGGGAAATACGCCAAGAAGTGTCCTAATTACACAATCACACAATTAAGGAGACTTACCTCGTCTCAACTCCACCCTGTAGGTCAGTACAATTTATATCACAGACAACATGAGAACATGAGCAACAATAAGCTCCAAATAACTGAAACGCCACACTCAATTAATCATGCGTTCCTAGTTCTGATCTCGGCATATAGCATGGCCTACTCTCTGTTCGGCGGTCTTCTGGCATTGCCAGGTATCGTCTCACCCCATTGAGCACGGCATGTCTCTTTATCAGACGGCTTTCCCAAAGGAGTATAGGGTCTAGAATCAACTGCGACCGGCTTCCCGTTGTCCAGGGGGTATCCCACATAGGGATAATGTCCAGCTCAACAGCCCGGGACGATTTCTCATAACCATCACACGATCACTCAAATATGGCCCAGGGCATCGTGCATTGCACTCAAATGCTTCAATTAAAATGGTGAGCGTAGCCTTTTTCTTCGTATTAGAAATCCACATGAAATTACTCGTGTGTGGGTACACGGTCAACTTGATCTAGAAAAATTGATATTCATCATTTTTGAAATCCCACTATTTCATATGGTACTAAAAACTATTTTCGGTGTCAAAACCCGACACCGGGATTTTCGGAATAAATATTGAAAATTTACAATTTTTGGAATTAAATACCAAAAATCCAATCAGCATCAATTTGCATAATTTAAGACTCAATTGCATAAATTAACCACAACATTGCAATCGGCACGAAATTCCGGTCACCGGCTATCCCACCTAATTTCCGGAAAAATAATTAATAATTAAATAATTACTGAAATTAATTAAATAAATCAATTTAAATTCTAAAAATACTAACTTAGGCCATAATCATTAAATTAATAACCAATACGGACTCGGAGAAATTCCCGAACCCTTCTAGATAAATAGTACAATTTATTTAGGCCTTAGCTAAACCATGCTAACCACCTAACATGCTCAATTAAATAATTCAATTTCTAATTTAATCTAACTAACCACCTAATTCCTAATAAAATAAATCTAACACCCCTTAAACGTTATTAGCCTACTAAGCAGAGTTTAGAATATAAACTGACTGGTTTATTGCGGAAACCGGTTCACCGTAACGATGACTCGACGGTGGCCGAAATCGAAATTTTCGACGGCGTTGATAAACTTGGACCGGGCCTAAACTTGATTCGCGGGGCTGAACTTCGGTGGACTTGGGCTTCAAAACTACGGGCTTCTGATCTTGTTGGGCTTCGCTAGATTGGGCTGAAGACGCTGGATTGGGCTGAACTCCACGGCTAGATGGGCTGCGGGCTTTGCTGGTTTTCGCTGGAGGAGTCTCGCACGAAGGAGACACGAGCGAAGGAGAGAGGAACGACGGTGGGGTTTCCTGGCCGAAGATGGAGTAGTGGAGACAGGCGCGTGGACGTGGCTTCGGTTGCGGCACTCGGTGGTCAACTAAAGAGAGGGAGAGCTTGGGTTGTTGGCCGATGATGGGGGCTTCGCTGGCAGCTGAATTCTCGTGGCAGTGAGAGACACGGACAAGGAGAGATTTGGCGGAGATGGAGCACGATTGCTAGCAACAAGCGGCTAGGTTCCTTCGGTGGTCAACTATAGGGAACAAAACTTCTTTTGGTTGACCAAATGAAGACGTGGCCTGCAGAGGAGAGTTCAGAGGGGGGTGGTGGGCGTGCGGCAAGGAGATTTCGGTGGAGCGAAAGCAGATGGAGAGAGAGATCGTGGGTGGTCTTCAAGGCACAAACTGAGAGGAAAACAACAGCTCGTCCAAGGGAAATGAAAACAAGACCGAAGGAGGAAAAATGAAAGCTGAAGTCACGGAGGAGAAGTCGTCCACGTTGGAAGGCACAGGTAGATAAGGATAAAGCCCAAAAGTCCACATGCTTAGCCCTTCCATTTAATGCTTTGTCTCCTAATACTTTCCCCTACATAATTTCCACCAATTAATCCAAAGTTTGAAGTCCAAATTTTCTGCCTTTTTTTCCAATTCCGAATTTCACCAATTAAATTCAATTTCCTTGCTCAATTTCCCAAATTGATATCTGATTTCGATAAAAAAAAATCTCAAACAATTTTCCATAAATCCCCGATACTCATAGGCTCAGCTTAGAACTCCCAATTTCCATTAATTTAGTCCATCTGAATTTCCGCTGATTTTCTGCAACATCCATATCAATTTTCCGCAAAAATCCTAGAATCTCTGAAAATTCTTCGGAGGATGAGTCGACGTTCCTCAAATAGCTCGTGACACCATAAAACTTTCATTTTTTGAAATCGGGTTCAAATTCACGGTTATTTTCAGTCCGTCGTGCTTTTAACGTGACCTAGTCTATCGGGTAGCTTTTAGGAATTTTTAATGCAATTGACCCGTGATCGATTTATCTCGAGTCACAATGTACATCTTCGACACATTGACGACTCTCGATTGTCGTGAAAATCTCAAGGTTTCAAATACGGACACAGGGTACCAAAAACGATAAAAAATCAAGTTAGCACCGATCGATGAGAATTTTGCAATCATGTGGAATCACCCACATTTTGATCACTCGTCTCAATCGAATTGACCTATCTCTGATCTCTGATCAATTTTTAAGTGTGCCGTAATGACCCTTGCAAATTAGCACGGTCGTGCAGTCGATTCCTAGTCGAATTCTCAAGCCTTTTGCGTTAAAATCCCTTAATTATTTTCCCATATAGTCTAGTTATCTCTTGAGTGATTGGCTTAGAGAATAGCACTATAAACACGTCGACGAAAGGCCCGATTTATTCAATTGAAATCAGATTTGAAAAATCAGGATGTCACAAATTGCTCATATCATGTATTTTAAATGCTATTTTTTCAAAAATGGTTTATGGGTAAGAAAATGGCAAACTTTGAGGTGTCATGTTTGGACATCATATTTTACATGATAAAAGGGGCAGTGATGTCTTAAAGTGAAAGTGTGCAAAGTTTGATCGGTTGATTTTAAATAGATGACCACGTGCAATTATTTTACCGGAATTTTAAATGTAAAGATTTTCTGAGGTTTGTAATTTAAGCACGAACTCTTTTACACTGGGCTAATTGATGGAAGATAAAAATTAGCTTGAATTGGACCTAGGCTTAGAACCAGAGAGGACAGAGTCAATTTCCTACAGGTATGCCTTCCCACAATGGGCGAACACTCCGCTCAAGCCCTTTAGGGACAGCTTTTTAGCAGCAAATCACTCTGCCCTTTAGTTCAGAGCCTAGAGACATCTAAAGATGCTAAGATTGTAACATTTCTAACTATCCGAGCTGTATTTCTCAGAGGATCCTACCAGGCTGGAGAAGAAGAGAGGTTTAGAAAGCCATTGAGAGTTTTCACAAAACACTCACTTTACTTCAAGGGACTCTGCCAAATACATTACATCATTCTCGCCTTTTATAGGCAATAAGAGGTCACACACCAACAAAGACCAAATTCACAGGTCCTGATACAAACAAAGGTGCCGGAAACTTCTGGTAGGGAATTATTCGCACAGTATGAACAATGACAGTGAACAGTGACCTCCCTAGCCTATTGCTACAGTAAAAGTAAACAGTAACTTGCTACAGTGACTTGTACGATCAACGGTCTCGTCAGTCGCGAGCATTGTAGTCATGGTATGAGTCATCCAAACTATGCATTGCCAGAAAATGTTCTTCATATTTTTGCTCAAGTGCTTCAAGTGAATCTGGTTTGACGAAAATGTTTTCTCTTGATTCTGGGAGGAGCCTGTAGTGTTGGCAGAAATGTTTCGTTGAGGCCAATTAGATGGCTGAGCATAATAAGATGTGTCCATGCCTTGGGATAAAGACAAAGGTCCTTGGTCATAGGGTTTTTGGGAAAGAGGACCTCCCCATCGTGCATAAGGGTTTTAAGTGGACTGTGCGTTATGAGAGGACTGAGCAAAGTTATCCGTGTCTGTCATTTCTTGCTCATGTGACGATGCAGTTTGTCTAAATTCCTCAAGTGTTTCCTTGGCTTCTAATGTCAGGCTATAATAATCCCATGCAGTAGGTAAATTATAGTTCCATACATATTTTATTGGCACAAAACACTTTAGAGTTTTCGGTACTAATGCTTACAGCAACCAATAGGTCCTGGATAAGATTTGTGACTTCTGCATTGTATGGTTAAGGTTTATAGGATGTGGTACCTATAATTTGAGGGGCATTGGTAATGTTGCCATTATTTGTGACAAAAGCCTATGGTCGTCGAAAAAATAAAATAGTATGGACCTCAGGGTTTGATTGTGTGGTTCTCAGTTCTTTCTGCAAGAGGTACTTCTAATGAGTAGGGGGATAAAACCAATTAAGGAAATTTAAGAGATTTCTATCACTCTCATTTTCAATGTTTCCTCTGCTGAGTCCAAATATCCTGGTGAGGTTGGCAATGAATCTTTTGGTTGGAATTTCTGTAACTATTAAGTACTTATTGGTTAAGTACCATAATAACCATTGAAGTTGGTCAAGAAAATCATATTCCTTCCAGATTAGAGGATGTATGAACAAATAATCCAAATTTAATCCAAAATGATAAAGAATCGAACCTCCATTGAGTATGAACAGATTTGTGTGACATTGCTACATGAGGTTATCCAAATTTTCAGTGATGTTGTCATTTTGGATTTGCTTAACAATCTCCTGGGGGTATTTCTAGCTTGGCCAATCTTGTATCCTCTCGATCTTATACTAATCTCGTATCCTCTTGATCTTATCATTCTTATTGTGATGAAGAGTATGAAAAACATGTCTCATGATGTACATGTTGATTTTTGTTGGTGCTTTTGGCCTTGACAAGAAGTCAGTAAGCACATTCTTTTTTTCTAGCAATATGTTTGGTTTCGAAAGAGTATTTTGAAAATCATTCAGCTCACCGAAGCAGTTGAGAATTTGGAACTTCTTGAACTTGGTCATCTGCGGAAAAGATGTCATGTCTAACTCTAATAGGAAGTGATGACCGATGAGATGGAATTCGAACTTTTTTATTCAATTTTTCACCACCAAGATTTCTTTGAAAGTGGAATGATAATGCATTTGAGCTTGAGAAAACTTTCCACACACAGGTGCCTCTTACCATCAATTTCTTCAAACAGGATGGCTGCCCAGTATTCATCACTGGTGTCAATCTGGAGAATTCTCTTTCCTGTTGATGGGATTTGTAACAGATGAAGAGTTTGCATAATCTCCTTAATTTTAGCGACTGCTTTAGTCTGAGATTTTCCCCAAGGTTGGGGATTCTTCTTCAGTATCGTTTGCAATGGAATCAGTAGTTTTGCAATGTTTTGAACAAAATCTCTGAGATAATTAATTATCCTAAGGAATTGCTAAACTTGCTTTGCCATAAAATTTTCTTTAGGAAACTTCAACAACTCTTGAGCAATATGTGGCCCTGGGTAGTATGTACATTTGTTAAGGTGCATATCAAGAAATTAAATTTCCGTCTGGGCAGTGTTCATCTTTCTCTGAGAAAGCACGATCCCATGCCTTTTCACAATTTCTGCAAACTACTCAAGGAGTTGGCAATACGATTGCTCATCAGGACAGTAAAGCAGGATATCGTCGATGTATACTGCTGCACTTGATAAGATTGGTTGAAAAATTCGACACATACCCTTTTGGAATAAGGATGGTGCCACCTTTAGACCAAAAGGAATAACTTTCCATTGGAAATGTTGGTTCAGGATACAGAACCCTGTTTTGGGTCTGTCTTCAAGATGGATGCTCAATTGCCAAAATCTGGCTTTGAGGTCGAATTTGAAGTAAATGTGGGCTTTGGTTAATCTAGTAAAAAGGGAATTTCTTGAGGGTAAAGGGAATTTGTAATTTTAGAGAAAAATGTTAAGAGGCTGATAATTAATTACTAATCTTTTCTTTCCTCTATTTTACTAAACACGTTTATTGACAAAAAAGGCTTCACAAGCCCATTGAGAATTGGAGATTTCAATAAGGCATTGTTGTAATAGTTCTAAGCATTCCCTTTGAGCTAAAACCAGATGTTTCGGCTTCATTCCCATGTGACTTGCCTTAGTCGGATTGATATCTTCATTCTTTTTTAAAGGAAGGCGAACAAAGAGCTTTGGATTTTCCCATAAAGGATGAGAACACTTTTGAGCGAACTCAGAATGAGATTCCGAACAGGATTCCAACAACTTTTGCATGATTGGATCTAAAAGACTCATTTGAATGGAAAAAAGTCATTGGATATTGACGAATTCAGAGAATTGGTCCTTATACTAAAAACCTTTTTCCAAGAATGATACGAAATTGAGAAATCTGAGTCATGATGTCCCAACCAATGATCAAATCTTTGTTGGGGAGGCTAGATCTAAAGATTTTAGTGGTTATGGAACACTAGGGAAAAAACTGAATAGTTCTAGGGCAGTTCTTACATTCGTAGAAAAAGTATTTCCTAAGGCAGAGTTGAAATATCAAACACAGGAAGTCTAATATTCTTCAGGAAGAACTTTAGTATCTAAAATTGAAGAACTTGCTCCAGTGTCTATGAGAGTAATGACAGTGATTGGTTTAGCAAACTTTAAAGTGAAGATTTTCACAGGAAAATTGGGACAATGAATTTGGCTTGAAAAATATATTAGTGCTTTATTCTGAAGAAGTGAGAGATATGTGAAAAATATCTTCAGGATCTGAATCTAAATTAGTTTCACTGGAAGTTTGGTAACAAGAGATGACACAAAGAGTTTGTTCAGATGGTTCTTCATCTGCATAGAATAAAGATTCAATGTTATCATTTTTAAGAAAAATACCAGTTTCCTTTTCTATATGATGTATTGGATGATTCTAACATTTTCTTGCCTAGGGACAATTTTTGGCAAAATGTCCTTTCTGATTGCAGATGAAACATCGATTTGATTTCTTGTGGCCTGAGTGATCTTTCCTTTTTTGTATGTATCGCCATTTCTTCTTTCCTCAGAAGTACTTATTGTCATGCTTGGATTTCTTTATCCGAAGCTTCTTGAAGTGTTTTTTTTTTTTTTTCTGGAAGATTTTCCACAAGAACCATCATAATCTCACTTAAAGCATTTGATCTTTAGCTTCTGGCAAGAACAGGCTGTGTCAAGTTCTCTGTTATCTTCAATGTAAGTCTGGATCATTTGGCGTTTTATACATAATTCTTCAAGGCACAATTGGATTTCTTGTTGGATTTCTCCTAACGGAATATCTTGAATCCTCCTTTGTTTATTGAGAAAAGTTCTCTCAACCTGTTGAGACAATTCTTTGGGGATGGAAGTCAAGAAAACATGTTTCAAGTTTGGATAAGCTCCAATACCATAAAAGAGCTTAAGTATTTCTCAATAATGCTTATCAAGATGTTTTTCTAGAGAGAACAGCATCTTATTTCGAAAAATTCTCTCATTTTGAGCTCTTGGAGGTCAGAAGGTTTTCCAACAAAGAAATGATATAGAAAGGTAATGGCATAACCAAAGTCGGGTGAGAGTGAAAATTGAAGTTGGTCTTGTTCTATCACAAATTGCCACCAATGCTTGAGGCTACCTGTAGAACTTGTGACAAAACTAAGAAGAACATCATACTTATCATGGTTGGTAAGTGCCTGAGCATTTAACCAGTAATGAAATTCCTCAAGTTTTTCTAGCCATTTGTGATAAGGAATATCATCAATAGTAAAAAAAATATTTTGATGCATTGGACACATGTTGAGTGGGATTGTTTGGCTGAACAACCTATGGTTTAGAAAGGTTTGATTCCATATCTTAGTCTGGAGGATCGGCCATAAATATTGATGAAGTTACTAGTACTATAGGAAAGGAATTAATGGTAGGGATGGAGAAGGATGAAGAGGATGAGGGTGATACAGAATTTGATTCAGTATCAAAGATGTTTGGAAAAGCTGGTTCTGTTGGAAATAAAATATGATATGTTGGAATAACAAGATCAGGCCTTTGAATAGTGGGCTCAGGCTGTTGAATATCAAGATCAGGCTGTGGTTGATTGCCCAAATCTCTTAGGAAAGATTCCAACGGATTGAACAACATCATCTGATCTGACTTTTCCTTTATAACAAGTGAGGATTCTGTAGGCACGTTTTCCTTTCCCTTTTCCTTCCTTACTCGATCCAATTCTTTAAGGCAGTTTCTCATTTCTACTACGTTTGTCTTGTCCTGTTTGATAGGAACATCTGTGAGGGTAGCGAAGATAGACGTCTGAGGTGGTAGAGGCAAACGCTCTGTCCATACCATGGTCGGAAATGGATTAAAAGGATTGAACCTTCCTTCTTCAAGCATCTGAATTTGCCTTTTGAGCTTCTCTATTTCCGCGTAAGGGCTTTCGAGATAATGATACCCTAAATGTTGTCCAGATTCCAAGACATGAAGCCTTTTTTGGAAATCAGAAAACATCTTCTTGGTGGTTTCATCATATCTTCGAAGATCTTGTTGCACATTCACAATCTTGGAATCAATCGCTTTGAATGCATTGTTATGTGCTAAAAGAGTCTCCGATTGCCAATTTAGGATGGCTTCAGCAATAGGAGTCCTTTTATGTCTTCCATGTTCATCCATATCAGTGGGGGCAGGTATCTTGGGAGCATGCTAATATCTGCCTTATGGATCAATGAATTCTTTTGGAGCAGGAAATGAGAGTTTGGAACTTTCTCGAACAAGAGGGATAAAATTTGTCTCATGGAACATGGCGATGGAAGAACTAGGTGGTGGTGTTGCTGAAACCTCAAATGGGTAGGAATGCTTCTTCACCTACTTTAGGATTGGCTTATAAAACAGAGAAAGTTCTGGTTTTTTCTAAGAAGGAGATGGAGGAGGTGATGGTGGTGGAGTTGGTGAGACTGAAGGTGGGGTAATAAACTCTGGTGGTGGAGTTGGTGCATAGGAAACTATAAACTGGAATTTGTCACTTTCATTAAGAGTATCAACGGAGGGGTCTCCATTCACATACCTCTGATACATAGCATCCTTGGCTTCTTGTGTTTCCGTCGAGGCCTCGCATTTGGATCTACCTCGTCAGGAGAGTTTGTGCAATAGGAGCATTGACAAAAAGAATCCCAAAAATAGTGACCATACTTGTCTTTGTAGTAATGGACATGATGTCCATCACTTTTGAAGTATTGAACAAGCTTTTTTGGATCTATTTCAGAAATTAACTCAGGAACACATGGTTCAATCATGAAGAGGGTTTGGAAGATAAAAGGACTTTCTTCCTTTTCCTTGCCAAATTTGATGGATACAATTCCATCTTTCTTTTTGACGAACTCAGAGTTCGATACCTAGAAAGGCTTGTTATTCTAATGCAACTTTTCATAGTTGGTGATCTAAGTCTCTGGAAGAAGCTTGGCCAACTTTTCTTTTGGGATCTGTCTGGGAACATGAATGTAGGATGCTTGATTATTTTGCATGGAAATGAATAAAGTATCTTCATTTCAATTGTGGAAATTCAAATCAAAAGCATGGTTTTGCACTCGATAAACCATCTGGTAGTGTAGTGTTGCAGCAACAGTGTCAGCAGTTTGAGAAGCTCCAGTGAGCTGAATCTGAACTTTCAAAAAAGAAAGCAATTGGGGATCCGAAAGAGCTATATTGAAGTTTGGATATAGTCACAAAGATTGTTCCAGC
Source organism: Eucalyptus polyanthemos subsp. polyanthemos (assembly GCA_017140185.1). Classification (NCBI taxonomy): domain Eukaryota; kingdom Viridiplantae; phylum Streptophyta; class Magnoliopsida; order Myrtales; family Myrtaceae; genus Eucalyptus; species Eucalyptus polyanthemos. The sequence goes on along the minus strand of CM029461.1, from coordinate 50,059,686 downwards.
ATTCAAAGTAGTTTGGATAGTACCAATACAAGTATGCTGGTATTCTAAGAATCGGGTATCTAATAAGGCTATTCTTGCCACGACTGGCAAGCCCTTGCGACCATGAAAGGTAAGAGCAAGGCAAACAACCCCATAGTGGACATGAGAATATTCTTGTTGAATCCATTGTCTGGGAAACTCTGGAGGAATCTGGAAAGTAACAAAGTACTCATTTTTAGTGGCAAGAATAAGGTGTTGGTCAAATTTGGAGGACTTGACATACTCCTTTACTTCCTTTAGAGTCTAGCGAATGAGTTGGCAAATGGAGCGGATGAGAGAAAATGATGAGGTGGGTTTAGCAAAGGCAGAATAAGGGTTCATTAAAGGAAGTTGAGTTTCAGAGATCTTGATTTCATCGCTAAGAGAGACTTCATAGAGATAGTCTATTTTAAAAGCATTGGAAATATGGAAATCTGCAGAGGTTGAAGAAGAGGGAGATGCAACGAGAGAAACAAGTGCTCTAGTATTTCTAGATCTGTTATGATGTGAAGAAATCTTCTCAGCACTGGATTCACCTATTGAGCACATGGAACAGATATAATTACAAATGAAACCATTGCTCTGATACCATTTAATGGACCTAGACTTAGAACCAGGGAAGACGGAGTCAATTTCCTGTAAGTATGCCTTCCCACAGTAGGCGAACACTCTAATCAGACCCTTTAGGGACAGCCTTTTAGCAGCAAATCACTTGGTCATTTAATTGAACCCATCACCCAATGGGAGTTTGGGGGCGATGCCCGATTTTTATCGGATGCCTAGTGAGGGTCCAGATGCTGGGTCACAGTTGAGGCCAGACCAATGCTCCTCTATGGAGTGTCGTCTAGGCGAGGATTCTAGATATTGCCGTGCTCGATGAGGCGGGATGATACCCGGTCATGCCGGAAGACTGCCAACTCGTGTGTTGGCCGTGGCACAAGGGGTCGTAATAATCGAAACACGTGTAAATACGTGTGAATGATTGTGATGCATTGCGCTTGATTATGGGTAAAACTGTTAGGCATGGTATATGACGTGCCAAAATGGGTTTTACCTTATAATCGGGACCCGTGTGGATGCTTGGTGCATGAGAGTTATGTGTTCTGATTATTGTTTATGCTTATTATATTGATAAAGGCATATGTGATGTACTAATATGCAAAGGTGTGCCAAGGTGAGGTAAGAATGTATGCCGTTGCATGATTAGACTGCCTTCGTACAAATTTGTGTCCTAATTGAGGTTTAGGAAGTCGACTTGCTGAGATTTTATCTCACCCCGTTGTTGATAACCATTTTTCAGGGCCATAGCGTGGAGATCTGTTGAGTGCGGATGTGGTGGGCACGAGATGCAACACTTTTTGGCTAGCCTTGCCGTTAGTGAAGCTAGAGTTAACCCTAACCTTTCTGACCCTTTTTGCTCCTAGGTTGTGTAGGAGTTGTCTTTTGTTGTAGACTTGTATATGTTAAACTTCTTGGGTTAACTAGTGGATAAATAAATGTGTGACTTTGGAAATCATTTGTTGTATTTTACTATTCCTGATGTGTTGGTTGACTGGGTGTTTATTTAATTCACTTCTGCATGCGTTTAATCGAAAGATAAAAAAAAAAATGGGTCGGTGACGCATCCTGAGACGTCGCATTTTTAATCGACTGTCGAGAGATGTTCATGCGCTCAGGGTTTGTGGCATGACATATCCTCCGCATCATAATTTTTCACCGATGCCCTTAAGAAATTTTGCATGGTGATTCATGCGCTCGCAAATTTCATATCATAACCCATTCATGTGGATTCACCATTGTTGATTGGTCCGTGGTCCTATCTTGGGCGATTATGGGTGTCGTACTTGACTCGCCATTATTCATATGACCTCGCAAGAGTGAATTAACCATAGACTTCGCCTTCTTGTAGTGTCCATTGAGTTAGCTTCACAACAAACACAGATATTGGGTCAGTGTTGAAGGTTGAGACTTTACTAATAGCATGCTGCATCACTCTATCTCATGTATCATAAGCTCTTGGCCTATTTCTTGGTCATATTCTCCCATTTTTAAAAGATTAGGCTCACAAACTCAATGAAATAGAGAGTAAAAGCGAAAAAGAGAAATCAAGACACAAGAATTATCTCGATTCACTTTTAAACTAGGGCTATATTCAGCAGAGCATTTTATTATTATTAGCACTTTCAGTCTTTTTGGTACTACTCTTAATTACAAGAGAGAAAGATTACATATAAGGGGCATAAAAAAACCTTAGGGCCAAGAAAGCTCTAGGCCCACTCAGTAGCTATTCATGGGACCAATCCTAGACTACTAATAAATTATGGGCCCAAACTGTAAAAGTCTTTTGGCAGCCTAAGGCACTACCCCTACAATCCCAAATCCCCATGCCTTCATGTTGATAGAGAGTATAAACTACATGCCAACAGATATTATATCGGAGAAGAACACATGGCTCTTAAATTGGTGATGAGATTGTTGAATTTTTGGTCAATGAAATCAGCCTAGTTTCTCCATCCTCTCTCTCTCTTTCTCCTCTTCCTTCGACTTATATTATCTGGGTTTTTCTCTCCTCTCCCAACTAAGTCTCAATAGTCCATAACTTTTCTCCGTTGTAACCAGCAGAAGAGCACATGCGCATTCATGTGGAATAACGGGAAGAACACGGTAGTCCATTGCAAAACAGATGTGCTGCCCGCATAGTCCGATGTAACTGAGGATGGCATTGTTGTCGACACATTGTGGAAGGTTTATAGTGCTTGACAGTGCGGAATACCAATTATGCTCCTAGGATGTCTAGTAAAAAACTGATCAGTGGATGACAGCCTAAGTATTCAGTCTCGGGCAACAGCAGCTTGGCCTACTGGAAGGCGATCGTATTCTTGTTAATAATATGTGCAGGAATTGACTATTGAAGGTGTACAAGCACAAGGAAGTTCGATTCTAACAGAAGTTTTTTCAAAAAGTCAAAAAGTCAAGGAAAAAAAGAAAGAGAAAGAAGGTTGAAAAGTCAAAAAAAAAAAAAAAAAAAAAAAAAAAAAAGCAGAAATGTGGGCGCTCGTTTATAAGAGATGCACGAGAAACAGAGAAGGAAAAGCGGAAAAAGATAAAAAGAAGAAGAAAGGGAAAGACGAGTTTTGCGCATAAGCCACAGAGGTTTCGTCAAGTCCGATCAATTGCGTCTCGCAACACTTGATAAGTGCTAGTGCCCTTCATTCTTCTAACTGAAATACTTTTTGGGTTAGAGCTCAACTTCGAAGTTTTGGGAAATTTGAGTCATGGAATCTAATTTCTAAGTAATTGAGTTTTAGAATTTCATGGAAATTATGGATTATGACATTGTAGAGCTGTGATTTTAATGGGAGTTGATTTGAAGCAACAGTTTTGTCGGGGCGAAACTTTAGGTTTTGCTTAAGAGTTTCACGTTGCATTTAGATTTGAATAATCGCTTTCACTTTGAGTGAACTATTTACATGTAGGTTAGCTGGTTCATAATTGCTATAGTATTTTACTAACTTTTGACAATAATTCTCATTTAATTGTTAGGATTACAATATCATCACATTATGGGTCTTCCCTAATAAGGGATGCTATCTTTTTTATAAATTTTTAAACTCATATCTTGAAAGCCGTAAAGATTTAATATTTTATGAGTCATGAACAAGCATGTTTGTGTCACGACCTATCTCTTAGGGAAGGGCATGTGTTTAGGAGTATCGTCTAAAAGATGGGTCTATGGCCCATGATTAAGCATGGGCCCTTCCAAGCTTATACCTCATGCGACTTTGGGGTGTTCATAAGAATTTTGTGATTAGAAGTCACCACTAGCCTATTGGAATTGGTTAGAAACTAAGTGAAGCATAGGTGTATAACTCACTTCCTACGCAACCAAAGAATTTAAGGTCAGAAACTTAATTATACTATTTAGCCAATTAGTGACATTTTGATATCTAATTTTGTTCATTTTAAAAAAGATTTTTGACATGCAATGTGGATTAATTTTAGACCAATCCATTAACATGCATAGTGACTTTGTGGGTGTGTAATTAGTAATATAACAATGGGTGACTAGAGTCACATTAGGTAATATGCATCAGAAGAGTAAGAATCTAGCATTATCAAATAAGGAACATGCTATTGCTAACCAAGCCAAAGGGAAACCATTAACATACAGAAAGTGCGCAATTAAGGGTATTCGTTTCTAAGGACAATAAAAACCCTAAGATAAAGTCCTAAGGGCTTGGTTAACCTTAAGCATAATTATAAATTGAAAGACTTCCATTTTTCTAGAGAAAATAACCTAAAAGATTAATTTGAACGTTTTTGGGGATTTTTAATTTTTAAATTTTTTAGAGATTTTTTTGGAATTTTTGTGAAAATTCAATTTTCAAATTTTTGAAAAAATTCTAGATTTTTTTAATTTTTGAATTTTTTCTTTTTTTATTACTTTTCTAATTACTACTGAAATTTTTAGACATTTTCTGAAAATTTTTGAATTTTCATTTTTAATAATTTTTGAATTTTTTTAAAAAATCCAAATTTTAAAATATTTTCTCAAATTTTTTGAATTTTCGGAAATTTTTTGAATTTTTATAATTTCTTGAATGTTTTGAACCTTTTTGAAAGTTTTTGAATTTTTGAAATTTTCAATATTTAATGTTATTATATTCGGGAAAACGGGTTCGGGCCGGGTAAATCAATCCAGCCCATTGACCTAACCCAATCAGATTAAAAGAGAATAGAAAATTTTCATTTTTTTTTTTAATGATTTTTCTATCTTTCCATTTTTTTTTCTCTCATCTTTTTCTTATTTTGTCCTATTCCCTGCACCTTCTTCTTCCTTGGTCTTCTTCACGACGTCCCTCCTCCCCTGTCGGCCGAGCATACCCTCCTCGGCCAAATACCGAACAGACAACGGTGACAATGGGAACGTAGCAAACGACCACACGCTTGACACCCAAGGTCACCCAATACCACCGGAACATCACAATAGAGGGCGGCGAGTTCGGACAACTCGATTTCAGCCAAAGACGAAGCCACGGAGACTAGATCTCACTGTGACATTTCTATCGAACAAGTGCAATACGCTAGAGGAACGAGAGATTTTGGCTCGACGGAGACTCAAATCCAGACTGGGACTCTTGACAAGCGAACCAGAACACACAGCAATTTATGTTCGCATATTTGCCGAGTTTTCTGACATCAAGAAGATCTCCAAACCACAGGAGACAGCCACTTCCACCTCCCACGGCATCTATGTTCGCATAGGACCTGCATGAGCAGTTCTTGAAGCACTCTAATTCTCATTCTTTGAGGCTCATGCTAGTGTTCATCGTGAACTGCAACAAATCAAGCACTTTCACACCTTCGAGCCTCTTAAACCCTTCTCCTTTAGAACAATTAAATGGGTTCTTACTGACATACCTGCTAGTCCACACAAGCGTATCCCACCCTACTTCGGTTGATAGCCAGTCATGCAGCTGCATATTTGAGGATTGCTGATCGTGCACATGCTATTGGGTCTGCAATTCGCATGGACATCACAGGCGTCATGTGGCAACATATAGATCAAGGTCCATTACTGAATTTTCTCGTTCCACAGGTACCTTTGGATGTTCCTGTAACTGTTTAATTCCAATCTCGTGATGGTGGATTCATTGAAAGCTTTGAACGTGTAGTAGACCTCCTGAGAAATGTCGACAAATTTTGGGGTGAATATCAAATTAGGAGTCATCTGAACCCTGCCGAACTGAATTCCATTCCAAGGCCCAGTTTGGTGGTGCTTGGCATGTCCCTTATGAACAATGAATTGAGGAATTATGCCTCTGAGATTGACACCATAGGTGAAGTCTCCGGTTGATGGATCCTCTGTGCTCTTCCAGGATGTCATGCGCCGGTCCAAACCCATTCTCAGGTCCCACCCAAATTTCATGCCTGCCAATAATGTGTCGGAGGGATGGTCAAAACTCTACCAAATATAGTTTCCATAAACATATTTGCTGCTATCTTTCAAAACCAGGTTTCCAGAATCCAGGAGCTGAGCAACTATGCTCTGCAAAGAAGTATTCATGTAGTTCAACGACCACAAGACTCTTTCTGCACGGTTGATGAGGACTAGTGTCACGCTCCGATCCTCGGGTACACACACATCCTTCTCTCTTGGTTAATTTTATAATATGATATCCCAGGACTATGTATCGCCGACCCTTTCATTTATTAAGCACATGCGGAAGCAGTTATAAATCCCCAGACAATAAAACGATGGGATAGAAAAGTAAGGCCATATTTTTCATATTGAAATTTATAACCAAACTTTATACAAAACACAAACTAGAATACTTCACAACTTTTTACTCTATCTCTATTCACATCAAAATGGAGATCTCAAAAGAAGATAGAATCTCAGTCCATCCGAGCCGTACTCAAGACCCCTCTCGGGATTATCTTCTTCTTCCAAAAATCCTTCTACTCAGGTTTTATTTCCGAGTTCTCCTTCCCAGACTCCTCCTCCTCAGCTCCTCATCGGGGTCCTAAAATGTTTTCCCCAAACTGGGATGAGACTACGTCTCAGCGAGTTCTACCCCACTAAGGCTCGATTAGTAAACCATTATACTATAGGCTGCCCAAACACGCACAGGGCAGATGACTTACCTTGGCCTCAGATCCCACCTGCAAGTCAGTACAATTCATAATAAACACCCATTTACTCCAAACAAATCGAACCAGCCGATTACATGCCACACAAATCATTCTCCACTGAGGAGTATCTAAAAGTTAGGCCACGTGCATTCTCCAGGACGACATTCCAAGTCTCCAAGCCACGTGCCTCGAACCTTGGGCCCACGTGCATTCTCTAAGGCGACCTCTTCGCCGAAGTGGTACATCAAGTCACCGAGCCACGTGCCCTTTTAGATGCTATTTCCGAATACTGGACCCACGTGCATTCTCTAAGACACTCATTTGCCAAGGTGACGCATCAGATCATCGAGCAATGTGTCCTTTTTACGATGCCCGGGCCCACGTGCCTTCTCTTAGGTGCTATCTCACCAAAGTGATGCATCAATTTACCAAGCCACGTGCCTTTTTAGATGCCAAACTCTGTCACCAAGTCACGTGCATTCTCTAGGATGACATACCGAGTCTCCGAGCCACATGCATTCTCTTAGGCGACCTCTTCGCCAAGATGACATACTCAACCACTGAACTCACATGCATTCTCCAAGTGATATTCCAATTCACCGAGCCCACATATTTCCTTTCAGGTGATAACGAATACCCGATAATTTCTCAATCAAATAATTAACAATCAAGTCAATATGAATAATTCCTAAAAATTCATAATTAAATAAATTCCATACAAATTGCAGCTTAATTAAATAAACGCATTGCACCACGACGATTAGCACGAGATTTCAGTCGTCAGCCATCAAAATCTTAATTTCCGAAAAATAATTAATTAATTAATTAATTTCGAAAATTAATTAATAAGTATTAAAAAATTCAATTTAGCACAAAATAAAGCCCAATTAAATAAACGGATCTCACCATGGTCACCAGCATAAAATTCCGGTCCCGGGCCATCCCAGCTGAATTTTCGAAAAATAAATAATTATTTCATTTAATTCCGAAAAATAATATTTAAATACCGAAAATTCCACTTAGGCCCGAAAAGCCTAATTGAAGCCCGATTAGGGTCAGGAAAAATCCCGGGCTACCCGCAATAAATAGTAGATCACGTCTACTTGCCAAATACACATTCAATTTGTCTAATTCGCATCACATTGACTAATAAACACTAATCCATACTAATCTAACCACATAAACCTAATTAATTAAAACTAAACCACCCTTAAACATAATTAGCCAACTAATCATGGATTAGTGAGATTACTCACCAGAATCGTGCGCAAATCGGATCAATCCGACGGGGGCGACGTGAGGAACAACAAACTCCAAAGCGGGCCTCAGGTTCGGGGCCCGGAAACGGCCCAAAACGGCCCACGAACCGGCTAGATACCCACTCCGTGGGTTGCGGTTCAAGGCTGGCCGGAGCTGATTCGACGGCTAGGGCGACGAGGGGAGGCCGGCGGAGGGTGAGGGGGACGCCGGGGAGGTCGGGCGGTGGCCGGACGAAGCTGGGTGGTGGTCGGAGATGGTTGAACGGGGCGGAACCGAGCTGAGCGGAGGCCGAATGAGGCTGGACAGCGCACGGCGAGGACGGTAGGTGCAGGCAGGAGGCGGCGGGGTGTGCGGTGTCGCGCGGGCGTGTGGTGCGGGCGGCGGGACGGCGAGCTGCAGCTTCTGCTCTTCTTCGGCTTCTGGTTTGCTCGTTCGAACGCGCGAAGGGGAGAAGGAGAGAGAGTGCGAGAGAGAGAGAGAGAGAGAGAGAGAGAGAGAGAGAGAGAGAGGATAAGGCTTGACCGGTCAAAGAAACAAGAGACAAAGAAGAAGAGAAAAGTGAGTCGGTGGGGAGGGGGGAATTTGCACGAGGGAAAAGAGGGAAGGAGAGAGGAGAGAGAAGAGAGAGAGAAAAAGAGAGAAAAGGGAGAGAGAGAGAAAAAAGAAATAAATAATATCCTTATTCCAAGTTTCCTTTTCTCTTTCCCTTTCCCTTTCTATTTTCTTTTGGTCTTCACTTTTTCCTTCGATAATTTCTTTCTTGAAATTTCGGACTCGCCAATAATTTGATGGACAATGAGACGGTCTTAAAATTGAATTATGACACACTCGAATATTCGATTCCTGAGACCAATTTAAATTTCATGGTTAGAATCGATCACACATGATTTTAGCCCAATCTAACTAATTAGGTAGCTTTTAGGGATCTTTACCGCGGATACATCCTTTAACAGCTTCACCCAATAGGTTAGTTAACTCGTGAGTGATCAACTCAGAGAAAAAGGACCATAAGCACGTCGACGATATGTCCATTTCACTTTATCGAAAACAGAGTCGAATTTTAGGATGTCACAACTCTTCTCCTCTTATAAAAATTTCGTCCTCGAAATTTAAACCATTACACTTTGTTCAAAAATGCGGAGGTATAATTGTCTCATCGACTCTTCAGTCTCCCAAGTTGCTCCTTTAGTACTGTGGTGTTGCCAGACCACTTTGAACAACGAAATGATCTTTGTTCGCAGAACTTGTTCTTTGCGATCAACAATCTGAACCGGACTTTCCACGTATGACACATGGTCATCCACGTCCAATTCCTTGAAATTGAGCACGTGGGTCGGGTCGGGCTCGTACTTCCTTAACATCGACACATGAAATACGTCATGTACTTGTGCCAATCTTGGCGGCAACGCAAGACGATACGCTAGGTTTCCGATTCTTTCAAGAATCTCAAACAGACCTACGTACCTCGGACTCAGCTTGTCTTTCTTACCAAAGCACGAAGTTCCCCTTATTGGTGAAACTTTCAGAAAAACGTGATCACCAATTTGGAATTCCAAAGATCTTCGACGCTTATCTGCATAACTTTTCTGTCTGCTCTACGCGGTCTTTAATCTGTCTCTGATTACTGTCACGGCATGTACTGATTGCTGAACCAACTCTGGGCCCGTTATCTTTCTTTTTCCGACTTCATCCCAACACACTGGAGTTCTGCATGCTCTGCCATACAACACTTCAAATGAAGCCATCTTGATACTCTGCTGATAACTATTGTTGTAGGCGAATTCCACCAGATGAAGCTGATCTTCCTAACTTCCTTTGAAGTCTATTACGCACGCTCTCAGCATGTCTTCAAGAGTCTGAATTGTCCTTTCAGACTGGCCATCCGTCTGAGGATGATATGCCGTACTGTACTGAAGCTTTGTACCTAAAGCACTTTGCAAGCTCTTCCAAAAAGCAGCAATAAACCTCGGGTCTCTATCGAATGTTATCGTAACCGGCACTCCATGCATACGAACCACCTGATGCACATATAGGTCTACGTGTCTATCCAGACTCAGGTCCTTTCGAACTACGATGAAGTGAGCTGACTTTGTCAGTCTGTCGACTACTACCCAAATCGAATCATTCCCCCCCTGACTCCTTGGTAGTCCAGTCACGAAGTCCATTGTGATGTGCTCCCATTTCCACTCTGGGATCGCGAGAGGTTGTAGAAATCCTTCTGGCTTGCAATGTTGGGCTTTTACTTGCTGACAAGTCAAACACTTGGCCACATGTTTGGCGATGTCCACATTCATACTTGACCACCAGTAGTGATGACGCAGATTCTGATACATTTTAGTGCTTCTAGGATGAATGTTGTAACTGCTACGATGTGCCTTAGATAAAATTTCTTTTCTAAGCTCAACATCGTCAGGTACAACCCAACGTCCTTGGAACCTTAGAGTCCTGTCATCAGAAACTTGAAAAATCAGCCTTTCTTTTATCGGTATCCTCTTGAAGAATTCTCTGTACATCTGGATCTGTCAGTTGGAGTTCTTTGATTATGACCTGGACATTTGGCTCAATTCTGAGAGTAGCCATAAGACTCAAGAGGTGGCCTACCTCAAATTTGAATTCCGAATCCCGAGCTCTCTCGATTAAGTTCCACTCTTTAACCAAGATTTGCGCTATTGAAGACTTCCGACTCAATGCATCGGCGACCTTATTCGCCTTTCCCGGGTGATATAGAATATCACAGTCGTAATCCTTCAGCAATTCCATCCATCAGCGCTGTCTCATGTTCAACTCCTTTTGAGAGAACAAATGCTTGAGACTCTGATGGTCTGTGAAAATCTGAAACTTTTCTCTGCACAAGTAGTGCCTCCAAATCTTCAACGTAAATATGATGGCTGCGAGTTCTAAGTCATGCGTCGGATAATTAAATTCATGAGGTCTCAACTACTGGGAAGCGTATGCAACAACTCTGCCATGTTGCATCAGCACGCAACCCAATCCCCTAAATGACGCATCACTATAGATCTCAAATCCTCCAGGACTAGATGGAGTCGTCAGCACATGTGCGGTAGTCAGCTTTTCCTTTAGCTCTTGGAAACTACGCTCGCACTTGTCTATCCATACAAATTTCTCTTCTTTCTTCAAGAGCTTTGTCAGAGGCGACGCTATCGATGATAACCCTTCCACAAACTGTCTGTAATAACCTCCTAACCCCAGAAAACTTCTGATCTCTGTCACTATTATCGGTCTCGGCCACTTGATCACGGCTTCTATCTTGCTCGGGTCGACAAAGATTCCTTCTCCGGAAATCACATGACCTAAGAACGCAACACGAGTCAACCAAAACTCGCATTTGCTAAACTCAGCATACAGCTGATGAGTTCTTAAGGTCTGGAGTACTACTCTTAGACGATTCTCATGCTCTTCATCACTTCTCGAATAGACCAAGATATTATCTATGAACACGATCACAAACTAATCCATACATTCCTTAAACACTCTGTTCATCATATCCATGAAAGCAGCTGGAGCATTTGTCAACCCGAACGGCATAACTGTAAACTCGTAATGACCATACCGGGTATGAAATGCTAACTTAGGAATATCCTCCTTCCTAATTCTCAGCTGATGATATCCTATCCTCAAGTCAATCTTCGAGAATATTGACGCTCCTTGCATCTGATCAAACAAGTCATCTATCCTCGGCAGTGGATACTTATTCTTGATCGTTACCTGATTGAGTTGCCGATAGTCGATGCATAGGCGCAAAGAACCATCTTTCTTCTTTACAAACATAATTGGTGCTCCCCAAGGTGATGCTCTGGGACAAATAAATCCCTTATCTAGCAATTCTTGCATCTGCACATTCAGTTCCTTCAACTTAGATAACGTCATTCGATAAGGTGCCTTCGAGATCGGTTCTGTCCCTAGTGCTAGCTCAATTACAAATTCAATCTCTCTTTCTGGCGGTAACCTTAGCAATTCTTTTGGAAAGACATCTGGAAACTCATGTACCACTAAAATATCTTTCATTTTCAGCTCTTCAACTATCGTATCCACGACAGTTGCTAAGTACCCTCAGCAACCCTCATCTAACAAACGAGCTGCTTTCGGCGACGAGATTAAGGAAATCAAAGGTCCTCATCGATTTCCGATAAACTCGAAGCTCTTACCCCCTAATGGGTCAAACTGAATCGCCTTGCGATAACAGTCCATTTTAGCTCATTGATTGGTGAGCCAGTCCATGTCAATTATCAAATCAAAATCATACATGGCTAGGACTAACAAGTCAATTTTCCCCACTCGCTCACCAATCTCTAACTTGCACCCTGAACATCCCAAAGCAGCAATAACTTTATCTTTCAAGGGTGTAGATATGCAAATTGCCGACTTCAACAATACAGGACTCAACCCTAGCATCCTAACATATTGCTCGGCAATGAAGGAATGGGTTGCTCCCGAATCAAACAAAGCATAAGTAGGTTGGTCATTGAGCGAGACCATACATGTGATCATGCTAGGCGCAGCTTCTGCCTGACCTTGGGTAATCGCATACACAGTGCCTTGAACTGGAGGTCTCTACTGTCCTCCTTGCTTCTTTGGACAAAGTCTAGCTATGTGGCCCTGTTGGCCACATTCAAAACATGCATCCATCCTAGCTGGGCACGATGCTGTCCCATGTCTTCTCCCACACAAGCGACACGCATCATTCCTAATAGGTCCTAACCTATTAAATCCACATTTCTTACTAGGCAAGCTTTGGAATCTATTTCCAAACATCGGCCTCTTTCCTTGGTGGATGTTGGCTCTATGAGAGCTAAACCTCGATCCAAATGAGGCAGCTTTATCATTCTGATCTTTCTCAATCTTCTAAGCTCTCCGATATATGTCGTTATAAGTCTTCAGATCCAGAAGAACTAAGGCGCTTCTCAAATCCTGTATGAATCCATCTATGAACCTCCTTGCTCGATTCACAGGATTCTTAATTAACTCGAAGGCATATCGCGAAAGTTCAGCGAACTTCGCCTCATACTCATCAACAGATAAGGAACCCTGGCGAAGACATTGAAATTATGCCATCTTCACCTCTCTAGCAATCTCAGAGAAAAACTTATCATTGAAGGCTTCACGAAAAGTGTTCCAGTCCTGAACAACGCCTTCTGGAAAGATTGTTTCACGAGTTGTCGTCCACCAAGTGTCTGCAACTTCATCCAGCTGGTAAGTTGCTAACATTACCTTCTCAGTCTCATTACACATCAGCAGTGCAAATGCCTTCTCAAGCTTCTGAACCCATGAAGAAGCAGCTTCGGGATCTCCAGACCCGATAAACAACGGCATATTTACCCTTAAGAAATGCTCCACCAGTTTATGGATTGGTCTTGCAGCGACCACTATCTCTGGTGGATTTTCAACATTCACGGCGGCTGGAGCAACGGCAGGTGCGACTGCAGGTGCGGCAGCAGGGGCAACTCCGGTGGCGGCAGCAGTTGTGGCGGCCTGAGTAGTGGCTTCAACAGTACGGCTTGTTGATCCATTCTATTACCCATCGCTCCCAGAACACGCAAGATCCCATCCACCCTAAGATCATTAGGGGCTGTTACCCTGGCATTTACAATAGGTGGAATCATTCCACTCGCGCTAGCCTGTGCTAGCGCTTGACCACATCCGCCTCGAGTTCCGACACGAGTCGGAGCTCTACCTCGAATAACAGCCCTATTGGTCCTCTTTGCAGAAGTTCTTGGCTCCTGATCACTCATGGTGTAGCTTTACTCAACTAACACCTATTTCTAATTCAACACCGAATTAGAAATAGAGCGATCCAAACAACAAACAATTTTAGCACTCAGCTAACACAAACATGCACCAACATGAAATTAAAGGCCTTTCCTACTAACTATCCCATGGTCAACGCTCCTTATCACTCCAATCTTGAACTTCGCTCTGATACCACAAAAAGGGGATGTCACACCCCGATCATCGGGCACACATACATCCTTCTCCCTTGGTTGATTTTATAATGCGATATCCCAGGATTATGTATCGCCGACCCTTTCATTTATTAAGCACATACGGAAGCAGTTATAAATCTCCAGACAATAAAACGATGGGATAGAAAATCAGGGCCATATTTTTCATATTGAAATTTATAACTAAACTTTTATACAAAACACAAACTAGAGTACTTCACAACTTTTTACTCTATCTCTATTCACATCAAAATGGAGATCTCAAAAGAAGATAGAATCTCAATCCATCTGGGCCGTACTCAAGACCCCTCTCGGGATTATCTTCTTCTTCCAGAAATCCTTCTCCTCAGGTTTTACTTCCGAGTTCTCCTTCCTAGACTCCTCCTCCTCAGCTCCTCATCGGGGTCCTGAAATGTTTTCCCCAAACTGGGATGAGATTACGTCTCAATGAGTTCTACCCCACTAAGGCTCGATTAGTAAACCATTATACTATAGGCTGCCTAAACACGCACAGGGTAGAGGTCTTACCTTGACCTCAGATTCCATTTGCAAGTCAGTACAATTCACAATAGACACCCATTTACTCCAAAGAAATCGAACCAGTCGATTACATGCCACACAAATCATTCTCCACTGAGGAGTATCTAAAAGCTAGGTCACGTGCATTCTCCAGGACGACATTCCAAGTCTCCGAGCCACGTTCCTCGAACCTTGGGCCCACGTGCATTCTCTAAGGCAACCTCTTCGTCAAGGTGGTACATCAAGTCACTGAGCCACGTGCCATTTTAGATGCTATTTCCGAATACTAGACCCACGTGCATTCTCTAAGGCACTCATTTGCCAAGGAGAGAGAGAAGAAGAGAAAAGTGAGTCAGTGGAGAGGGGGGAATTTGCACGAGGGAAAAGAGGGAAGGAGAGAGGAGAGAGAAGAGAGAGAGAAAAAGAGAGAAAAGGGAGAGAGAGAAAAAAGAAATAAATAATATCCTTATTCCAATTTTCCTTTTCTCTTTCCCTTTCTCTTTCTATTTTCTTTTGGTCTTCAATTTTTCCTTCGATAATTTCTTTCTTGAAATTTCAAACTCGCCAATAATTTGACGGACGATGAGATGGTCCTAAAATTGAATTGTGACACGCTCGAATATTCGATTCCCGAGACCAATTTAAATTTCATGGTTAGAATCGATCACACGTGATTTTAGCCCAATCTAACTAATTAGGTAGCTTTTAGGGATTTTTACTACAGATACATCCCTTAATGGCTTCACCCAATATGTTAGTTAACTCGTGAGTGATCAGCTCAGAGAAAAATGACTATAAGCACGTCGACGATATGCCCATTTCACTTTATAAAAAACGGGGTCGAATTTCAGGATGTCACAACTAGTTTCCCCTTGTTTCCTATCATCAAAACACCTGATGCATCATTCAAAGGATTATATCTATTTGTTACCTAAACAATGGTCTTATCTGGGATATTGTGGTAACATATTGCGAGGTATCTATTGCTGGAGCTTCCAAGGCCGAAGAATCCAGCTGAAACTTTTCTTCTGGTAGAGTGTCGCCATCACAAATAGGTTCAGCATCCTTCTGCTAGTGAAAACAAAGAAATTTAAATGCAATAGAGAACGGGAAAATGCAGAATATCCATCTACTAGAGAAATCGTGTAATGGACTATCTATTTCAGTCTTTTGTGTTTACAAATAAAAGTCGATTTCCATGAAAATCTGGGGTTAGTTGAAATGATGGAGAGGTAGAAAAGTTCTCTTGATTTTTTGATTCGATGATTCAATAGTTGATGAGCATTTGCATTTGCAGCCTACCACATACCTAATAGACTTTCCGAGACTTTGAATCTGTTATAGCATCCCTTTTCACACGTGAAGGACTCATCATTTGGACCTGCAGAAGCTAGACAATAATTGCGCCAGCCAAATTGGAAGGGGGAGAATGGTCTAAGATATTTTGGGTGAATTTGACATTTCAACTTATGTGAACGTGCAGGAAACAAGAATTGTGTTGCCAAAAGGAACTACTGCTAGGTCAACTTTCTAACTATAGCAAAGTTTGAAAGCCTGCCAATTTTTTCACATCAATCATGTAAAACAGGTTTATCACGTCAATCATGAGGAACCAAAATAAACTCTTCCTCCCCTCATTATTGTTCTTTGTCCCATCAAATTCTCCTAGCTGGTTCATTCCTCCTCCAATCGTTTATCCTAAATGCTCTCGAACTGAACATGACTATTCCAAGGACGGTAGTCATTCTTATAGTGTTATACGTTTTTATCTGAAATACATGGGCCCATCAAGCCCAGGTCCATGTCTTTAATAGACAGACTTAGCCCATCTTCTTTCATCTCTTCTCTAGACTATTCAAGTGAGGGAGGCAGTAGAAAAAATAAGAAAAAGAAGAGGAGAGGGAACTCGTCCGCGGGAAGGAAATAGGGTGAAAAGAAAGAAATTTTCCTGTGTTCACGAAGCTGAATCAGTTGCTAATTGCAATACCCGGTAGGTGCTTATGCCTTTCATTAATTTAATTAGAGTAATACTTGGTATTAGAGCACAAATTTGGAGCTTTGTGGATTTTCAATTACGAGGTTCGATTAAGGAGTCATGGAGTTGCAAATATATATAGAAATGATAGTTTAGAATATTGTGGAGCTGTAGGACTATATAGAACTTGATTTAGACTTATTACTTGAAATTCTAAGTTTCGGGAAATTCTAGCCAGGAAATCCAATTTCCAAGTTATTAAGTTTTGAAATTTCACGGAAATGTGGATTTTGGCATTGTAAAGCTATGGGTTTTGACGGGAATTGATTTGGAGCAACAATTTTGTCAGGGTGAAATTTTAGGGTTTTGCTTATGAGTTCAATGTTGCGAGCAGGTTAATAATTGTTGTAGTATTTTACCATGTTTTGATGACGATTCTCGTTTATTTGCTATGATTACAATATTGTCAATGCGTATAGTTATGTTGTGGGCATTCACAAATAAGTGGTGCTATATCTTCTGTGAAATTTTAAACTCATGTCTTGAAAAATATAGAGATTTGATATTATATAAGTTATGAAAGGGTATGTTTGTTGTATAAAAATCTGGATCAAGCATTTACTACGTTTTAATATTTGTGAATAATTTGAGAAAATTTTAAGGAAAGGTATTGTTAAAAATTAAATATAACACACACACACACACACACACACACACACATTGATTTGTGTATATTGATTCGTGAACTTGGTTAATGAAATGAGTTGAGAAATGATATGTGAAATGTATTCTTGTTTAAGAAATGAGCTATGAAATGATTTGAGAAATGCTTTGCAAAAAGTATTTTTTGTGTATGAGTTGAGTTGTGAAAAATTATATAATTTAGTTTATGAAACCGATGCATGTTATGTGACATCCAGATTTTTTGAGTTCTAATTTCGACGGGATAAATATAACCGTTTTTGTTCAGTTGAAGCTAGGGATTGTGAAATTGGGATGCAAGTGGGCTACTTTGGTAAAGAAAAGTATCAATTTGATTGAAGATGTGTTGAATGAATTTATGGGGGTCAATTTGATTCGAATCAAGAGGGATTAAGGTCTAATTAGGAGGAAAACCTAGCAAAAATTCGAATGCCTAATGGACTAAGTATTTTGAACTACCTAAAGGCTTCTAGAAGGGGCAATTTTGTCTAGAAAAGGTGGGTAGTGGACAGCTGGTGGTGGGCCATGAGAGAGAGTGAGAGAACCGGTTTCTTCTTCCCTTCTCTTCTCCTCTCTCGTGACCGACTCTCTCTCCCCCATCTCTCCTTTCTGCACGAAGAACCAGCAAACTGAAGAAGACCTCAACAACTGCTGAAGATCTGCTGAAGTCGGAATCGTCGCCGCCGTCGCAGCAAGCAGCCGGAGTCGGAGTCGTCATCGCTGCATGCCGCCGCTGCTCGCACACCCTTCGCCTCCCTCTTTCCCTTATGCTGCCAGTCGACCAGCCCCTTTCTCTCTCTTGTTTATGCTTTTCAAACCCATAAACCACAGAGGAGAAACAGCACGTCTCCTGGAACCGTCGCACGCCGCCGTTCACTGCCGAGCTGCTGTCCTCCCGCGCCTCTGCTGGCCGTGTGCCGTTGGCCTCTGCTCATGCGCTCGGGGAGCTGTTCGACCAGCTCAGGTTGTGGATCGGCCACATACGGCCGCCGCCCGACCTCCTCCGGCCACCGTCGACACCGCCGAAGCTCCGCCTCGCCCTCAGCCGCCCTTGGCCGCCTCAACCGGCGCCGTATCCGCCCCTTCCAACAGCGAACAGAGAAGACAGAAAATGGGTTTCCAGCCCTGTTCAAGGCTCGTTTGGGCCGTTTCCGGGCCCCGAACCCGAGCCGAGCTTTGGGAAGAATTGTTCCTCGCGTCGCCGCCGTCGGATTGATCCGATTTGCGCGCGATTTGGTGAGTAATCTCACTAATCCCGGATTAGTTGGCTAATTATGCTTAGGGTTGGTTTAGTTTTAATTAATTATATTTAGGTTGTTAGATTAGAATAAATTAACAATTATTAGTCAAATGTGATGCGATTTAGATAAATTGAAGTCTACTAATTATTGGAAGTGCCTCGGAATTTTTCCCGACCCTTGGTGGGCTCCAATTAGGCTTTTCGGGCCTAAGTGGATTTTTTTGTATTTAAATATTAATTTTCGGAATTAAATTAAATAATTATTTATTTTCCAAAAATTCAACTGAGATGGTTCGGAACCGGAAAATTATGCTGATGACCGTGGTGAAATCCGTTTATTTAATTGGGCTATATTTTGTGCTAAATTGAATTTTTAGTAATTATTAATTAATTTTCGAAATTAATTAATTAATTAATTATTTTTTGGAAATTAAGATTTTCATGGCCGACGACCGAAATCTAGTGCTGATCGTTGTGGCACAGTCCGTTTATTTATTTGAGCTCCACGTTGTATGGAATTGAATAAATTGTGATATTTTAGGGATTTACCCTAAATTGATTTGGAATTGATTGAGATTGAATGATTGATTGGTAGATGGCCGAGTATGTTTGTTTAGCATTTATTATGCTTTGATTGAGTTGTAAAGTGGATGGAATTATGAGAGAATTGGAAATACTCCGGGATTGAACCAATCAGACACAGTGTATGGACCTACGTGGTTCGGTGATTGGGACATCACTGGCGAAAACGGCGCTTTAAAGAACGCACGTATCGGTCTAGTACATACATTATTGTGGACCTACGTGGTTCGATGATTGAGATATCACTGGCGAAAACGGCGCCTTAAAGAACGCACGTATCGGTCTAGTACTCATTGTTATAGGCATGTATGGTTCGGTGATCAAGGACATCACTGGCGAAAACGACGCCTTAAAGAACGCATACACTTGTCTATTAAATACATTGTTATAGGCATGTGTGGTTCGGTGATTTGGGATATCACTGGCAAAAATGGCGCCTTAAAGAATGCACACAATTGTCTATTGAGTACATGGTTGTAGACATGTGTGGTTCGGTGATTTGGGATATCACTGGCGAAAACGGCACCTTAGAGAACGCACACAATTGTCTATTGAGTACATGGTTATAAGCATGCGTGGTTCGGTGACTAAGGATGTCACTAGCGAAAACGGCGCCTTAAAGAACGCACGCAATTGTCTATTGAACAGATCATTGTAGGCATGTGTGGTTCGGTGATTTGGGGTATCACTGGTGAAAACGACGCCTTAAAGAACGCACACAATTGTCTAGTGAATATGTCACTTTGGCGAACTTGATGCCCGAGAGTATTGACCTAGAATAGTCCATCTGACATGTAATCGACTAGTTCGATTGATCAATGAATTGATCCGATTGTTGTGAAATGATTGATTGAATGGAAATGACCGTGAGTGGTCTTGTTAGTGTGTGATCGACTGGATCGATTGATTGAGATATCGATCTGTGATATGATTGCTTGGGTGCCTATTATGAATTGTACTGACTTGCGGGTGGGATCCGAGGCCAAGGTAAGTCCCCTGATCTGTGCGTGTTTAGGCAGCCTATAGTATAATAGTTTACTAATTGGGCTTAGTGGGGTAGAACTCGCTGAGACGTAGTCTCATCACGGTTTGGGGAAAAACATTTCAGGACCCCGATGAGAAGCTGATGAGGAGGAGTCTGAGAATGAGAACTCGGAGGTGAAACTTGAGGAGAAAGATTTTTGGGAGAAGAAGATAATCCTGAGAAGGGCCTTGAGTATAGCCCAGTGGACTAAGATACTATCTTCTTTGATATCTCCATTTTGATGTGAATAGAGTTTAGAATAAAAAGTTGTGAAGTGTTCTGGTTTGTATTTTGTATAAAAGTTTGGTTATAAATTTCAACATGAAAAATATGGCCCTGATTTTCTATCCCATCGTTTTATTGTCTGGGGATTTTAACTGTTTCCGCATGTGCTTAATAAACCAAAGGGTCGGCGATATATTGTCCTGGGATATCGCATTATAAAATCGACCGAAAGAGAAGGATGTGTGCGTGCTCGAGGATCGGGGCGTGACATGTTATATATTGTGGATTGACCTTGTGGGTATTGGAGGATGTGAGTTTGACGCTCAATATTGTTGTGAACTTGGTTGAGGGTTTGTGGCTATGTGCATACTAATTTAGGAGCTAGCTACCGACAATATAATGAAGATCATGCCAAAGGGGAGCTTGGTCGCCTTGTCATGAGACGTTATGCATTGTGATGATTGAAATTTAAGCATGAGATTGGCCAATGGATTGGATCATTGGTGTGTGATTTTGATAAAATTAATTAATTAAATAGACTACTGATATGTGAATTAATGAGATTGATCAATGGAGTGGACCATTGATGTTTGTTATGATATTATTGATTTAACGAATGTTTTTTGATATGTATATGATTGCATTACAGCAAAATAATTCATTGTTATCTTGTATGTGTATTATACTATAATTGAAATAAGTGAGTTTTGAATATTGTTTTGTAAAGTGCATAACGTGTCACACTCGAAATCCTATAGGGATAGGGTAATGATGTGGCCATCCTTCCATCCGAAGGACGTAGCTTCTAAACATCCAAATCCAACTCCTGAAATCCCCATCAATAGTGCTTTCACTCTAATGATCTAAAAAAGGCGAAATATGAATGTAATGAACAATCATAACCCAATAAGTAAAGCACATCTCTTCTAAACAGATCGAGCACCCACTATACATTTTACAAAATAATATCATAATTCTTTTACCTCCATTTCAATATATAATATATATACAAAATATAAATGAGTTATATTGCTTTAACATAATCATATACATATGAGAAAACCCTTGTTAAATTAATAATATCATAACAAACATCAATGGTCAAATCTATTGATTAATCTTATTAATTCACATGCCAATGGTCCATTCCATCCGTTAATCTCACGCTACACATTAATGGTTTATTCCATTATTCCATCTCATATAAAACCACACATTGATGGTCCATCCATTGACCAATCTTTTGCTCAGTATCAAATCATGGTCACAAAACAACGCCTGATAACAAAGAGGTCAAAATTTCTCTCTTAGCAAGGTCTCTACTTACAAAGCCGGTAACTCAGCCCAAAAGGATATTTTAAATCAATATGTATACTCACAAGCCCCCTAATGAGCTTATAGTGATATTGACCACCAAACCTACATCCTCTAATCTCCACAAAGTCAATCCATAAATGATCTCATATATTATAATAAATTTCATAAATCAATCACATAAGCTTTTACCATTGAACTCATCCACCAGAAATATTTTTTGTAAAATATATCTAAAATCATTTCAAGACTTGTCTCATAAATCGATTTTACAAGTCAAATCAAATCAAATACACGTCACAAAGTATTTCACAAATCAATATATATAACATTCCATAAACCATACTTAAAGTCGAGCTTTTCATAAAAAAAAGTTTCGCAAACCCAAAATACATAATATTTCTCTATATATATATAACATTCCATAAACCATACTTAAAGTCGAGCTTTTCATAAAAAAAAGTTTCGCAAACCCAAAATACATAAGGGCATTACTTGAATGCTACTGCAAGTACATGAACATTCCATAAACCATACTTAAAGTCGAGCTTTTCATAAAAAAAAGTTTCGCAAACCCAAAATACATAATATTTCTCAACTTCATTCGTTAATATATATATATATATATATATATATATATATATATATATATATATATATATATATATATATATATATATATATATATATATATATATATATATATTCACCAAACAATTCTCACGTCATTTACAAATACCAAAATGTAGTAAATATCTTATTCAAATTTTAAAGAACAAAATATTTATTCATAACTCACAATATATCAAATTATTATCATTTTGAAAACATGAAATTACAAATTCTAGGAAAGATTGCACTACTCATTTGGAATGCCCAAAACCAAAGAACGTGAAGTTAAATGAGCCAACGATCTTGTAATCCTAACAATTAAATGAGAATTGACATTAAAACCAAATAAAAATCTACATCAACAATGGAATGGCTAAACTACACCTAAATACTGACAAAGTAACTCAAACGTGCCAACAAATCACTCATCTAAAACAATTATTCACACCTAAACGCTATGCGAAACTCACCTACACAACCCAAAAATTTTGCTCCGATCAAATCATTGCTCAACCCCACGGCTCCACGACGCCATAAACACCATTTTGATGAAATCCCAAAGTTCCACAACTCAACAATCAGACTTCATGGCATTCACTAAACTTCAAATTTGAGCTTTAAACCCGAAATCTACTCCAATTGGATGAATGAGGGACGCGACCACTTATCAAGTGGTGCGTTACGGAGCAGAATCGGCTTGGCGAGGTGTCTAGATTAGTTAAGCGTGACAATTTGTTTTCACTTTTTCTTCTTTTTCCTTGCTCTCTTCTTTTCTTCCTCTGTTTTTTGGTCAAGGAAGCTCTCGGTTCCTTTAAAAGCAAAATGGCCACTGTTTTTTGCTTGTTGACCGAGTCAACCTTTTTTTGGGGGCTTTTTGCCCTTTTGACTTGTTGACCAACACTATTACATAATGATGCTCGGCTGCTTAAAAGAGATATACATTACTCATTGAATTAAGGTTGCTCACTCATTTCTTTCCTAATATTTTCAGGTGCCTCCATTAGGACCCATCGTATGAGAGCACTATCAATGGGTATTTTTGGGAGTTGGTTTTTTGGTATGGTTTGAGGCTACATCCTTTTGGAAGGAAGGACAGTCGTGTCACTCCCCAATTTTGGTAGGATTCAGGGTGTGACATCTTTTACCTGATTCTTCAACCTGATGCTTCATTCAAGGTTAAAGCATGTGGAACTTCACGTATCAATGGAAATGCCTAGCCTGGTGATCAGATCAATAAATATAAGTATGCAATAGATAGGATAATCGAGTATTTCCATCTTTTTGAGAGTGCAAGAAGTTTCTTGCTAAGAAAGGGCGACAAGTCATATTCTTTTATGTGATTGTAACATTATTTGGTATGAAAATTATCAAGAATTTCATTTGTTAAGATTCTTTTCTTATCGCTACTATACTCAAAACATGGTATTGAAATTGATCTTGCCAAGACAGTATAGGCTCACAGTTTGGGCTCGGGAGGCTGTTTCCCGCTTTCCTTTTTAAAAAATGTCTTTCTTACCGAACCGCTTCGGCAAGTGGAGGAACAGGACCAATGTTAAACTTCACCTTTTTGATTTCTTCTATGACTAGGTACATTGCTTTCAGTGAACTTTGAGCGTATCTCATAGTGGAAATACCCAGCAGAAGTGAGGGACTACAAATGCTTGGCAATCTGTCTACCTTCCAATAATGTTATGGTAATCTCATTTGAGTTACAATCTCTTCGACTCATTTTAACATATGTGTTTTCAGAGCTCCTCTCAATGTAGAAACCGGGCTGCTTGGGCATTGGCAGCGAAGGTTCAATATGTGTTGGAAAAGCAAGAAGCACTAGAAGCTCTTGACCATGTAATGGAAGATCTTGAGAATGTCGTGCGCCACCTTGAGCTAGTAGAGGACCACCTAACGGCATTTGAGCCGAAAATAGATATTTGCAATGCTGGTTCTAGCTCAGAAAGGGCTTTGAGCTCTAAGCGCAAGCGTATTGATTCATTCAATATGTAGAAATACAAAAGATCAAGTCCTTATTGCAAGAAATCAAGAGTTAACCAACACAAGAGAGGAAAACGTCCTCAAGTAAAGAAAATGTCAAGGGTAAGGTGTTACAATTGTGACAAGAAATGTCACTATGCTCGCAACTGTTGTGAGCCGAAAAAGGTAAACATCTCTTGTACATTTGAGAACTTTGTTTATGTGTCAAGTTCTGTATTATTGACTGAATCTAATCCTTTGTGGACTGTAGATTCAAAAGTGACAGACCATGTAGCAAAGGATAAAGAATCATTCATGGAATTCCGATGAGTACCAACTGGAACTAAGTGGAACTATGTAGGAAATAACTTCAGAGCTAAAGTTAAAGGGATTGGCACCTGCCAATTGAACATGCGTGGTGGACGCACCTTGTTCTTACATGATGTTCTATAGGCTCCGGAGATTCGTCGAAATTTAGTATCTGTTTTGGTGTTGGTTAAGCTTAGTTTTAGTGTGAACTTCCATAATAGAGGTGTAGATTTGTATTTGGATACAAATTATTATGGTTGTGATCATTTTCTAAATAGTTTTATTGTATTAAATGTTGACTGTGGTGATGTCAATATTTGTTATTCCCTTTTTCACGTCTTCTACTTCATATGATAATGATGTAAATGTGTGGCATGTTAGACTTGGTCATATTGGCCAACAACGTATGAATAGACCAACCAAAGAGGGCTTGTTGGGCAACATTGAAAAAGTCGATTTGCCAATATGTGAGCATTGCCTAGTAGGGAAAACGACAAGGAAACCATTTAGAAAAAGATAAAAGAGCTGAATTTCCTCTGCATTTAATCCATTCTGACATCTGTGGTCCAATAAATGTGAGAAGAATGCATTGAGCTGTTTATTTCATCACTTTTATAGATGATTATACTCGATTCGTATATGTCTATTTGATTTCTCATAAATTTGAAGCAATAAGTTGTTTCAAAAGGTTTTATGAACTTGGTAGAAAATCAATTAGACAAGAAAATAAAAGTATTAAGATCCAATCGAAGTCGAGAATATTTATTTGATGAGTTCAGAAAATTAAGTGATGAAAAAGGAATAGAAAGACAGTTGTCTATTCCATATACTCATCAATAAAATAGTGTTGCGGAGAGAAGAAACAAAACCCCACTAGAAATGGTTAGGTCCACGATGGCACATGCTAACTTACCTATTACTTTTTGGAGTGATGCGTTGTTAACTACTGCCTATATACTTAACTGGGTGCCTTCCAAATAAGTTATTTCCACTCCATATGAGTTATGGATAGGTAGAAAATCGGACATAAGTTTTCTTAAGCCATGGGGTTGTGCTGCCTATACTCATGAGTCCTCTTACAAGTTTTGGAAATTGGGTCCAAGAGGAAAGAAGAGTATTTTCATAAGATACTCCGAACACTCGAAAAGGTATGTGTTCATAGGTGAGCAGGAAAGTGAGAGTATAACTGATTTTGAATTACGGGATGTCACATTCTTAGATGATGAATTTCCTAAGAAGGGCGAAATATGGGAAGATTACTCCCTATTTGAAACCTTGGATCAAGATAATGATATTAGTGGAGTTCGTCCAAGTGGGAGTAATATGAGAAGTGATGAATTGAATTCAACTCATTCTCAATTGCAACCACATGATGAGACCACGTCATCATTATCTAATCCTAGTGGGAGTATAATGGGGAATGATGTGCAAAGTGTACAATCTCCCATACAGCGAACAAGTTGCCAAAGTATTCCCCGTCGACGTTTTGACATTGAAGGGGAAACTTTTATGATTGCTCCGCAAGATGAGGATGAGCCAAGAAATATTAATGAGGCTCTAAATTGCCCTAGTAAGGAAAAATGGATTCATGCAATGGAAGAGTAAATGGAGTCAATGAAGTCAAACCAAAATTTGGGAACTGGTTGATCTTCCAAAAGAGACGCAAAGCTATTGGGAACAAGTGGGTTCTCAAAATAAAGCAAAAAGCTAAGGCTCGATAGAAAGACATAAGGCTCGCCTTGTGGCGAAGGGGTATAACCAACATGAAGGAATTAATTATGAAGAAACATTTTCTCCTATATTGAGATTTACCTCAATTTGCATTATTCTGGCAATAGTAGCTAGTATGGATCTTGAGTTACATGAAATGGATGTAAAGACTGCTTTCCTCAATGGAGAATTAGAGGAAGAAATATATATGGAACAACCTGCTGGTTTTATAATGAAAGGCCAAAAAGAAAAGGTATGTCGACTTTTTGAGGTCGATATATGGCCTTAAGCAGTTGTCAAGACAATGGTATATACGTTTTCATAATGCCATAATGGCATATGATTTTACAATGATTGATGAGGATCATTGTGTATATATCAAAAGATCCAAAGATCAATTTGTAATCATATCATTATATGTTGATGATATACTAATTGCCGGAAGCAATATGGAGTTTGTTAATACTGTCAATAGTTGGTTGTCTTCCAACTTTGAGATGAAGGATATGGGTAAGGCTGCATATATTCTTGGAGTTAAGATTTCAAGAGATCGTTATATCTTTCGCAAGAAACATATATACATAAGGTTCTTGAACAATTTCGTATGCAAGATTATAAACCCATAGACACTCCTATTGCAAAAGGTGAATGATTGAGCCAGAGACTGTGTCCAAGGACTCCACAAGAGAATGAACAAATGAAACATGTTCCTTATGCTAGTGCTGTTGGGAGCTTGATATACGCTATGATGTGTACAAGACCTGACATATGTTTTGCAGTTGGAATGGTGAGTAAATACCAATCCAACCCAGGTCAAGCACATTGGAAGGCCGTTAAGAGAATACTGAGGTATCTAAAGGGAACTGCTGATTATACGCTGAGTTATCAAAGAAATGATCTACGACTCTAAGGCTATTCTGATGTTGATTATGGAGGAGATTTAAATGAAAGGAAATCTACCTCTGGCTTTGTTTTCTTACTAAATAATGGCGCCATATGTTGGAGCAGTAAGAAACAAACGTGTATAGTCTTGTCCATGATGAAAGTTGAGTTCATGGCATTATCAGCAGCAGTATAAGAATGTGTTTAGCTTAAGAGATTTTTGGATCATTTAGGTGTTATTGGAAGTGCTGCAGATTCATTGTTGGTTAACTGTGATAGCCAAGCAGCTATAGCGTACACCAAAGATTCAAAATATCATGGCAAGACTAAACACATAGATACCAAGTATAATTTTGTCAAGGATATGGTTGCACGAAAAGATGTGAACTTACAGTACATATTACGCATAGAATGGTAGCAGATCCTATGACAAAGTCAATACCTAAAGATGTGTTTTGTGACCATATGAAATCTCTAGGATTGCGTAGAGGCTGATGTACTGAATACTGTAATTTCCCTAAGTGTTCACATTTGATGAATTTGTATTTTCATCATTAATGCCTATGAATCTTTGTTTGATCTTTATGCATCTTAATGCTCAGTGCATTACCTTAAGTTGAGAAAGTATGTCGGACAGATATAAGATTAGCCCACTCATACGGATAATCGTCTCTATTTACTGTGTGATAAATAGAGATGAGAATGTTTTTAAGCTTATTATCTAGGTGATAATCGAGAGCTCAAGCTTAAAATACATAAGTCGCCTTAACTAAGTGTTAAGATGAGGACATAATACTTACTATGTCCGAAAGTAAAATACCCCACATATTTTACTTTATCTGTCTAAGATGCCAGATGTGAGTTCTGATGAATTTTGTAAATGAGTAGATATGTAAACTCAAGTTAGATATTTGGTATGTCTGAACTATCATCTGTACAGAGTGAAAGTGTAGACATACGCTTCATGGGAAAGGAGTTAATACATATGTATTTCATATTATGTATGCATGAGACGACCAATAAGAATGGCAAAAGTTTGATCTCAACTTTTATGCCGTGTGAGACTCTTGAGGAAAAGAATTCCTCAATTTTAGTGCCCTCATGACTTTTACTTATTCTCAAGATTTCTATTTAGTGTTTGCTATCTTAAGGTGTTGCTAATGGTCATGAGTTGATTCGATCTAATGGGACATTTCTAGAAAAGCAAGCTGAACTAAGATTGAGAGTTTGAAGGAAAAAGGTAGATCGAATTTGGAGAATCACATTGTAGTTTTGTATTCACTGGTTAACCAATTATGACTATTTTTGGGATAATCATAATTGTGAATACAATATATATATATATATATATATATCATTGTTTAAAAGAGATCAAGAGAGATATAAATGTGATCGATCGATCTAGGGTACTGCATACTAAATCTACTCAGGATGTGATGCTCATTATGAGCTGCTATATATTCCTAACAGATATATGGCCTGCTATATAATCCTAACAAATATATGGCAACGAGCTCTCAAAGTATACTAGTCACACAGATTATTCACCGGTATAAATGTTGAAGAGAGGTAAAGACGATCCTATTCGGCCCACCATGTGCGAGTGGGAGATGATGGTTTTATTAATATTGTGATGGGCCTAAGTTAGCCCGTCCGCTCATGTTGGACCTAAAGCCCAGCCCACAAGATTAGGGCCCATGGATTGAGGGATATGATGAAGGAACACGTTTCTTTTTGGAGGAAACGTATATAAGGGGAAATAAAGAGGGAGGAACACACCTTTTGGCATAACGTGTGTTCCTCCTCCCTCTCTCCCTCAAAAACGTTCCAAAAAGAAAGAACAATGCGCAAGAGGCGACACCCATCTTCCCTTCAAGACGAATTGACATCATTGGATCTAACGAGATTAGAATTTCTTCCTCTATCTTCAGCATTGGTGTTTAATCTGTGGCTAACAAAGTACACTCGATTCCGTGGTGTGCTTTAGGATCGGTGATACATGTTCTTTCTGGGCTCGTCTTCCGCATTCTTTTTAGAGGTTCGATTTAGTGTCGAATCTGATTTCGGGAATCCGATTTACCCAACAAAGAGGACCAGCGTTAAACTTCACCTTTTTTATTTCTTCAATGACTGGGTACATTGCTTTCAGTGAACTTTGAGCGTATCTCATAGTGGAAATACCTAGCAGAAGTGAGGGACTACACATGCTTGGCAATCTATCTACCTTCTAATAATGTTATGGTAATCTCATTTGAGTTACAATCTCTTCGACTCATTTCAACATTTGTGTTTTCAGAGCTCCTCTCAATGTAGAAACCGGGCTGCTTTGGCTGTGGCAGCGAAGCGCTCTCGCTGTCCAACATTAGAAGCACAATCGACATATTTGGTCTATCATCAGGACGTCGTTGCACGCATAATAGCCCAACATGTATGCATTTTACGACTTCTGACAGATCGAAAGAATTCGGAAGTTGTGGATCTATGAAGTCGCTCGCCTTCCTTTTAAGCCACAACATCCAGGCCTGACCAAAAAAAAAAAGTGAATTTTTAGGCCATATCCAGCAATAGTATTGCTTTATTATAAGAATTTGACTTCTTAGACGGTTGTCGCACGTGTCCAAGAAGATTGAAGCAATGGTCTGGATGATTGAACTCTCTATTCCTCTTTCCGCTTATTATCTCCAGCAACACTACTCCAAAGCTAAAAATGTCTGATTTTGTCGAGAAAAGCCCATCTATTGCATATTCTGGCGCCATGTAACCACTGTAGAAAGAACGATATGCATAACAAGAAAAGGAATGTGTAAGCCATGAAAATCTGACTCATTACTTACTAAGTGCCGACTATCCTCTTAGTTTTCACTAGAGATAGATCTCCGCCAAAGACTCTAGCCATGCCAAAATCTGATATTTTAGGGTTCATCTCATTGTCGACTAACACATTGCTTGCTTTGAGATCCCTATGTATGATTCTCAACCTCGAATCTCGATGGAGATAAAGGAGGCCCCTCGCAATTCCTACTATTATGTCAAATCGCATTCTCCATACTAGAGAATCTTCCCTTGTTTTACCTGAAACAAACCTTTTTCTAATCAGTAATCTAGATGAGAAAACGTTTCCAAAAGACTGTATTAAATCAAAATCAAACAAAGAAGGTATCGATCAAATCAAACCAAATATGAAAGAGTCTAGGCTTCCATTAGGCATGTACTCGTAGATTAGCATCCTCTCTTCTTCGATGCAACACCCCAGAAGCTTCACAAGATTTCGGTGCTGAAGCTTCCCGATCAACATGACTTCATTCTTGAATTCATTGAGACCTTGCCGAGAGTCTTCTGACAATCTCTTGACTGCTATTTCTTGCCCATTTGGCAGCTGACCCTGACAAGTGAATTGCATATTTTTTCCCAAGTAACGTGGGAAGATTCAAACGAAATGCATGAATGAAGAGTAGTGCTCTTTTGTACGACGCATGAAATTGTAGACTAAATTCTACCTTGTATACGGGGCCAAAACCTCCTTCTCCTAACTTATTTGAATCACAAAAGTTGTTAGTTGCTCGTAAAATGGTGACCATATCAAAGATCGGAAGCTGTAAGTTGTTCTCATCTTCAGCCTGAAGGTCGAACGTTATCCCTGTTGACCATTGAACTTTCATCAGTGCATATTTTCTTTTTTTCCCCAGAATAAATGAACTATATGCAGACAATGAACAGTCGTTGCATGTATCAACTGAGAAACAAGTGTTAGCAATAAGGCCACAGCAATGACCTTTCCAAGTATCAATAGATCTAAAATTCATTTGACTTGATGAGAAAATATAAGATTCTTTTCCGTATGCTATCAACTTTCATTATTGATTGTTAACCCAGAAGTAAGGAAAACTGAATAGTAACAAAAGTAGCAATGCTATGACTTGACGCCAAGATATGAAAAGAGACAACTGAGAATTGTAGGTGAGGTTCTGAAAACAAATTCTAGTCAGAGCCACAATTGCTATAAAGCAAGAGCTCAACTCAACTTTAGGAAATGGAGTACCTTGAGCATGTTTTTTCATCTTCCTAAAAATGCAGAAATAAAGCACCACCAAAAGCACGACAAATGCCATGGAAGTCGCCACTGCCACCCATTCTTTCCACTTGAAATTTGCTGAATCTGAGAAAATTGAGACAGGTTAAAGGTGATCAAAATCAACGATGAATACGATTATCGAGTGTCCAGGAATAAAAAATTAAAAAGAAGGTATATGTACTACCGAGGTCTGAGGCTGAAACACGAATGTAAAGATCTTGATTCGCATATTCGCTGAGTTTTCTGACATCAAGAAGATCTCCAAACCATAGGAGACAGCCACTTCCACCTCCTGTGGCATCTATGC
The DNA here is from genome assembly GCA_017140185.1 of Eucalyptus polyanthemos subsp. polyanthemos. Lineage (NCBI taxonomy): Eukaryota > Viridiplantae > Streptophyta > Magnoliopsida > Myrtales > Myrtaceae > Eucalyptus > Eucalyptus polyanthemos. The sequence continues at coordinate 50,028,371 of CM029461.1, read as the reverse complement.
TTGCGTAAGCCCTGCATGAGCAGTTCTTGAAGCACTCTAATTCACATTGCTTAAGGCTCATGCTAGTGTTCATCGTGAACTGCAACAAATCAGGCATTTTCACACCTTTGAGCCTCTTAAACCCTTCTCCTTTAGAACAATTAAATGGGTTCTTACTGACACACCCGCTACTCTTCACAAATGTATCCCACTCTGCCTGTGACTTCGGTTGATAACCAATCATGCAGCTACATATTTGAGGATTGCTGATCGTGCACAAGCTATTGGGCCCGCAATTCCCGTAGACATCACAGGCATCATGCGGCAACGTATAAATCATGGTCCACTCCCACGTTTTCTCATTCCACAGGTACAGTTGGTGATTCCCTGAAGCGTTTAATACCGACCTAGTGATGGTGGACTCATTGAGACAGTTGAACGTGTAGTAGACCTCTTGAGAATTGTAGACGAACTTGGGGATGAATATCAGATTAGGACCGAGCGAAACCCCGCTGAACTGTATTCCATTCCAAGGCCCAGTTCGGAAGTATTTGACACGTCCCTTACGTATGACTAGTTCGGGAATTATTCCTCCAAGATCGACACCATAGGTGAAGTCTCCAGTTGAGGGATCCTCTGCGCTCTTCCAGGATGTCATGTGCCGGTCCAAACCCATCCTCAGGTCCCACCCTTGCTTCATACCCGCCAATAATGTGTTGGAGGGATGATCGAAACTCTGCCAAAGATAGTTTCCGGAGACATTTTGGCTGTCATCTTTCAAAACTAGATTTCCAGAATCCAGGAGCTGAGCAACTACGCTTTGTGAAGAAGCATTCATGTTATTCGATGACCACAAGACTCTTTCTGCTTGGTCGACAAGGACTAGTTTACCTTCATTACCTATCCTCAGAACCCCTGACGAATCATTCACCGGATTATCTCCATTTGCCACCCAAACAATGGTCTTTTCTGGGATGTTGTGGTACCGTATTGCGAGGTATTTGTTGCTGGAGTTTCCAGGGCTGAAGAAACCTAGCTGAAACTTTTCTCCTGCCGACACTAGAGTATCACTATCACGAATTGGCTCAGATGATCTCAACACATCGACTGACTTGCATACTTCTAGTGCAAACATACAAATTGAAATGAAATACAGTATGGAAAAACAAGGAATTTCCATCTATTATTAGCCTTTCACGCTTGCAAATAGAACTAGCAGGAGGAGAAAATTAAGTTTGCTGGAAATCCGGTGTTTGTTGAAATGAAGAAAGCGGGACAAATTCCTCATGATGTGTTGGTTCCATGACCCCATAGTTAATGAAAATTTGCTGGTAGCCACAAACCACAAGCCTAACAGACTTCTGGGTCTTCGAGGATTGTCCCTTTTTGAGTCACTTTTCTCAAGTGACTCAGGAATTGCCTTAGCCAATGGGGAGGGAGGAAGCGGTCCAAGACATTTAATGTAATTGGACTTTTCGACAAATGACCTTTGAAAGCCAACTACACTCGGGTCTATCAAAGTGTTAAAGCCTGGCAAATTATTCACATCAATACTTTTCTGTATCCTCCGCATCATAATTTTTCACCGGTGCCCCTAAGAAATTTTGCACGGTGATCCATGGGCTCGCAAATTTTTAGCCAAGCCAGAAAAAAAAATAGATTAGATAGAAATAAAAAGAAAGGAAAATGAATACTTTTTATTTGAAGCATGACCCCATCCTACCAATATGTAGGGAACAGAACCGATTCATGTGGATTGACCATTGCCGATTGGTCCGTGGTCCTATGATGTGTTGGTTCCATGACCCCATAGTTAATGAAGATTTGGTGGTAGCCACAAACCACAAGCCTAAGAGACTTCTGGGTCTTCGAGGATTGTCCGTTTCTGAGTCACTTTTCTCAAGTGACTCAGGAATTGCCTTAGCCAATGGGGAGGGAGGAAGCGGTCCAAGACATTTAATGTAATTGGACCTTTCCACAAATGACCTTTGAAAGCCAACTACACTCGGGTCTATCAAAGTTTTAAAGCCTGGCAAATTATTCACATCAATATTTTTCTGTATCCTCCGCATCATAATTTTTCACCGGTGCCCCTAAGAAATTTTGCACGGTGATTCATGGGCTCGCAAATTTCTTAGCCGAGCCAGAAAAAAAATAGATTAGATAGAAATAAAAAGAAAGGAAAATGAATACTTTTTATTTGAAGCATGACCCCATCCTACCAATATGTAGGGAACAGAACCGATTCATGTGGATTGACCATTGCCGATTGGTCCGTGGTCCTGTGATGTGTTGGTTCCATGACCCCATAGTTAATGAAGATTTGATGGTAGCCACAAACCACAAGCCTAACAGACTTCTGGGTCTTCGAGGATTGTCCATTTCTGAGTCACTTTTCTCAAGTGACTCAGGAATTGCCTTAGCCAATGGGGAGGGAGGAAGCGGTCCAAGACATTTAATGTAATTGGACTTTTCCACAAATGACATTTGAAAGCCAACTACACTCGGGTCTATCAAAGTTTTAAAGCCTGGCAAATTATTCACGTCAATATTTTTCTGTATCCTCCGCATCATAATTTTTCACCGGTACCCCTAAGAAATTTTGCACGGTGATTCATGGGCTCGCAAATTTCAAAACCGAATCGATTCATTTGGATTGACCATTGCCGATTGGTCCGTGGTCCTATCCTGAGCGATTATGGGTGTTGTACTTGACTCGCCATTATTCATACGACCTCACAAGAGTGAATTGACTGCAGTCTTCGCCTTCTTGAAGTGTCCATTGAGTTAGCTTCATGACGAATACAGATATTGGATCAGTGTTGAAGATTGAAACTTTACTAATAGCGTGTTGTGTCACTCTATCTTATGCATCAGACGCTCTTGGCCTCTTCTTGGTCATATTCTCCCATTCTTAAAAGATTATGCTCACAAACTCAACAAAATAGAGTAAAAGCGAAAAGAGAAATCAGAACACAAGATATATCTTGGTTCACCTTTAAATTAGGGCTATATTCAGCAGATCATTTTATTATAATTAGCACCTTCAGTCTCTTTCGTACGACTCTTAATTACAAGAGAGAAAAATTACATATGACAGGCATAAAAAGACCTTAGGGCCAAGAAAGTTCTAGGCCCACTCAGTAGCTATTCATGAGTCCAATCCCAGACTACTAATAAATTATAAGCCCAAACTGTAAAAGTCTTTTGGCAGCCTGAGGCACTACCCCTGCAACCCCTGCAACCCCTATAACTTGATGTTGATGGAGATTATGAACTACACACCAACAGATATTATATTGGAGAAGAACACATGGCCCTTAAATTAGTAATGAGATTGTTGAATTTTTGGTTAATGAAATCAGCCTAGTTTCTTCATCATCTCTCTCTCTTTCTCTTCTTTTCCTTTGACTTATATTATCTGGGCTTTTCTCTCCTCTCCCAACTAAGTCTCAATAGTCCATAACTTTTCTCCGTTGTAACCAGCAGAAGAACACGGTAGTCCATTGCAAAACGGATGTGCTGCCCGCATAGTCCGATAACTGAGGATGGCATTGTTGTCGACACATTGTGGAAGGTTTATAGTGCTTGACAGTGCGGAATACCAATTATGCTCCTGTGATGTCTAGTAAAAAACCGATCAGTGGATGATAGCCTAAGTATTCAACCTCGGGCAACAGCAGTTTGGCCTACTGGAAGGCGACCATATTCTTGTTGATAACATGTGCAGGAATTGGCTATTGAAGGGGTACAAGCACAAGGAAGTTCGATTCTGACAGAAGTTTTTTCAAAAAGTCAAAAAGTCAAGGGGACAAAAAAGAGAAAATAAGGTTGAAAAGTCAAAAAAAAAAAAAAAGCAGAACAGTGGGCACTCGTTTATAAGAGATGCACGAGAAACAGAAAAGGGGAAAAAGGAAAAAATAAGAAGAAAAGGAAAGACGGGTTTTGCGCATAAGCCACGGAGGTTTCGTCAAGTCAGATCAATTACGAAATAAGTGCTCACGCCCTTCATTCTTCTAACCGAAATAATTTTTTGGGTTAGAGCTCAACTTCGAAGTTCTGGGAAATTTGAGTCAAGAAATCCAATTTCTAGGTAATTGAGTTTTAAAATTTCATGGAAATGGTGGATTATGACATTGTAGAGCTGTAAGTTTTAACAGGAGTTGATTTGGAGCAACAGTTTTGTCGGAGTGAAATTTTAGATTTTGCTTATGAGTTTCATGTTACGTTTAGGTTTGAATAATCGCTTTCGCTTTGAGTGAGCGATTTGTTGTCATGTAGGAGTTGTTTTGTTACTATTTACATGTAGTTTATCCGGTTCATAATTGCTATAGTATTTTACTAACTTTTGACACCAATTCTCATTTAATTGTTAGGATTACAATATCATCGACATGTATAGTCACATTGTGGGTATTCCTAGATAAGGGATGCTATCTTTTTTTATAATTTTTTAAACTCATATCTCCAAAGCCATAAAGATTTGATATTATATGAGTCATAAAAGAGCATGTTTGTGTTGTGACCTATCTCTCTTGAGAGGACATAGGTTTAGAGGTATTGCATAAAAGATTGGTCTATGGCCCATGATTAAGCACGGACACTTTCAAGCCCATGCCTTGCGTAACTTTGAGGTGTTCATAAGAATTTTGTGATAAGAAATTGCCACTAACCTATTTGGGTCGGCTAAAAACTAAATAAAGCATAAAGTTGTATCTCACTTCCTACACAGCCAAAAAATCTAAGGTCAAGAACTTGATTACACTATTTAACCAATTAGTGTCATTTTAATATCTAATCTTATTCATTTTAAAAAATATTTTTGATATGCAATTTGGATTAATTTTAGACCAATCCACTAACATGTGTAATGACTATATGGGTGTGTAATTAGTAATAAAACAATGGGCAACTAGAGTCACATTAGGTAAATTGCATCGGAAGAGTAAGAATCTAGCATTTTCAAATAAGGAACATGCTATTGCTAACCAAGCCAAAGGGAAACTATTAACATACAAGAAGTGCGCAATTAAGGGTATTCGTTTGTAAGGACAATAAAAACCCTAAGATAAAGTCCCAAGGGCTTGGTTAACCTTAAGCATAATTATAAATTGAAAGACTTCCATTTTTTCTAGAGAAAATAACCTAAAAGATCAATTTGAACGTTTTAGAGGATTTTTAATTTTAAAAATTTTAGAGATTTTTTTTTTGGATTTTTTGGAAAATTGAATTTTCGAATTTTTTAAAAAAATTCTATATTTTTTTATTTATTTTTTTTTTTTATTTTTATTAATTTTCTAATTATTATTGGAAATTTTAAACATTTTCTGAATATTGGAATTTTTGAAAATTATTTAATAATTTTTTATTTTTTCAAAAAATTCAATTTTAAAAATATTTTCTAAATTTTTTTGAATTTTCAGAAAGTTTTTGAATTTTTATTATGTGTCAAAGTTTTTGAACTTTTTTTTGAAAGTTTTTGAATTTTTGAAATTTTTAGTATTTAATGTTATAATATTAGGGAAACTGGTTCGGGCCGAGTAAATCAATCCAGCCCATTGACCCAACCTAGTCGAATTAAAAGAGAAAAGAAAATTTTCATTTTTTTATTTTTTAATGATTTTTCCATCTTTCCAATTTTTTTTCTCTCGTCCTTTTCTTATTTTGTCCTATTCCGTACACCTTCTTCTTCCTTGATTTTCTTCACAACTTCATCCCTCCTCTTCTGGAGCGCCATCTGTTGCCCCGAGGCTCCTTCGTTTCTTCCCCCCCCTCTTGAAAGACTTCTACTTTTCAAGAGAAAATAACCCAAAAGATCAATTTGAACGTTTTGAGGATTTTTTATTTTAAAAACTTCAGAGATTTTTTTTTTGGATTTTTTGGGAAAATTGAATTTTCGAATTTAAAAAAAAAATTTTTTTATTATGTTTTTTTCTAATTATTACTGGAAATTTTAAACATATTATTTAATAATTTTTTGAAATTTTTTAAAAAATCGAATTTTTTAATTTTTTTTTTTTTTAATTTTCAGAAATTTTTTGAATTTTATTATTTGTCTAATTTTTTGAACTTTTTTTTGAAAATTTTAATGAAATTTTTAATGTTCTTATTTTGGGAAAATGGGTTCGAGCCGAGTAAACCCGGTCCGGCCCATTGACCAGACCCATTTGGATTAAAAAAAGAAAAGAAAATTTTCATTTTTTTTTTTTAATGATTTTTCTATTTTTCCAATTTTTTTGTCTCTTGTCTTTTTATTAATTTGTCTTATTCCCTGCACCTTCTTCTTCCTTGGTCTTCTTCACGACGTCCCTTCTCTTCTAAAGCGCTATCCATCGCCCCGAAGCTCCTTTTTTTTTTTTTTCTTGACAAGCCTAGGTCAAAGCTCAACCCGCCGCCGAACCACTACCCTTCATCGGCCGTCCATTCCGACCGCCACTCATTGGCCGACCTCCCCGTCCCGAGCATTTACCAGTTTTCCTAATGTGAATTATATTAATTGAGATATAATATTTTAATTTAAGGTAATATAATGTTTCTTAATTTATTTAATATGAGGCTAGCTAGTATGGGTTGAGTTGAGCTTGACTCGTAATGAGAGGGTTTGGTTGGAAACTCTATCAATAGTGCTTAAGTCTCTTATCTAACCATAATTCTCACAAATATCCTCACATAAAGCGCTAAAGGGTGAGGGGGTCATCTCATTGAGGTAATAATATGGATGGTAATAGAGGAGAATGATTCGCGTATGGATCATTGCTTTTCCGCTTCCGCATCAAGAACGATGGATTCCAAAATAGGTGCATTGATTTTTCTACTCAATCATTTATGCTCTTGTTTTGGTTATGGAGATCTTGGAGTTGCACATTTTGCATCCAACATGTGGTATTAAAGCAATCATAACCTAAAACTCGAATGAATAGAATTTTTGCCTTATTTTGGTGATTTCATGACTTTTTGTTCAATTAAAATAAAATTAAATTACAAATTCGAACTGGGCTCGTCAAGACGAGCAAATTCGTGGGCGATGCATTGGGCCCGCAATTCCCGTAGACATCACATTCATCATGCGGCAACATATAAATCATGGTCCACTCCCGCGTTTCCTCATTCCACAGGTACCGTTGGTGATTCCTTGAAGCGTTTAATACCGACCTAGTGATGGTGGACTCATTGAAATTGTTGAACATGTAGTAGACCTCTTGAGAATTGTTGACGAACTTGGGGATGAATATCAAATTAGGAGAGAACAGAACCCCGCTGAACTGTATTCCATTCCAAGGCCCAGTTCGAAAGTATTTGACACGTCCCTTACGTATGACTAGTTGGGGAATCATTCCTCCGAGATCGACACCATAGGTGAAGTATCCAGTTGAGGGATCCTCTGCGCTCTTCCAGGATGTCATGTGCCGGTCCAAACCCATCCTCAGGTCCCACCCGAGCTTCATACCCGCCAATAATGTGTTGGAGGGATGATCGAAACTCTGCCAAAGATAGTTTCCGAAGATATTTTGGCTGTCATTTTTCAAAACTAGATTTCCAGAATCCAGGAGCTGAGCAACTACGCTTTGTGAAGAAGCATTCATGTTATTCGATGACCACAAGACTCTTTCTGCTTGGTCGACAAGGACTAATTTACCTTCATTTCCGATCCTCAGAACCCCTGACGAATCATTCACCGGATTATCTCCATTTGCCACCCAAACAATGGTCTTTTCTGGGATGTTGTGGTACTGTATTGCGAGGTATCTGTTGCTGGAGTTTCCAGGGCTGAAGAAACCTAGCTGAAACTTTTCTCCTGCCGACACTAGAGTATCACCATCACGAATTGGCTCAGATGAGCTCAACACATCGACTGACTTGCATACTTCTAGTGCAAACATACAAATTGAAATGAAATACAGTATGGAAAAACAAGGAATTTCCATCTATTATTAGCCTTTCACGCTTGCAAATAGAACTAGCAGGAGGAGAAAATTGAGTTCGCTGGAAATCCGGTGTTTGTTGAAATGAAGAAAGCGGGACAAATTCCTCATGATGTGTTGGTTCCATGACCCCATAGTTAATGAAGATTTGCTGGTAACCACAAACCACAAGCCTAACAGACTTCTGGATCTTCGAGGATTGTCCGTTTCTGAGTCACTTTTCTCAAGTGACTCAGGAATTGCCTTAGCCAATGGGGAGGGAGGAAGCGGTCCAAGACATTTAATGTAATTGGACTTTTCCACAAATGACCTTTGAAAGCCAACTACACTCGGGTCTATCAAATTTTAAAGCCTGGCAAATTATTCACATCAATATTTTTCTGTATCCTCCGCATCATAATTTTTCACCGGTGCCCCTAAGAAATTTTGCACGGTGATTCATGGGCTCGCAAATTTCTTAGCTGAGCCAGAAAAAAAATAGATTAGATAGAAATAAAAAGAAAGGAAAATGAATACTTTTTATTTGAAGCATGACCCCATCCTACCAATATGTAGGGAACAGAACCGATTCATGTGGATTGACCATTGCCGATTGGTCCCTGGTCCTATGATGTGTTGGTTCCGTGACTCCATAGTTAATGAAGATTTGGTGGTAGCCACAAACCACAAGCCTAACAGACTTCTGGGTCTTCGAGGATTGTCCGTTTCTGAGTCACTTTTCTCAAGTGACTCAGGAATTGCCTTAGCCAATGGGGAGGGAGGAAGCGGTCCAAGACATTTAATGTAATTGGACTTTTCCACAAATGACATTTGAAAGCCAACTACACTCAGGTATATCAAAGTGTTAAAGCCTGGCAAATTACTCACATCAATATTTTTCTCTATCCTCCGCATTATAATTTTTCACCGGCGCCGCCAAGAAATTTTGCACGGTGATTCATGTGCTCGCAAATTTCAAAACAGAACATGTGTATTGACCATTGCCGATTGGTCCATGGTCCTATCCTGGGCGATTATGGGTGCCGCACTTGACTCGCCATTATTCATATGACCTCATAAGAGTGAATTAACCGTAGACTTCACCTTCTTGAAGTGTCCATTGAGTTAGCTTCACGACAAACACAGATATTGGATCAGTGTTGAAGATTGAGACTTTACTAATAGCGTGTTGTGTCACTCTATCTTATGCATCAGACGCTCTTGGCCTCTTCTTGGTCATATTCTCCCATTCTTAAAAGATTATGCTCACAAACTCAACGAAATAGAGTAAAAGCGAAAAGAGAAATCAGAACACAAGATATATCTTGGTTCAACTTTAAATTAGGGCTATATTCAGCAGATCATTTTATTATAATTAGCACCTTCAGTCTCTTTCGTACCACTCTTAATTACAAGAGAGAAAAATTACATATGACGGGCATAAAAAGACCTTAGAGCCAAGAAAGCTCTAAGCCCACTCAGTAGCTATTCATGAGTCCAATCCTAGACTACTAATAAATTATAAGCCCAAACTGTAAAAGTCTTTTGGCAGCTTGAGGCACTACCCCTGCAACCCCCGCAACCCCTATAACTTGATGTTGATGGAGATTATGAACTACACACCAACAGATATTATATTGGAGAAGAACACATGGCCCTTAAATTAGTGATGAGATTGTTGAATTTTTGGTTAATGAAATCAGCCTAGTTTCTTCATCATCTCTCTCTCTTTCTCTTCTCTTCCTTCGACTTATATTATCTGGGCTTTTCTCTCCTCTCCCAACTAAGTCTCAATAGTCCATAACTTTTCTCCATTGTAACCAGCAGAAGAACACGGTAGTCCATTGCAAAACGGATGTGCTGCCCGCATAGTCCGATAACTGAGGATGGCATTGTTGTCGACACATTGTGGAAGGTTTATAGTGCTTGACAGTGCGGAATACCAATTATGCTCCTGTGATGTCTAGTAAAAAACCGATCAATGGATGATAGCCTAAGTATTCAACCTCAGGCAACAGCAGTTTGGCCTACTGGAAGGCGACCGTATTCTTGTTGATAACATGTGCAGGAATTGGCTATTGAAGGGGTACAAGCACAAGGAAGTTCGATTCTGACAGAAGATTTTTCAAAAAGTCAAAAAGTCAAGGGGGAAAAAAAAGAGAAAATAAGGTTGAAAAGTCCAAAAAAAAAAAAAAGCAGAACAGTGGGCGCTTGTTTATAAGAGATGCACGAGAAACAGAAAATGGGAAAAAAGAAAAAAGAAGAAGAAAGACGGGTTTTGCGCATAAGCCACTGAGGTTTCGTCAAGTCCGATCAATTATGTATTGCAATACTCGATAAGTGCTCGCGCCCTTCATTCTTCTAACCAAAATAATTTTTGGGTTAGAGCTCAACTTCAAAGTTTTGGGAAATTTGAGTCATGAAATCCAATTTCTAGCTAATTGAGTTTTAAAATTTCATGGAAATGGTGGATTATGACATTGTAAAGCTGTAAGTTTTAACGGGAGTTGATTTGGAGCAACAGTTTTGTCGGAGCGAAATTTTATATTTTGCTTATGAGTTTCACGTTGCGTTTAGGTTTAAATAATCGCTTTTGCTTTGAGTGAGCGATTTGTTGTCATGTAGGAGTTGTTTTGTTACTATTTGCATGTAGTTTAGCCGGTTCATAATTACTATAGTATTTTACTAACTTTTGACACCAATTCTCGTTTAATTGTTAGGATTACAATATCATCGACGTGTATAGTCACATTGTGGGTATTCCCAGATAAGGGATGCTATCTTTTTTTTTTTTATAATTTTTTAAACTCATATCTCGAAAGCTATAAAGATTTGATATTATATGAGTCATAAAAGAGTATGTTTGTGTTGCGACCTATCTGAGGGTATAGATTTACGGGTATTGCCTAAAAGATGGGTCTATGACCCATGATTAAGCACGGATCCTTTCAAGCCCATACCTTGCGTAACTTTGAGGTGTTCATAAGAATTTTGTGATAAGAAATTGCCACTAATCTATTTGGGTCAGCTAAAAACCAAGTGAAGCATAACTTTGTACTCACTTCTTACACAGCCAAAGAATCTAAGGTCGAAAACTTGATTATACTATTTAACCAATTAGTGCCATTTTAGTATATAATCTTATTCTTTTTAAAAAAAGATTTTTGATATGCAATTTGGATTAATTTTAAACCAATCCACTAACATGTGTAATGACTATATGGGTGTGTAATTAGTAATAAAACAATGGGCAACTAGAGTCACATTAGGTAAATTGCATCGGAAGAGTAAGAATCTAGCATTTTCAAATAAGGAACATGCTATTGCTAACCAAGCCAAAAGGAAAATATTAACATACAGAAAGTGCGCAATTAAGGGTATTCGTTTCTAAGGACAATAAAAACCCTAAGATAAAGTCCTAAGGGCTTGGTTAACTTTAAGCATAATTATAAATTGAAAGATTTCCATTTTTCTAGAGAAAATAACCTAAAAGATCAATTTGAACATTTGTTGATGATTAAGAAGTATGACAATATTTACGCAGAGTAATAGTATCTATTGTTATAGTTGATATATTTGGTTTTGTGATTTGACTCAATTAATAGGCTATCGGTTGATGCAATGACAATTTGTTACTTAAAATTGGCTAATAAATCAGCTGTTAACCTTGGAGACATAGTTTACCTTATGAAACTCATGAGCAATAGTGGATCAGTTGTCAGGCTTGTTAATCTAGAGTATCATGTATTGCTATTGACGTTAACTTGTGAGAGGTCCTCCGGATCAGCATTTTTTTTTTTTAATGATTTTCTGGTAGTTTGCAATATGGGTGCACAAGAGATGCTTTCTTCTATGTTATGAGAAGTTTTTTGTATTGCTATGATTGGTGATTTCATTGAAGTCTGTCTTTCAGGTCCTTTATATATATGTATGATCGATTTTCCTAGATGAATAAAGCAGTGTAATTAGCATGATATATCATTTTGGTGATTTACTACCCCTATCACTAAAGTTAAAATCACATATATATGGTGTATGTGAGAAGTGAAGTTTATATCCCTGGTATGAGAGAGTTTCAAGGATTCAATTGAGTAGTAACTACCAAAGTGGCACACTTGATTGGGTTTGAGAAATATCAATCTTGTATAATGATTAGGATGTCTCATAATCTAATGCATAGTCATACTCCCAAAGGAAGTGATTGTGTATTAGTTCATGGAGGGATACATGATGGTGTGGTGGAGGAGTGACTGATCTTAGTGGTTTATATGCTTAAAAGTGATAAATTCATTAAGGTTAGAATATATTCTCATAATCGCTATCATGTGGGGAGTGTACAACTGCATATCATATATTCTGCCAAAATGTGATTATATGATTTTGCATATAACTATCTTGATGTGTACTTATACATTAAGTTATACAATGCTCACATGATGCTAATTATATACATTACTTTGTTTTCCAGTCACCTTTTCTGTAATTAATAACTCCACTATTATTGAGATTTTTATTGGTTCAAATTTTAAGTAGTGGAAATAAGATTTTCTATTTGGTAAAAGAGCAATCGGATCTGCTTGTTATTCATGAAGCATTTCATTTAGGAACATTTGAAAAGTGATTTACCAACTGACTACACTCCTAAAAGATGATGGAAGCCTTAGTGGCTTGAAATAATATACTGTCTAATACCGAAATTAGGATATATCTACAAGGACTATCATTATATGTCTCGTATATGGTTGAAAATGTTGTTTCCAAAAGTTTTCTATCTAAGGGATAATCTCACATATGTCTAAAGAAAGAATAGAAAAATTGACAATATTGATATTCTGTTTACTCTTAACGGTTATTTAAAGACTTCTATAGATTATTGTGGAAGTAAAATGATCGAGATAAAGAATAAAATAGTTAGAATTAGTCTTAAAGGTTGTTAGGCCTAATAGTGGCGATGAGTATTTTGGCAAGTATGGTAATGCTGAATAGCATAAAGGGTCATTTGTCAAATACTAGGTAAATTTTGGGGTGGTAACATAATTTACTATACTTAAAAATCCTGACAAAATGATTTGGCCGAAAGACATAATTGCACCATAATCAACATGGTGATGAGTATGATGAGTAAGACTAATATATCTGGTCTTATGTGGGTTGATATTTTGAAAACAACATTTTCACATACAAAACGTGTTTCTTACCAAAGTTGTTCCCCAAACTTTTTTTGAGTTATGAATTGGATGTAAATTTAACTTGAATCATATTAAAATTTAGAGGTGTTATGCATAAAAGAGGTCATATAATCCAATATTAAGTGCGTTAGAATTTAGATCCATTTAGAATTATTTTACATCTTACCTAGATTGTTCATAAAGATATTGATTTTATAACCTTAATGAAGGTACAAGAATTATGAAATTACAGACAGTAAAGTTTCTAGAGTTCGACGTAGTTGTAAAAGATAGCCGCTCTCAGATTATTAAGAATAATAATGCGATGGGGATTACTGTGTCTTTTTCTTTGCATATACAGATAATTATGAAATCTCATATACCATAGATTATTGTTGAGGTTCAATATACTATTCTTAATGAAGTTTGTGATGGAATTTCTTAAACCTCTCAAGTGCTAGCTGAAGTGGTTGTATCAAGAAATCTGTTAGGGAAAAATGGTCAGTTATATCATTAGACTATATAGTCTATTTGTGAGAGCATGATTGCAATATCTACTATATGGTTGAATTAGAGACTTATATAAATATTGTTTCTTATCATCAATCAAGTATGTGCTTAGATGCCATAAAAGATGATATGTAATCTATGAAATATTATAGTGTTTGGAAACTTACTGATTTGTCTAAAGATCACAAGCTCATTAGTTGCAAATATGTGTACAAAACTAAAAGGATTTCAAAGAAAGATTGTGGAGTTTAAAACTAAACTGGTAGCTAAAGTTTTCATTATGAAGGGGGGTGGATAGTTAATAGTGAAGAAATAATTATTTCTTTCTAGTATTTTAAAGATTTTTTCAGAATGAATGTTGCATTAATAGTTTATTTTTGATATGGAGTTACGCCAAATAAATACTATCTTTCCAAATGGACACGTTGATAACAAAATCTATATAGTGCAACCGGAGGATTTTGCAGCAGATGATTCAAGTAAACTTGTGTGTAGATTGAAAAGTCTTATTAATGGTCTTAAGCAAGTTTCTAGATGATATTATCAAAGTTTTATAGTGTTGTCATTTCGTTTAGTTGGGAACAAAGTAATTCAGTAGATATATATTGTAAGGTCGTGTGAGGAAATTTATTTTTCTCATACTCTATGTACATGATTTTTTGCTTACAAGTAGTGATATTGAGGCATCTTTTGTCCTTTGCACTGAGGTTTGTAAGAATTGTTTTCGCCATATATGTCCGATTTATCTCAAAGGAAATTTGCTAATCATATTTTGGAAATATTCTAGTCATTAAGGGTGATGGACCGAATCCATTACATTGTCCTTATTTAAATATTGGGAAAATCTTGTTAAAGAATGTACTTTGTGTCAATGCATTTAAAAGTATAATGTATGCTGATTTACATACATGTTCAAGTCTTACAACTAGTAAGGTATTTATATGTAAACTTTGTTAACTATTAAGATGATATGAGATCAATAATGGATTGCATATTGATATTAGTAGGAAGTGCAGTAAATAAAGTTCCATTTTATCTTTTGCTATATAAGCAGAGTTTGTAACATTCTTTTAGGTTGGGCTAATAAGCTCTAGAACCTCATTAATGAGTTGACCGTTTTTAATTTTATGGATAGACCAATACGGTTGTATTGAGACAATAAATTTGTAGTATTATTTGTTAATAACAGAGGTCTCAAGGAGTCTAAATATATGATAATCAAATTTTTTATCATAAAGAAACGATACAAAAATGTGACGTTATAATATAACATATTTCCATAGATGATATAGTTGCAGATTCACTAACTAAAGGACTTCGCTATTCTGTTCTTGAGCGACATATCATTAATATGAGCTTAAGAATATCATGAGATACTGTTGTTTAGTGGGAGTTATTTTGGTTTTACTCTAATAAAGTTTATATCTGTGTTCGTTACACTTAGTAATGGTTTGATATCTATCAACGTTTGCATTCAATAAAATATTTTTGAATGTATTTTCATTATGTTGAATACATATTGATAAAAGTATTAATGTATTATATAAATCTCGAGTGAAGGTTAGGGGCATCCAGTTTTTAGAATTGTGAATATATCTTATTATACATAAATAAATGTTAACTATAAAGACAAGGCATATATGAGTTCACTGGAACTATAAAGACATTCTTTAGTGGCACAAGTTTTTTGTGACACTTAAGAGAATGGTGATTGACAAATGGGATTTTTGTTATGAGAGATGTTATCTATTTGCCACACTACCATATTGAATGCATATCAATAGAGTTGAAAGCACTTGTGACCATGGAAAGCTCTGTGTGTATACATGCAGTTACCGACATGATTCGGTGTTTGAGACTTTATGGAATGAGATTGACTATTAAAAATTATCTCTAGACCAGGGTGTGCACATACAGTACAATTTCAATTAATATAGTCCAAGTGGGAGAATGTAAGAGTTTTCCTAATGTGGACTACATTAATTGATATTGTAATTTACCGTTTTACGAGATTGGCCTAAGGTGAGATAGAATGTTTCATAGTTAGTCTAATATGAGGCTGGCCAGTGTGGGCCGAGATGAGCTTGGCCCATAATAATAGGGCTTGATTGGAAACTCTATAAATAGTACTCAAGTCTTTTCTCTAAACCTAATTCTCACAAGTATCCTAACATAAGGAGCGTTACCTAGTGCTAAAGGGTGAGGAGGCCCGTCTCATTGAGCTAGTGATATGAAGAGTGATAGAAGAGAAGGACTTACGTATGGATCATTGTTTTTCCACTTCCACATTAAAAACAATGGATTTCAAAATGCGTTCATCTTTCTACTCAATTATCTATGTTCTTGTTCTGGTTATTGAGATCTTAGGATTACTTGTTTTGCATTCAACATACCCTCCTCGGCCAAACATCGAACACACAACAGTGACGATGGGAAGTAGCGAACGACCACACGGCTGGTGCCCAAGGTTACCAAACTCCACCGGAACATCACAATAGAGCGTGACACGCCCGGACAACTCGATTTCAACCAAAGACGAAGGCACGGAGACTAGAGCTCGTTGTGGCATTCTATCGAACAAGTGTAATATGCTAGAGGAACGAGAGATTCCGGCTCAATTGAGACTCAAATCCAGACCGGGACTCTTGACAAGTGGACCAGAACACACAGCAATTTATGTTCGCATATTTGTTGAGTTTTTTGATATCAAGAAGATCTCCAAACCACGGGAGACAGCCACTTCCACCTCCCATGACATCTATGTTGGCATAGGCCCTGCATGAGCAGTTCTTGAAGCACTCTCATTCCTTGAGGCTCATGCTAGTGTTCACCGTGAACTGCAACAAATCAGGCACTTTCACACCTTTGAGCCTCTTAAACCCTTCTCCTTTAGAACAATTAAATGGGTTCTTATCGACATACCCGCTAGTCCACACAAGCGTATACCACCCTGTCTGTGACTTCGGTTGATAACCAGTCATGCAGCTGCATATTTGAGGATTGCTAATCGTGCACATGCTATTGGGTCCGCAATTCGCATAGACATCACAGGCATCATGTGGCAACATATAGATCAGGGTCCATTACTGAATTTTCTCATTCCACAGGTACCTTTGGATGTTCCCGTAACTGTTTAATTCCAATCTCGTGATGGTGGATTCATTGAAAGCTTTGAACGTGTAGTAGACCAACTGAGAATTGTCGACGAATTTTGGGGTGAATATCAAATTAGGAGTCATCTGAACCCCGCTGAACTGAATTCTGTTCCAAGGCCCAGTTCGGTAGTACTTGGCATGTCCCTTATGAACAATGAATTGGGGAATTATGCCTCTGAGATTGACACCATAGGTGAAGTCTTTGGTTGATGGATCCTTTGTGCTCTTCCTAGATGTCATGTGCCGGTCCAAACCCATTCTCAGGTCCCACCCGAATTTCATGCCTGCCAATAATGTGTCGGAGAGATGGTCAAAACTCTGCCAAATATAGTTTCCGGAGATATATTTGCTGCTATCTTTCAAAACCAGGTTTCCAGAATCTAGGAGCTGAGCAACTCTGCTCTGCAAAGAAGTATTCATGTGGTTCGACAAACACAAGACTCTTTCTGCTCGCTCGACAAGGACTAGTTTCCCTTTGTTTCCTATCATCAAAACACCTAATGGATCATTCAAAGGATTATCTCTATTTGCTACCCAAACAATGGTCTTATTTGGGATATTGTGGTAACATATTGCGAGGTATCTATTGCTGGAGCTTCCAGGGCCGAAGAATCCAGCTGAAACTTTTATTCTGGCGACACTAGAGTGTCTCCATAGCAAATAGGCTCAGCATACTTCTGCTAGTGAAAACAAAGAAATTGAAATGCAATAGAGAACGGGAAAATGCAGAATATACATCTACTAGAGAAATCGTGTAATGGACTATCTATTTTAGTCTTTTGTGCTTGCAAATAAAAGTTGATTTCCATGAAAATCTGGGGTTAGTTGAAATGATAGAGAGGTAGAAAAGTTCTCTTGATTTTTTGATTCTATGATTCAATAGTTGATGAGCATTTGCCATTAGTAGCCTACCACATACCTAACAGACTTTCTGAGACTTTGAATCTGTTTTTGAGTCCCATTTCACAAGTGAAGGACCCATCATTTGGACTTGTAGCAGCTAGACAAGAATTGCGCCAGCCAAATTGGAAGGGGGGAAATGGTCTAAGATATTTTGGGTGAATTTGACTTTTCAACTTATGTGAACGTGCATTAAACAAGAATTGCGTTGCCATGGAGGAATTACCGTTAGGTTAACTTTCTAACCATAGGAAAGTTTGAAAGCCTACCAATTCTTTCACATCAATCATGAAAAATATGTTTATCACGTCAATCATCAGGAACCGAAAGGCCTCTTCCTCCCCTCATTATTGTTCTTGGTCCCATCAAATTCTCCTAGCTGGTTCATTCCTCCTCCAATCGTTTATCTTAAATGCTCTCAAACTGACTATTCCAAGGACGTTTAGTCATTCTTACAGTGGCTATACGTTTTTATCTGTAACACATGGGCCCATCAAGCCCAGGCCCATGTATTTAATGGACAAACGCAGCCCATCTTCTTTCTTCTCTTGTCAAGATTATTCACGTGAGGGAGGCAGCAGACATAATAAGGAAAATAAGAGGATAGGGAACTCGTCCACGGGAAGGAAATAGGGTGAAAAGGAAGAAGTTTTTGCACGTTCACGAAGCCAAATCAGTTGCTAATTGTAATACCCGGTAAGTGTTCATGCCTTTTTGTTCATTTAATCGGAGTAATACTTGGGATTAGAGCACAAATTTAGAGTTTTGTGGATTTTGAACTATAATGTTCAATTAAGGAGTCGTAGAGCTGTA
The DNA here is from genome assembly GCA_017140185.1 of Eucalyptus polyanthemos subsp. polyanthemos. Classification (NCBI taxonomy): domain Eukaryota; kingdom Viridiplantae; phylum Streptophyta; class Magnoliopsida; order Myrtales; family Myrtaceae; genus Eucalyptus; species Eucalyptus polyanthemos. The sequence goes on along the minus strand of CM029461.1, from coordinate 50,009,945 downwards.
AATATGTATAGAAATGATAGTTTGGGGGTACCGTGGAGCCGTAAGATCTTACAAAACTTGACTTGTACTTATCGTTTACTTCAAATTCTAGGTTTCGGGAAATTCGAGCCAGGAAATCCAATTTCCGAGTTATTGAGTTTTGGAATTTCATGGAAATGTGGATTTTGGCATTGTAGAGCTGTGGGTTTTGATAGGAGTTGATTTGGAGCAACAATTTAGTCAAGGTGAAATTTTAGGGTTTTGCTAATTAATTCAACATTGCGTTTACGTTTGAATAATTGCTTTGAGTGAGCCAATTAATAATTGTTATTGTATTTTACCAGGTTTTGATATTGATTCTCATTTGTTTGTTAGGAGTATGGCATTGTCGATGCGTATAGTTATGTTGTGGGCATTTCCAAGTAAGGGGTACTATATCTTTTATGAAATATTAGACTCATGTCTTGAAAGCTATTGAGATTTGATACTATATATGTTATGGAAGAGTATGTTTATTGTCTAAAAATCTAGATCAAGATTTACTATGTTTTGGTGTTTTGGTGTTTGTGAATAGTTTGAAATTTTTTTAAGGAAAGGTGTTGTGAAACATTACACACACACACATTGATTTGTGTATATTGATTTGTGAACCTGGTTAATGAAATGGGTTGAGAAATGGTATGTGAAATGTATTATTATTTAAGAAATGAGTTATCAAATTATTTGAAAAATGCTTTGCGAAAAGTATTTTGGTGTATTAGTTGAGTTGCAAAAAATTATATATTTTAGTTTACGAAACCAATTCGTGTTATATATTATGGATTGACCTTGTGGGTATTGGAAGATGCATATTTGATGCTCAATATCACTATAAACCCAATTGAGGGTTTATGGCTATGCGCATCCTAGTTTAGGGGCTAGCTACCGGCAATATAAGTAGACAACTTGCCAAGGAGGGAACTTGGTTGCCTTATCACAAGCTATTATGCATTATGATGATTGATAAATGAACATGAGATTGGCCAATGGATTTGATCATTGTCGTGTGATTTTGATGAGATTAATCAATTGAATAGATTATTGATATGCGAATTAATGAAATTGATCAATGGAGTGGACCATTGATATTTGTTATGATATTATTGATTTAGCAAATGTTTTCCTATATGTATATGACTATGTTAAAGTAATATAATTCATTGTTATCTTGCACGTGTATTATACTAGAATTGAAGTAAGTGAATTTTGAATATTGTTTTGTAAAGTGTATAATGTGTCACACCCTAAATTCTATAGGGATAGGGGTAATGATACGACTCTCTTTTCACTCAAAGGACGTAGCCTCTAACCATCCAAATCCAACACTTGAAATCACCATCGATAGTGCTCTCACTCTAATGACATGGAATACACGAAATATGAATGAAATGAGCAATCATAACCCAGTAAGTAGTACCTATCTCTTCTAAGCAGATGGAGCACTTACTATGCACTTAACAAAACAACATTATAACTCTTTTATCTCTATTTCAGTGTATAATATACATACAAAATATAAATGAGTTATATCGCTTTAACATAATCATATACGTATGAGAAAACACTTGTTCAATTAATAATATAATAACAAACATTAATGGTTAAATCCATTGATCAATCTCATTAATTCACATGTCAATTCTCCATTTCATTGGTTAATCTTATGTCACACATCAATGGTCCATTTCGCTTATCCATCTCATATAAATCGCACGTTGATGGTTCATCCATTGACCAATCTTTTGCTTAGTATCAAACCATGCTCACGACATGGCGCTTGGTAACAAGGTGAATAAGATTCGCCCTTTAGTAAGGTCTCCATTTATAAAGCCGGTGGCTTGGCCCAAAAGGATATTTTAAATCGGTATGCATACCCATAAGCCCCTAAATGGGTTTGTAGTAATATTGAGCATCAAACCTACATCCTCCAATATCCACAAAGTAAATTCTTAAATAATCTCATATATCATAATACATTTCATAAATTAGTCACATAACCTTTCACAACTGAACTCATTCACAAGAAATATTTTTCATAAAACATTACTCAAATCATTTTACAAGTCATCTTCTAAACTGGTTTAATAGGCCAAATTAAATTAAATGCATGTCATAACTTATTTCACAAATCAATATATATATCTCAATCATTCTATAAACCATACTTAAAGTCAATCTTTTCTTAAAAAATATTACACAAACCCAAAATATATAATATTTCTCAATTTCGTTTATTAAACAGAATATACATTTTCACTGAATAGTTCTCACACCATTTGCAAATATCAAAACATAGTAAATGCTCGATCCGAATTTTATACAGTAAACATACTTTATTCATAATTCATAATATATCGAATTATTATTATTTTGAAGGTATGAAATTACAAATTCTTAGAAAATATTGCAATACTCATTTGGAATGCCCAAAACCAAAGAATGCAAAGCTAAATGAGCCAATGATCTTGAAATCCTAACAATTAAACAAGAATCGACATTAAAACCAAATAAAACTCTACCTCAACAATGGAATGACTAAACTATGCCTAAACACTGATAAATTGAGTCAAACGCACTAACGAATCAATCACTTGAAGCAATTATTCACATCTAAACACAATGCAAAATTCACCTGTGAAATCTTAAAATTTTGCTCCAACCAAATCATTGCTCAAAAACGACTTACTAGGCGATGCGTTAAGGAGTTGAATTGGCCTGGTGAGGTGTCACGCCTCAATCCTCGAGAGCGTACCCATCCCTCTGTGGTCGATAAAAATTTGCGACTTCCTAGGACGAGTCGCCGACTCTTTCATTTTATTGCACATACAAAAACGAATAACAAATTCCCTAATAGTAACCATCTCAAGATAGAAAAGCAGGATAACACATTCATAAAACAAACATGCTTTTATAACACATTGAGTCATGTACATAAGTCTATAACCAAAAGGCTAGTTCTCAAAAAGAGGCTATCCCATCTGACTTACTCTTCAGGTCACCTCAGCTCGACTCCAGACTCTCCATTCTACGATCCTGAAAAATTTAAGCCTGCAATGGGGTGAGATATAAATCTCAGCAAGTTCACTCTCTAAGCCCTGATTAGAAGGGAAGAAGTGTCCTAACCACATTATCACACAAGTAGCACAGAGGACTTACCTCGCCTCAGTTCCATCCTGCGTGTCAGCATAGTTCATATCACAATGCATATAATTAATGCATATAACAATTGAAACATCTCATCAACTCAATTAATCACAGAGATTCTGATTATATGGCTAAATTATTATGATACGTCTCATACCATGCCATACAGTTTTGTCTCATAATCAGGTGCATCAACCTCAAACAATCGTGCGTTCCAATTATTAATTAAGCCACTCAAGGCACAGCCGACTCCCATGTTCGGCTATCTACTGGTGTAGCTAGGCATTGTCTCTTCCCCATTGAGCACGGCTACGTCTCATTGACGGCTTTCCCGAAAGAACATAAGTCCAAAATCTATTGTGACCCGATACCCTAAAATGCACGGGTAACCCGAAAAGAGATTTAGTAACATCCGGCTTAATTGCTCGAGATGGATTCTCTTAATCAACACATGACCAGTCAATTTCGGCTTAGGATATCGTGCATTGCACTCAAATGCCTCAATTAAAATAGTGATCCTGGTCTATTTTCTTTGTATTAAAAATACATGGTAAAATAGTTGTGTGTGAGTACATAGTCAGATTGGACCTAGAAAATTCATAATCTCCAATTTAAAATCTCACTATTTTATATAGTATATAAAACCATTTTCGGTGTTAAAATCCAACACTCGGGATTTTCTGAATAATTATTGAAATTCATAAATTTTGGAATACTCAAATTTCCAATCAGTACTCAATTGGCACAATTTAACATCCAATTGTAGAAATTAACCACACCATTGTAATTAGCACGCAATTCCAATCACCGACTATCCCGATCTAATTTCTGGAAAATAATTAATAATTAAATAAATTACAGGAAATTAAATAAATTACAAAATAAATAAATTTAAAGCATTTAATCGAATTAACCTAAACTAGCTAAACTAAATAATCTAACAAACAATTAAATCTAACCATCCTATTTAATTTAATCTAAGTACACTAACTAAATAAACTAACTAATTCCTAACTAATCCACCTAACTAAACTAATTAAACTAAATTAATACTAGCTATATACTTAATCTAACTAAGCTATCCTAAGCCTAATTAGCCTAATTAATCCACCAATTAGCCAACTAACACACCTCTAAGTGTCATTAGCCCACTAATTAAGGATTAGAACACAACTCACCGGTTAGCATGAAAATCGGCTCACGGCGATGGCGGCGCAACGGCAGCCGAGGGAAGCTTGGACCGGTTGAAATCGGCCACAAGCTCGCTGCTCGAGCTAAAAACTTGCTGGCTCGAGGACGTGTTGCTTCGGATGGGCTGGGCTCGCGGCTGAAAATGGATACCGAGATGGAGCTGTGGTCTTCGTTGCTGGTGGAGGGGAACGGGTAGCTGGCGGGTCAATTTGCTGGCTTCACTGGTTGACTCAAGAAGAGAGATGAACGGTGGAGCACCATTCGGTCTTTGGTGGGCTGTGGGCCGAGCGGAAGAGGGCCAGCGAAAAGAAGTCGAATGAAGAAATGAAGCTACTTCGGTCTTCCGTGGAAATGAAGTTCACTGGCGCGTGGGGAAATTGGGGTCGATCGACCGTTGCTGGTTGGCTTCGACGGAACAGAAGACACAAGGTAGGGATGCTGGTCTTCTGTGCAGCTGGCCGAGAAGTCAACTTTGCTGGGGAAACTCAATAGCTGGTTGACTTGGTGGCCGATAGAGGAGAGTTCAGAGGGGCTGGAAGTGGGCGTGATGATGGGCAGCTTTAGTGGGAAGAGAAAGAGAGCTCGGTGGATGGCAAAGGAGTCCGAAGATGGAGCAGGCGGCGAGGATTGAAGGAGAACAGCTGGCAGAGAGGCTGAGTTCGTCAAATGAAAAAGGAAGTGAGAAGCAGATGCGTCGAGAGAGAGGAGACAGCAAAGGAGGGAGAGGCGGCGGTCAAACGTGCTGGGAAGTCATGGCTTGGGGGGCCAAAAGTCAAGAGTTTATCCACCCCATTAAAAGCTTCCCCCTAATTATTTCCAACAAATTAAACTCAAAATTAACCATTTTGATGCCAAATATAACCCCTCAACCTTAGTTCCGAATTTCACTTAGTTTAGACTTCAATTTCATCCTCAATTTCTCAAATTCGAAATCCAATTTCGTCGAAGAAAAATTCCACACATTTCCACAAATTTCTATCACCCAGTAGCTCCGCTTAGAAGTCGAAATTCCCTTCAAATGAGCTAAACTGAATTTCCGCTCGTTTTCCGAATTGTCCAATTGATTTTTTTATAAAAATCTCAGAATCTCCGAAAAATTTTCGGATGATGAGTCGACGTTCCTAAAATGAGTCATGACACAACAAAACTTTTCATTTTTGAAAGCAAGTTCAATTTCGCAGTTGATTTCAATCCAACATGATTTTAGTGCATCCCAATCTACCGAGTAGCTTTTAAAAAATTTTAATGCAATTGCCTTGTGGTCGATTATTTTCGAGCCATAACATACATCTTCGACATATTGGTGACTCTCAATTGTCGTGAGAATCTTAAGATTTCAAATATGGACATAAGGTACGAAAATGACAGAAAAATCGGTCTAGTGCCGTTCGATAGAAATTTTGTAATTAGATGGAATCACCCATGCACTAATCACATATCTCGATTGAATTAACCTATCTCCAGTCTTTGATCGATTTTGACGGTGTCATAATGACTCTTGTAGATTAGCACGGTCGAGCAGTCGATTCCTAGTCGAATTCTCAAGGTTATTGCATTTGGATTCCTTAACGGTTTCACCTGATAGACTAGTTAACTCGTGAGTGGCCACTCAGAGAAAAATGCTATGGGCACATCAATGAAAAGCCCATTTCATCTCCTTGAAATCAGACTCGAAAATCAAAATGTCACATGAGGTGTCCAAATCGACTAAGCATGATAATTTTTTGCCCCTTTTTCTTCTTTTCTTCCTCTATTTTTTTTTTTTTTTTGTCAAGGGAGTTCTCAATTCTTTGTAAAGCAGAACGTCCACTGTTTTATGCTTGACTCAATCTAACATTTTTTTTTTTTTGAGGGAGGGTTCCTTTTGACTTGTTGATCAACACTATTAAATAATGGATGCTTGATTGCTTAAAAGAGGTATGTACTATTTACTGAGTTATGATTGCTCACCCATTTCCTTCTCAATCTTTACAAGTGTCTCCATTGGGGATAAGTACACTAATGGTGCCATAAGTTGTGTACGGCGCTCATTTTGGTGTCAAAAGTTTCCACTGAATCACTTAAGTGCCAAATCGGAGAAAAAACGATCACTTTGTGCCACCGGCGAAAAATTTCGGCCAAAATGATTACGTGGCATTTTTATTTTAAAAAAAAAAAAGTTGCTCGGATTTTAAACAACGTTGTTTTTCATCCTCTTCAAGAAACAACGTCGTTTTGCTCTTATACGTGGACACCCTCGCAAAAATGACGCCATTTAGCTCGTACATGGGTTGAAATTAGGGTTAGGGTTTCTCCTCGCCACTCGGCCAACGTTGTTAGCCCGCCAACGCTTGGCCACCGTCACTTGGCCACCATTGTAGATGCTTGACTAGGTGAACGATGAGGGAATGAGATTGTTGCTCAAACAAAAAGTGGCAGAAAAAATAGGAGGTGAGGCGGAGGAGGAGGAGGAAGAAGAGGGGTTGAAGGTGTCGCAACCGGTGCGCCGCCGCCGCTGCCGCCGTTGGTGCCGTTGTTGGTGCTGCTACTGGTGCGCTGCTGGTGTTGCTACTGGTGCCGTTTGCTGCTGGTGTCGCTCTTCAAGGAAGAAGAAGACATGCCTCCTCTCTCTCTCTCTCTCTTTCAATTTGGGGATTTAGGGTTTCAATTTGGGGTAAAGAAGCCAAACGACGTCGTTTTTGTGGTTTAGATGCTAATTGTGCTCTCCGGCAAGCCACGTCAGCCTAAAAAACTAATAAAAAAACGCCACGTTAGATTTCCGGCCGATCAGATCGGCGTTGGCACCAAAGTGAGCGTTTTTCAAATTTTTTGGCACTAAAGTGATTCGACGGAAACTTTTGGCACTAAAGTGAGAGCCGTACACAACTTATGGCACAATTAGTGTACTTATCCCCCTCCATTGGGAGTCATTACTATGAGAGTGCTATCAATGGGAAATTTTGGGAGTTGGTTTTTTGGTTTGATTTGAGGTACGTCCTTTTAGACAAAAGGATGGACATGTCCTCCCCCTTCTGGTAGGATTCAAGATATGACATCTTTTACCCGGTTCTTCAACCCGATGCTTCATTCGAGGTTGAAGCATGTGAAACTTCACGTATCATTGGAAATGCATAGCCTAGTGATCAGGTCGATAAATATAAGCATGCAATAGATAGGGTGATCGAGTATTTCCATCTTTTTGTCGAGAGCGCAAGAAGTTTCTTGCTAAGAAAGTGAGACAAGTCATATTCTTATATGTGATTGTAACATTATTTGGTATGAAAATTATCAAGTATTTCATTTATTTATTAAGATTCTTTTCCTATCACTGCTATAATCAAAACATGGTATTGAAATTGATGTTGCCAACACAGTACATGCTCAGAGTTTGGGGGGGCAGCTGTTTCCCGCTTTCCTACCCACGAAATGTCTTTCTTACCAAACTGCTTTGGCAAGTAGGGGAACAGGACCAACGTTAAACTTCACCTTTTTTATTTCTTCCATGACTAGGTACATCGCTTTCAGTGAACTTTGAGCGTATCTCACAATGGAAATACTCAGCAGAAGTGAGGGACAACATATGCTTGGCAATCTATCTACCTTCTAATAATGTTATGGTAATCTCATTTGAGTTACAATCTCTTCCACTCATTTCAACTTTTGTGTTTTCAGAGCTCCTCTCAATGTAGAAACCGGGCTGCTTGGGCTGTGGTAGCGAAGCGCTCTCACTATCCAACATCAGAAGCACTGTCGACATATTTGGTCTATCGTCAGGATGCCGTTGCACGCATATTAGCCCGACGTGTATGCATTTTACGACTTCTGACAGATCGAAAGAATTCGGAAGTTGTGGATCTATGAAGTCGCTCGCCTTCCTTTCAAGCCACAACATCCAAGCCTGACAAAAAAAAAAAAAAAGTGAATTTTTAGGACATATCTAGCAATAGTATTGCTCTATTAAGAATTTGACTTCTTATATGGTTGTCGCACATGTCCAAGAAGATTGAAGCAATGGTCTGGATGATTGAACTCTCTATTCCTCTTTCCGCTTATTATCTCCAGCAACACTACTCCAAAGCTAAAAATGTCTGATTTTGTTGAGAAAAGCCCATCTATTGCGTATTCTGGCGCCATGTAACCACTGCAGGAAAAAAGATATGCATAACAAGAAAAGGAATGTGTAAGCCATGAAAATCTGTCTCACTACTTACTAAGTGCCGACTATCCTCTTAGTCTTCACTAGAGATAGATCTCCACCAAAGACCCTAGCCATGCCAAAATCTGAAATTTTAGGGTTCATCTCATTGTTGAGTAACACATTGCTTGCTTTGAGATCCCTATGTATGATTCTCAATCTCGAATCTTGATGGAGATAAAGAAGGCCCCTCGCAATTCCTACAATTATGTCGAATCTCATTCTCCATACTAGAGAATTTTCCCTTGTTTTACCTGAAACAAACCTTTTTCTAATCAGTAATCTAGATGAGAAAACGTTTCTAACAGAGTGTATTAAATCAAAATCAAACAAAGAAGGTATCGATCAAATCAAACCAAATATGAAAGAGTCTAGGCTTCCATTAGGCATGTACTCGTAGATTAGCATCCTCTCTTCTTCGACGCAACACCCCATAAGCTTCACAAGATTTCGGTGCTGAAGCTTCGCGATCAATATGACCTCATTCTTGAATTCATTGAGACCCTGCCGAGAGTCTTCTGACAATCTCTTGACTGCTATTTCTTGCCCATTTGGCAGCTGACCCTGACAAGTGACATGGGACAATAGAAACGAAATGCATGAATGAAGAGCAGTGTTCTTTTGTACGACGTATGAAATTGTAGACTAAACTCTACCTTGTATACGGGGCCAAAACCACCTTCTCCTAACTTATTTGAATCACAAAAGTTGTTAGTTGCCCGTAAAATGGTGACCCTATCAAAGATCAGAAGCTGTAAGCTATTCTCATCTTCAGCTGGAAGGTCGAATGTTATCCCTGTTGACCATTGAACTTTCATCAGAACATATGTCCTTTTTTCCCCAGAATAAATGAACTATATGCAGGAAATGAACAGTTGTTGATGTATCAACTGAGACACAGGTGTTAGCAATGAGGCCCCAGTGATGAACTTTCCAAGTATCAATTGATCTAAAATTCATTTGACTTGATGAGAAAATATAAGATTCTTTTCTGTATGCTATCAACTTTCATTATTGATTGTTAACCCAGATGTAAAGAAAACTGATAGTAACAAAAGTAGCAATGCTATGACTTGACGCCAAGATACGAAAAGAGAGAACCAAGAATTGTAGTTGAGGTCAGTATTGATGCTTTATTACACTGTCTTTTATGAGATGACTCATAATCCTTAAATATATTTGTTCTGAAAGCAAATTCTATTCAGAGCCACAATTACTATAGAGCAAGTGCTCAACTAAACTAATGGAAATGGAGTACCTTGAGCATGTTTTTTCCTCTTCCAAATAATGCAGAAATAAAGCACCACCAAAAGCGCGACAAATGCCACGGAAGTTGCCACTGCTACCCATTCTTTCCACTTGGAGTTCACTGAAACTGAGAACATTGAGAGAGGTTAAAGGTAATCAAAGGCAATGATGAATAGGATTATCATGAGTCCATGAATAAAAAGTAAAACAAAGGTATATGTACTACCAAGGTCTGAGGCTGAAACGCGAATGTAAAGATCTTGATTTGCATATACGCTGAGTTTTCTGACGTCAAGAAGATCTCCAAACCATAGGAGACAGCCACTTCCACCTCCAGTGGCATCTATGTTTGCGTAGGCCCTGCATGAGCAGTTCTTGAAGCACTCTAATTCACATTCCTTAAGGCTCATGCTCGTGTTCATCGTGAACTGCAACAAATCAGGCATTTTCACACCTTTGAGCCTCTTAAACCCTTCTCCTTTAGAACAATTAAATGGGTTCTTACTGACACACCCACTACTCCACACAAATGTATCCCACTCTTCCTGTGACTTCGGTTGATAACCAATCATGCAGCTACATATTGGAGAATTGCTGATCGTGCACATGCTATTGGGTCCGCAATTCCCATAGACATCACAGGTATCATATGGCAACATATAAATCATGGTCCACTCCTGCGTTTTCTCGCTCCACAGGTACCGTTGTAAGTTCCCTGAAGCGTTTAACACCAAACTCGTGATGGGGGATTCATTGAATTGGTTGAACGTGTAGTAGACCTCTTGAGAATTGTTGACGAACTTGGGCAAGTATAACAAATTAGGAACCATCGGCATCCTACTGAACTGTATTCCATTCCAAGGTCCACTTCGGAAGTATTTGACACGTCCCTTACGTATGACTAGTTCGGGAATTATTTCTCCAAGATCGACACCATAGGTGAAGTCTCCAGTTGAGGGATCCTCTGCGCTCTTCCAGGATGTCATGTGCCGGTCCAAACGCATCCTCAGGTCCCACCCCAGCTTCATGCCCGCCAATAATGTGTTGGAGGGATGATCAAAACTCTGCCAAAGATAGTTTCCGGAGATATTTTCACTGTCATCTTTCAAAACTAGATTTCCAGAATCGACGAGCTGAGCAACTACGCTTTGCGAAGTAGTATTCATGTTATTCGACGACCACAAGACTCTTTCTGCATGGTCAACAAGGACTAGTTTACCTTCATTACTTATCCTCAGAACCCCTGACGAATCATTCACCGGATTATCTCCATTTGCCACCCAAACAATTGTCTTTTCTGGGATGTTGTGGTACCATATTGCGAGGAATCTGTTGCTGGAGTTTCCAGGGCTGAAGAAACCTAGCTGAAACTTTTCTCCTGCCGACACTAGGGTATCGCCATCACGAATTGGCTCAGATGAGCTCAACACATCGACTGACTTGCATACTTCTAGTGCAAACATACAAATTGAAATGAAATACAGTATGGAAAAACAGGGAATTTCCATCTATTAGCCTTTCACACTTGCAAATAGAACTAGCAGGAGGAGAAAATCGAGTTCATTGGAAATTCGGTGATTGGTGAAATGAAGAAAGCGGGAATTCCTCATGATGTGTTGGTTCCATGACCACATAGTTGATGGTTGATTTCCACGAAAATCCGGGGTTAGTTGGAATGATAGAGAGGTAGAATAGTTTTCTTGATTTTTTGATTCGATGATTCAATAGTTGATGAGCATTTGCCATTAGCAGCCTACCACATATCTAACAGACTTTTCGAGACTTTGAATCTGTTTTAGCGTGCCTTTTCACACGTGAAGGACTCATCATTTGGACCTGTAGAAAAGAATTGCGCCAGCCAAATTGGAAGGGGGAAAATGGTCTAAGATATTTTGGGTGAATTTGACTTTTCAACTTACGTGAACGTGCCGGAAACAAGAATTGCGTTGCCACGAAGGAACTACCATTAGGTCAACTTTCTAACTATAGCAAAGTTTGAAAACCTGCCAATTTTTTCACATCAATCATGTAGAACAAGTTTATCACGTCAATCATTAGGAACCAAAATAAACTCTTCCTCCCCTCATTATTGTTCTTTGTCCCATCAAATTATCCTAGCTAGTTCATTCCTCCTCCAATCGTTTATCCTAAATACTCTCGAACTGAACATGACTATTCCAAGGATGGTAGTCATTCTTACAGTGGTTATAGGTTTTTATCTGAAATACATGGGCCCATTAAGCCCAGGCCCATGTCTTTAATAGACAAACTCAGCCCATCTTCTTTCTTCTCTTCTCTAGATTATTCAAGTGAGGGAGGCAGTAGAAAAAATAAGAAAAAGAAGAGGAGAGGGAACTTGTCCGCGGGAAGGAAATAGGTTCGCGTGTTCACGAAGCCGAATCAATTGCTAATTGCAATACCCTGTAGGTGCTTATGCCTTTCATTCATTTAAACGGAGTAATACTTGGTATTAGAGCACAAATTTGGAGCTTCGTGGATTTTCAATTACGAAGTTCGATTGAGGAGTCGTGGAGCTGCAACTATATATTGAAATGATAGTTTAGGGCATTGTGGAGCCCTAAGATTTTACGGAACTTGATTTAGACTTATGACTTGAAATTCTAAGTTTCAAGAAATTCTAGCCAAGAAATTCAATTTCCGGGTTATTAAGTTTTGGAATTTCACGGAAATGTGGATTTTGGCATTGTAAGGCTATGGGTTTTGACAAAAATTGATTTGGAGCAACAATTTTGTCAGGGAGAAATTTTAGGATTTTGCTTATGAGTTCAATGTTGCTAGCAGGTTAATAATTGTTGTAGTATTTTACTATGTTTTGATGTTGATTCTCTTTTTTTTTTTTTTTTTTTTGGTAAGATGATGCCGATTCTCGTTTATTTGCTATGATTACAATATCGTCAATGCATATAGTTATGTTTTGTGGGCATTCCCAAGTAAATGGTGCTATATCTTATGTGAAATTTTAAACTCATGTCTTGAAAAATATAGAGATTTGATATTATATAAGTTATGACAGAGTATGTTTGATGTATAAAAATCTAGATCTAGCATTTACTATGTTTTAACATTTGTGAATAATTTGAGAAATTTTTAAGGAAAGGTGTTGTGAAACATTAAATATATATAGACACGCGCGCGCGCGCGTGCGCACACATTGACTTGTGTATATTGATTCGTGAATTTGGTTAGTGAAATGGGTTGAGAAATGGTACATGAAATGTATTCTTGTTTAAGAAATGAGTTATGAAATGATTTGAGAAATGTTTTGCAAAGTTATTTTTGGTGTATGAGTTGACTTGCAAAAAATTATATAAGTTAGTTTATGATATTGATTCATGTTATATATTGTGGATTGAACTTGTGGGTACTGGAGGATGTGAGTTTGATGCTCAATATTGTTGTGAACCCAGTTGAGGTTTTGTGGCTATGTGCATACTAATTCAGGGGCCAACTACCGAACAATATAATGAAGATCTTGCGAAAGAGAGAGCTTGGTCACCTTGTCACGAGACATTATGCATTGTGACAATTGATATCTAAGCATGAGATTGGCCAATGGATTGGATCATTGGCATGTGATTTTGATGAAATTAATTAATTGAATAGACTATTGATATGCAAATGAATGAGATTGATCAATGGAGTGGACCAGTGATATTTATTATGATATTATTGATTTAATGAATGTTTTCTGATATGTATATGATTGCATTACAGCAAAATAATTCATTGTTATTTTGTATGTGTATTATAATAGAATTGAAATAAATGAGTTTTGAAAATTGCTTTGTAAAGTGCATAACGTGTCACACTTGAAATCCTATAGGGATAGGGGTAATAATATGGCCATCCTTCCATCCAAAGGACGCAGTTTCCAACCATCCAAATCCAACTCCTCAACTCCCCATCATAGTGCTTTCACTTTAATGATTTGAAAAAGGCGAAATATGAATGGAATGAACAATCATAACCCAAAAAGTAGTGCATATCTCTCCTAAGTAGATCGACCACCCACTATGCACCTTACAAAATAATATCATAACTCTTTTATCTCCATTTCAATATATAATATACATACAAAATATAAATGAGTTATATCGCTTTAACATAATCATATACATATGAGAAAACACTTGTTAAATTAATAATATCATAAAAAAACATTAATGGTCCAATCTATTAATTAATCTCGTTAATTCACATGGTAATGGTCTATTTCATCTGTTAATTTCATGCTACACATCAATGGTCTATTCCATTGATTCATCTCATATAGAACCACACATCGATGGTCCATAAATTGATCAATCTTTTGCTCAATATCAAATCATGGTCACAAAACAATGCTTGGTAACAAGGAGATTAAAATTCCTCTCTTAACAAGGTCTCCACCTATAAAGCTGGCGACTCGGCCCAAAAGGATATTTTAAATTAGTATACGTACTTACAAGCCCTTTAATGAGCTTATAATGACATCAACCACCAAACCTACATCCTCCAATCTCCACAAAGTCAATCCATAAATGATCTCATATATCATACTAGATTTCTTAAATCAATCACATAACCTTTTACCACTGATTCATCCACCAAAAATATTTTTCGAAAATATATCTAAAATCATTTCAAGACTCGTCTCATAAATCGGTTTTACAAACCAAATCAAATCAAATGCACGTCACAGAGTATTTCACAAATCTCTACATACATACATACATACATACATACATACATACATACATACATACATACATACATACATACATACATACATACATACATACATATATATATATATATATATATATATATATATATATATATATATATATATATATATATAACATTCCATAAACCATACTTAAAGTCGAGCTTTTCATAAAAAAGGTTTTGCAAACCTAAAATATATAATATTTCTCAATTTCGTTCATCAAACAAAATATATATTTTCACCAAACAGTTCTCACATTATTTACAAATATCAAAATATAGTAAATATCCAATTCAAATTTTATACAACAAAATACTTATTCATAACTCACAATATATCAAATTATTATCATTTTAAAAAGATGAAATTGCAAATTCTAGGAAATATTGCACTACTCATTTGGAATGCCCAACACCAAAGAATGCGAAGCTAAACGAGCCAATGATCTCGTAATCCTAACAATTAAATGAGAATTGACATTAAAACCAAATAAAACTTGTTGGTAAAATATGGCTTTGAATTGAGTAGAATAATAAAGTCGCATTTTGAGAGTAATCAAGTCGGATTTTGAGGCGTGATATCACTTTCTTTAAGGATTTATTTTCCCCACAAAGTTACTAATGGTCACCGGCAAATTTCCTCTAGGATACGACAAAGTCTCAAATGAGATTACTAGATAGCAATTCTAGTATTTCTCTAGGTTCTCTCATGGGAAACAATTACAAACAATAACCGTAATTTCTCTTGAAAGAAAACAAAAAAATAGAAGAAGATATGTTTTTTTGATCTCAAAACAAACGTACTTATCTTTGTTTTTTGAATAGAGGCAACATTTCAAAAGGCTGCAAAAGAACAAAGACAACTTTTCGTGAATAAGTACGTCTCAAATGTTACATTGAAAAGACATAAAAAAATTCGGAATCAAATGAATAATAAATAAAAAATAACCGTAATTTTGGTGAACAGTTACACTGTTTCAACAAGACTTTATAGTTAATTTTTTTATAAAAAAAAATCCGAATTTTCAATAAATAAAATTAATGATCGTCGGTTAGTGCCAAATCTCGTCCACGTGCACACTCACATCTTTTCGATGTGGGACAAGAAACATCTTCATTTGTTTTATAAACAAATTACCAACAAAACTCTACATCAACAACAGAATGGCTAAACTACACATAAACAATGACAAAGTAACTCAACAGTATATGCTCCGAGTTTGGGCTGGGGAGGCTGTTTCCCGCTTTCCTGGCTAAAAAATGTCTTTCTTACCAAACCACTTCGGTAGGTGGAGGAAGAGGACCAGCGTTAAACATCACCTTTTTGATTTCTTCAATGACTAGGTACATCGCTTTCAGTGAACTTTGAGCGTATCTCATAGTGGAAATACCTAGCAGAAGTGAGGGACTACACATGCTTGGCAATCTATCTACCTTCTAATAATGTTATGGTAATCTCATTTGAGTTACAATCTCTTCGACTGATTTCAACATTTGTGTTTTCAGAGCTCCTCTCAATGTAGAAACCGGGCTGCTTTGGCTGTGGCAGCGAAGCGCTTTCACTGTCCAACATCAGAAGCACAGTCGACATATTTGGTCCATCGTCATGGCGCCGTTGCACGCATAATAGCCCGACATGTATGCATTTTACGACTTCTGACAGATCGAAAGAATTCGAAAGTTGTGGATCTACGAAGTCGCTCGCCTTCCTTTCAAGCCACAACATCCAGGCCTGACCAAAAAAAAAAGTGAATTTTTAGGCCTTATCCAGCAAAAGTATTGCTTTATTATAAGAATTTGACTTCTTATACGGTTGTCTCACGTGTCCAAGAAGATTGAAGCAATGGTCTGGATGATTGAACTCTCTATTCCTCTTTCCGCTTATTATCTCCAGCAACAATACTCCAAAGCTAAAAATGTCTGATTTTGTCGAGAAAAGCCCATCTATTGCGTATTCTGGCGCCATGTAACCACTGCAGGAAAAATAATATGCATAACAAGAAAAGGAATGTGTAAGCCATGAAAATATGACTCACTACTTACTAAGTGCCGACTATCCTCTTAGTTTTCACTAGAGATAGATCTCCGCCAAAGACTCTAGCCATGCCAAAATCTGATATTTTAGGGTTCATCTCATTGTCGAGTAACACATTGCTTGCTTTGAGATCCCTATGTATGATTCTCAATCTCGAATCTCGATTAAGATAAAGGAGGCCCCTCGCAATTCCTACGATTATGTTGAATTGCATTCTCCATACTAGAGAATTTTCCCTTGTTTTACCTGAAACAAACCTTTTTCTAATCAGTAATCTAGATGAGAAAACGTTTCCAAAAGACTGTATTAAAATCAAAATCAAACAAAGAAGGTATCGATCAAATCAAACCAAATATGAAAGAGTCTAGGCTTCCGTTAGGCATGTACTAGTAGATTAGCATCCTCTCTTCTTCAGTGCAACACCCCAGAAGCCTCACAAGATTTCGGTGCTGAAGCTTCGCGATCAACATGACTTCATTCTTGAATTCATTGAGACCTTGCCGAGAGTCTTCTGACAATCTCTTGACTGCTATTTCTTGCCCATTTGGCAGCTGACCCTGACAAGTGAATTGCATATTTTTTCCCAAGTGACGTGAGAAAATTCAAACGAATGCATGAATGAAGAGTAGTGCTCTTTTGTACGACGCATGAAATTGTAGACTAAATTCTACCTTGTATACGGGGCCAAAACCTCCTTGTCCTAACTTATTTGAATCACAAAAGTTGTTAGTTGCTCGTAAAATGGTGACCATATCAAAGATCGGAAGCTGTAAGTTGTTCTCATCTTCAGCCTGAAGGTCGAACGTTATCCCTGTTGACCATTGAACTTTCATCAGAACATATTTTCTTTTTTTCCCCAGAATAAATGAACTATATGCAGGCAATGAACAGTTGTTGCATGTATCAACTGAGAAACAAGTGTAAGCAATAAGGCCACAGCAATGAACTTTCCAAGTATCAATAGATCTAAAATTCATTTGACTTGATGAGAAAATATAAGATTCTTTTCCGTATGCTATCAACTTTCATTATTGATTGTTAACTCAGAAGTAAGGAAAACTGAATAGTAACAAAAGTAGCAATGCTATGACTTGACGCCAAGATACGAAAAGAGAGAACTGAGAATTGTAGTTGAGGTTCTGGAAACAAATTCTAGTCAGAGCCACGATTGCTATAAAGCAAGAGCTCAACTCAACTTTAGGAAATGGAGTACCTTGAGCATGTTTTCTCATCTTCCTAAAAATGCAGAAATAAAGCACCACCAACAGCACGACAAATGCCATGGAAGTCGCCACTGCCACCCATTCTTTCCACTTGAAATTTGCTGAATCTGAGAAAATTGAGAGAGGTTAAAGGTGATCAAAATCAACGATGAATACGATTATCGCGTTTCCAGGAATTTAAAAAAAAAAAAAAAAAAAAAAAAAAAAAAAAAAAAAAAAAAAAAAGGTATATGTACTACCGAGGTCTGAGGCTGAAACACGAATGTAAAGATCTTGATTCGCATATTCGCTGAGTTTTCTGACATCAAGAAGATCTCCAAACCATAGGAAACAGCCACTTCCACCTCCTGTGGCATCTATGCTTGCGTAAGCCCTGCATGAGCAGCTCTTGAAGCACTCTAATTCACATTGCTTAAGGCTCACGCCAGTGTTCATCGTGGACTGCAACAAATCAGGCATTTTCACACCTTTGAGCCTCTTAAACCCTTTTCCTTTAGAACAATTAAATGGGTTCTTACTGACACACCCACTACTCCACACAAATGTATCCCACTCTGCCTGTGACTTCGGTTGATAACCAATCATGCAGCTACATATTTGAGGATTGCTGATCGTGCACATGCTATTGGGCCCGCAATTCTCGTAGACATCACATTTATCATGCGGCAACATATAAATCATGGTCCACTCCCGCGTTTCCTCATTCCACAGGTACCGTTGGTGATTCCCTGAAGCGTTTAATACCGACCTAGTGATGGTGGACTCATTGAAATTGTTGAACGTGTAGTAGACCTCTTGAGAATTGTTGATGAACTCGGGGATGAATATCAAATTAGGAGAGAACCGAACCCCGCTGAACTGTATTCCATTCCAAGGCCCAGTTCGAAAGTATTTGACACGTCCCTTACGTATGACTAGTTCGGGAATTATTCCTCCAAGATCGACACCATAGGTGAAGTCTCCAGTTGAGGGATCCTCTGCGCTCTTCCAGGATGTCATGTGCCGGTCCAAACCCATCCTCAGGTCCCACTCGTGCTTCATGCCCGCCAATAATGTGTTGGAGGGATGATCAAAACTCTGCCAAAGATAGTTTCCGGAGACATTTTCACTGTCATCTTTCAAAACTAGATTTCCAGAATCCAGGAGCTGAGCAACTACGCTTTGCGAAGAAGTATTCATGTTATTCGACGACCACAAGACTCTTTCTGCTTGGTCGACAAGGACTAGTTTACCTTCATTACCTATCCTCATAACCCCTGTCAAATCATTCACTGGATTGTCTCCATTTGCCACCCAAACAATGGTCTTTTCTGGGATGTTGTGGTACCATATTGCGAGGAATCTGTTGCTGGAGTTTCCAGGGCTGAAGAAACCTAGCTGAAACTTTTCTCCTGCCGAAACTAGAGTGTCACCATCACGAATTGGCTCAGATGAGCTTAACACATCAACTGATTTGCATACTTCTGCCAGCGAAAACAATGAAATTGAAATACAATAGAGTACAGAAAAACACAGAATATCCATCTGCTAGATAAATCTTGTAATGGATTGTCCATATTAGTCTTTCATTCTTGCAAATAGACTTAGCAGGTGTCACACCCCAAAACCATCAAGAATGGAAGATGACGTGGCCATCCTTCCACCAAAAGGATGCAACCTCAATGTAATAAAATATGACTCCCAAAAGTTCCAGCTATAACAATCTCACTCTAACAGCCACTAAGCTACGGACCTCAAAAAATTTGGAAAGAATAAGATAATCAACCACAACTCAATGAGTAGTACATGTCTTTTGTAAGTAAATCAAGCAGTCATTATGCATATATATAGATCACTACCAAAAACTCATAATCAAACTCTTTGATATACATATCAAATCATATATAAGTTGTTTCATTTGACAAGCTTTATACAATTCAGAAAATACTCATTAAATCATCATAAACATCAATGATCAAGTCCATTGATTAGTCTCATCAAAATTACATGCCAATGGTCTATTCCAATGATCCATCTCATATCAAAACACACAATCGACTAAATTTTTTACTCAATATCAAACCAACGTCTAGTAATGAGGCAATCAAGATTCTCCCTTGACATGGTCTCTATCTACAAAGCTAGTGGCTTGGCCCAGAAAGATATCATAAACCGATATGCATACCCACAAGCCTCTCAATGGATTCCAGTGATATTGAGTACCAAACCCACATCCTCTAATATTTACAAAGTCAATCCATAATATTTATCATAACTCACTTTCATAAACCAAAATATGTAACTTTTTGCAACTCAATTCATAAGATAGAAATAATTTTTCGTAAATCATTTCTCATATCATTTCATAAATGAAATTCACAAATTGATAGGTATAATATTGTAACGTTTCATGTAAAATGTTTCTCAAATCATCTTAGAATTTCTTTCATAAACCAATTCGCAACGTAATACTTATATATATAAACTTTTAACTTGCATAACACGTTTCTCAAATCACTCTCAGATAACCGAAGAGGAGTAAATGCCAATCCAATTTTTTTTGCAATAAAAATGCTACTTCATCACTTTTGAAACATGAAGTCACAACTCGAAGAAGAGATATTACCACTCATATCAGAATGACTACAATTAAATAACAAAAACTATTCGAACCGTCAAATTCACAATTCTATCAAATAAGCGAAGAACAACATTAAAATTGAGTAAGCGCTACCTCAATTACGAAATGGCTATGCTACAAAACGCTGACAAAATAACTCTAATGAGTCAATAGATAGCATAGCCAAAATGATTATTCAAGCCGTTCATAACGTGGGATTCATAAGTGAAACCCTAAAATTCTCACTTTGACCAAACTATTGCTTTTAAAAAACTCTTGTCAAACTCCACGGGTCCACATTGTCATAATCCACCATTTCCCAAAAATCCCAAAGTTTCACAATTCAAAAATCAAGAATTTCACTAAACTTCAAATATACAATCTAACTTTGAAAACTACTTCTTTTCCCTCTCTTTTCTTCTTCTTCTTCTTTCCCTTCTCTTTCTTCTTTTCTCTTTCCTTCCTGCGCGCACTGTAGATCTATTTAATCTGAAGCGTCCACTGTTGCTTCATTATTGAGGTCAATTTTCCTTTTATTTTTTTCTCGTTTGGGCTCACCACTCTTGACTTTTATTTTTTTCTCGCTTGGGCTAACTACTCTTAGACTAAGTCAAAATATTACAGCAGGAGGAGGATAAAGAATCAAGTTCACAGAAAATCCGGTGTACGCTGAACTGATTAGAGCCGTGGAGAAGTTCCTCGTGATGTGTTGGTTCCGTGATCCAATAATTGATGAAGATTTGCTTGTAGCGACGTACCACACGGCTAACAGTCTTTGTGGATCGTCTGATTGTGTCACTTCTCAATAGTGAAGGATCCACATATGGACATTTAGCAAGCAAACAAGAATTGCCCCTAGGTAGTGAGGAAGTGGGAAGACGGTCCAAGACATCTTGTGTAATTGAACTTTTCAACTTTCGGGAATGCGCGCATGTGTGTGGTGGCTATCACGTGTTGCCCTCAGGATTTACCCCCGTTACTTCGGGCCTTTTGGATTGTCCATATTGGTATGGTGTGCAAGTTCCCTAGTCACCATAAAAAAAAAAAAATTTAAAAAAATTAAAAACTTTCATGAATGTGCACGAAACTAGTAATCGCGTTCCCATGAACGACCCTTGTAAGCCAACTACTGTTAGGTTAACTTCCTAGAAGTAACGAAGTGTGAAAGCCTACCTATTTTTTCAAGTCAATCATGACTAGTAATCGCGTTCCCATGAACGACCCTTGTAAGCCAACTACCGTTAGGTTGACTTCCTAGAAGTAGCGAAGTGTGAAAGCCTACCTATTTTTTCAAGTCAATCATGAAAACCAGGTCCATCATGTCAATCATCAAGGACAAGTAAAATTCTCCGCCCCTCATTATTGTTCGTTGTCCCGTCAAATTCTCTTAGCTGGATCATACCTCCCGCAATTTTTTATCTCCAATGCTTTCTAACAGAACAAGGTCATTTTAAGGATGTTTAGTTATTCTTATGGTGGCTATTTCTTTTACCAGTTAGACATGGACTCTTTTCACTTAAACATCATTAGATCATCGACTCCATCCCGTCAGTCTTTAGGCATTGCATAAATCAAGACTAAGTAGAAAATGTACATTTACTCCTTAAAGTGGTAGCCCTAAAAATTGGCCATGTGAAGACTGGGGTCCATACCCTGCTTGCTCTGATGTTGTAATGGTCTTTCAAGAAAATTTTCTGATTATGCATTGGAATGGACTGATTCAATATAGAGCTGATTTCTCTATTGCATTTGCTTGGGGATTTTACTGTAGTTAGGGGCCCCTAAAGTAGATCCTTATGGTAGTTTGGCTTTTGACAAATCAGTTCCCTTTCCCGGACGCACCCAGTGGTCCAATTTCCTTTATTCCATTCTGCAATCATTTTTGGTGTAAACCCTTTTAAACAGCCGCAAATAGGTGAAACGAATGCGTTGCAAACACCAAAAGGACCACAAGTTCCATAAGTTTCACAGCGATTTCTCGGTGCTTCCCAATCCGTTTCCCACTTCTTCACCTTTTCTTCCAAATAGGTAAAGCCCAGGGAACCCCTCGATGAAACGGACGAATAACAGAATGGGGGATTCTTGTAACTTTCTATGTACAAATAAGCCGTTCCCAGTTCTACGTCTTGCTCAAGAGTAAATCCAGTCAAGTATCTGTCGTCCATGTACGGTATGCCAATGAATGTTCACTTATCCCACTGTCTGCTTCGCCAGAAAGGAACTGACCTCTTCCAGACGAAAGACTGGGCAGGTATCTCAGACGAGATGCCCGCAATGAAATCTCCAGGCAATGGATCATTGGCTCTTCTCCAGGAGATCAAATATTATTTTTGCCCTGTTCTTGTATTAATTCCCATCTTCATGCCTGGTTAAAGAGTATCAGTAGGATCATCAAAGCTTTGCCAGAAATAATTTCCCGAATGAACATCCCGTAAGACGAAATTCCCCGTGTCCATTAAAACTGCTGCAGCATGTTTTATCTGAATAGAAGCATTAATTGACCAAACTATGTTTTGTTGACCGTCGAGAAGCTTTAGACTTCCATCACCGCCTATTGTTAAGGTGGCATATGAGTCTCTATATGAGAGAGGGTTGTCCCTATTGGCTACCCAAATGATTTTCGAGGGGGTCATGTTCTTGTAACACATTCCTATGTAGTGGTTTTGCGAGCTATTGGGTGTGAAGAAACCAAGCTCAAAGATTTGACTGGAGGACATGAGTGTTTGGTTCTGAAAGAGTGGTTGCGATGGAGTAATTTGGTAAACTGCATACATGAGCAAACCAAGAGGAAAATTCATGAGAGAAGAAGTCGAAAAGATCATCCGGTTGCTCATTTTTGATAGGCTTATGGTATTCTCTAATATTTCACCCTTGCAACAGAACAAGTTGAAGTTCTAATATTGCTTCCCAGCCAAGAAACTGTATATTGTTGCGATGATCCTTTTCTGCATTTTTTAATATGATGCGATAGTAATTATTTGGTCAAAAGACTCATTGTTCTGATGCATCACCGGAAATTCTGATAATCAAGAGTCAGCCACTAAACTATAGAAAAATTTGACCTAATTAGGAAGACTTGGTGGAAATTCATCTGCAAAAAGTCCTAGATGCCATTCTGACACGACTCTTCCACAGTCAAGTTCATCTATGATACAGTATGGTCAAAGCAATCATTTTTCTAGATGTTATGACTTCAATGACCAGCAATGATCTGTTGGCATATGTTCTTCAAGAAATGTTTAAATTTGACTTGGCCCAGAACTTATTTATGACTCTTTAGGAGATTACGTCCCATTGAACTTTCAACCTCTTTGCACACATTAGAACTGACCCAAGATTGTAATCAAATAAGTCCAGCCAGGTTAAAAGCCCACCCGGGATTGACCCAATGGAAAGCGCCAACCCGTGATTTTGGCTCAGAAAGCAATGGATGTAGGTTCCATTCTTACCATGAGTAACTTAGATTTAAGTGAGGGGCTATGACAGTGGGTTGCTGTCTATGAAGCACCAATACTTTTCAAGAATCTTCATGTCATGTCGGACACTTCGACACATGTCTGACACTCTCCGATACTCTCAGACACTTTTCGACCCTCGGTCAACACGTGTTGGAAAATCCGACACCTAGTCAACTTTTCCGATACTCGAGTTGGAATTCAAACATACGAGTTTTTGATACGTGATTTCAATATCGATGTCAATTTTAATTTTTTTAATAAATGAGATGTCAAAATGTATATATGTAAAAGAATAAAACAAAATAATAACAATAATAAATGGAGAAAGAAGAAAAATCTAGTTTTTATTCTTTCTGACTTCTACTTTCCATGATATACAATTCACCCCTTAAGTTTTCTTTTTCCCCTCTTCCGAGACTCGAAATGTCAATCGCTTGTTTTTTTCTCCAAGTTTTATGAATTATTGAAATAAAGTTGAATTTGTCAAATTGAAATAATGAATGATATTAATAAATGATGAATTGATGCTTTTAGTGTAAATTCATTCCAAGTTTTTTTAATTATTTATATATTTATGAATTTGAACAAAATTAATTTGATTGAAATAATCATAAAAATGATAATTTATTATGTATATATAAAAATAAATATTTAATATACAATGTGACTCAATATGTCGGAATTCTCTATTTTTTTAGAAACGACGTGTCGGGTGTCATGTCGTGTTGCGTGTCGTCTGTCAATATTGGTGCTACTTAGGTTGTTGTGTTACTTTATTTCAGGTTGTCGACTAGTTATGTCATGCCAGTGGATTATCAAAACCAAAAACACTATCGGGGTAAACACAGAATGCGTTGGACATAACTTGACCTGCTCAACCTCATAAAGAACAAGTTTACCTCCATCAATAAGAACATTCACGTATCATTTTTATCGTGCGACACATACAAGTACATTTAAACAGGCTTGAAGTGTCGAAATTGTGAGATAGCACACGAGATTAGATGCACTAACAACTTAGTCACCATCTAGACCTAGCACCATAGTATAGGATGGTGACTATATATGTGCCTCATTTGGGCCTGTGACATCCTTAGATTAACTCACTGAGCTATTGTCCACTTTGGTTTACCAAGTCTCATAGGTGGACACCTTCCCAAGAGGTCACCCATCTTACGAGTGCCCCCACTTGAACATGTTTATCTTTAAAGTTTCAAAGCTAAGCAATGTTGTTACGTCGAAAGACGTTTTCATGAGTTAATTCCAAAATTTACACTTATATATATATATATATCACAATCACTCACTGCCTATTCAATGCACAATTTGATTCTATCCTTCTCCCTTCACCATCCTATAAGCTTGCTAGGAGCTACTCCTTATTTAGGCCCTTTGTGTGATATCCTGATTTTTGACCTTGTTTTGATTAAATGAAATGGGCTTTTCATCGACGCATCTATGGTCCTTTTCTCTAAGCTGATTATTCACGAGATAACTAATTTATCGGGTGAAGCCATTAAGGAATATTAACGCGACTTGAGAATTTGATCAGAAATCGACCGCTCGACCGTACTAATTAGGAATGATCAATACAACACTATTATAATTGATTAGAGACCGGAGATAGGTCGATTTAACAGAAGTATATAATTAAATTGTGGGTGATTCCACCTTATTGCAAAATTCAAGTCGAATGACAATAAATCGATTTTTCTGTCAATTCTGTACTCGGTGCCCGTAATTGAAATCTTGAGATTTTCACGATAACCAAGAGTCACTGATGAGTCAAAGATACACAAACGTGGATCGAGAATTATCGACCACAGGTTAAGTGTGATAAAATCTCTAAAAGCTACCCGGTGGTTAGGTCATGCTAAAATCGTGTTCGATCAAAATTAATCATGAAATTGAACTCGGTTTCGAAAATCGAAAGTTCACGATTTATTTTTAGGATCTCGTCTCATCTTTTTGGAATTTTCCGCCGAGCCCAGAATTTTGGCAGAAAATCAAAATTGGCAAATTAGTTCAAGGAAATTCGGAGGGGCATTTTTAAGTGGATTTTTGACCTTCAAAGTGAGTTAGTTTGTGAGGGAAATTATGGAAATTCATATGAGCACCTTAGTTGATATTTTTGGAAGCCAATTTGGTTTAATTGGTGAGGAAATGGAAGGAAATTTGGTGCAAATTCGTAGGGGGTGCTGGCTGCTGATTTTTGGCCTTCAATTTGGCTTGTTTTGGTGAAGATTTGTGAAGAAAATGGTCATTGGCTGCTGCCTTGACCTTAGGGGGGCTGAAGACTTTGTTGGCAAGTCATGAGTGCAAGATATTTGTGTTTGGATGCTCATTGACCAGCATCAAGACTTCCAAGCCCCTTGGTCCTCTCTTGTCCCCCTTCTCCCTCTAGTATGCAACCGGTCCCTCCCCCTTTGTTGCACATCTTATTCTTCTTCTTCTTCTTTCTTCTTCCTCTTCACTTCATCTGCTCCATTTCTATTTCTCCTTGCTGCAACTCAGAAACAAATAAGCAAAGCTAGCCTGCCAAAACCTCATCTTGCCCGCGACTAACCCTAGTCGCGCTAGTCCCCATGATGCCAGCTCCTTCCACCTCTCCGCCTCACACCGTTCTGCCATTTGCCGAGTCCAACGTGCATCCAGTCCGGCCCCAGTGTTGCCTACGACTGCCCTTCGGCCCGCCAACTCTCACTTGGTTGCCAACACAACCACCGCTCCATGTTCGCCACCCCAGCCTAGCCTTTGACTAGCCTTCCAACAGCTTCGCAGAACCGAAGCTCAACCTTAGTAGGTGAATCCAGTGCTAAGGAGATCTTTTCACATCATGATAGATCATCTAGAAATACTAAAAGCTCATGTTTCACTTGTTGCATCTCCATCTACTTCAACCCCTTCAGATTTTCGAGTTTCGGATGCTTCTAAGATAGACTATCTTTATGAAGTTTCTCTTAGTGATGAAACTAAGATCTCTGAGACCCAGCTTCCCTTGATGAACCCCTATTTTTCTTTTGCTAAACCCACTTCGTCATTTTCTCCCATTCGCTCTATTAGACAACTCATTCGCCAAACTCTGAAGGAAGTAAAAGAATACATCCAGTCCTCCAAATTCGATCAACATCCTATTCCTACTACTGAAAATGAGTACTTTGTTACTATTCAAATCCCTCTATAGTTTCCCAAACAGTGGATTAAGCAGGAATATTCTCATGTGCATTATGGAGCTGTTTGTCTTGCTCTTACTTTTTATGGTCGTAAAGGATTGCCAATGGTGGCGAGAATTGCATTATTGGATACCAAATTCTTAGAATACTAGCATGCTTGGAATGGTACTGTTCAAACCACTTTGAATGTTGGAACAATCTTTGTGACTCTGTATCCAAACTTCAATATTGCTCTTTCAAATCCCCAGTTGCTTTCTTTTCTAAAGGTCCAAGTCCAGCTCACTGGAGCTCTTCAAACTGCTGACTTTGTAGCAACAACATTGCACTACCAAATGGTTTATTGAGTGCAGAATCATGCTCTTGACTTGAATTTCCACAATGGGAATGAAGATGCCCTATTCATTTCCATGCAGAATGATCAAGCATCTTGTATTCACGTTCTTAGACAAATCTCGAAGGAAAAGTTGGCCAAACTCCTTCTAGAGACTTAGATCACCAACTATGAAATGTTGCATCAGAACAACGAGCCTTTCTAGTCTTTGGACTCCGAATTTGTTAGAAAGAAAGATGGAACTGTTTCCATCAAATTTGGCAAAGAGAAGGAAGAAAGTTCTTCCCATCTTCTAGACCCTCTTCATGATTGAATCATGTGTTCCTGAGTCAATCTCCGAGCCAGATCCAAAAAAGCTTGTCAAATATACTCTGCCTCTGGAGATACTTTCTCCATAAATGTGGCATCCTAAAATTTCATGAAATCCCTAAATATGCCATGAACCATGGATAGGCAATGGAAGTATTGATATTGTATTTTGTAGCCTTCTAATCCATGATTCGCGAATGAGATGTATGGCCAAATCTTTAATGGATGAAATTTGGAAATGAAGTATTATCTTTGGCCATATGTATGATAAATGGGAACTTATGGATTTATAATTTCAAGTATATAGTTAATCTTAATTTGCAATTTAGTGCTTTAATTAAATAGGGATATAATTAGTTTTAAAAAGGGGTTAAAAATTGGATTTAATTAAACTTGGGTCTTAGGCCCAAGAGGGATGGGCCTAAGATGGGCCAAAAGGCCGGCCCATCTTCAAGCCCATCATGTGCATGGGGTTTGCCAAGTGGCAAAAAGGGGAGTTACACCCATTGGCCACCTTGGGCAGCTCCTAATCATTACAAATAATTGAATAAAAGGGAAATGAGGAGGAGTGGCCGGTTTTTGCGAGAGGGAGAGAGAGAAAGCTGTCGAGAGAGTGAGGGTAACCGAGAGAGAGGAGGAGGAGGCCGCGTGAGGAAGAAGGAAGCCGCTCGTCCGTCGCTCGTCGCCGCTGTGTTCCGCCACCATCGTGCTCGTCGTAGCTCGATTTAGAGGCAAGTTAGATCCTTTGATCTACTCTTGCATGTTGTGTCTAGAATGTGTTATTGAATGGTGATGAATTTCGGATGTCTAGAGCGTGAAAAACCGAAGTTTTAAGGGCGTTGTTTTGAAGTAGTAAAGCTGTTCTCGAGTAAACAGTCTGACCCAGAATGTTGTAGTGGCTTGCATGCGATGTTTGAGTCAGATTTTGACTTTTCCTTCTTCACAAAGGTTGTAG
The DNA here is from genome assembly GCA_017140185.1 of Eucalyptus polyanthemos subsp. polyanthemos. Classification (NCBI taxonomy): domain Eukaryota; kingdom Viridiplantae; phylum Streptophyta; class Magnoliopsida; order Myrtales; family Myrtaceae; genus Eucalyptus; species Eucalyptus polyanthemos. Next base: position 49,981,359 of record CM029461.1, on the reverse strand, counting down.
ATAACATATTAAAGTATATCATACTAAAATTTGAGGTAAAATGGTTGAGATTTGAGAGGTGAAACCCTCCCTCTACGAAAATGTTAGATCTGAAGCTGTTTTGTTGACCTCTTGGTGATTTTGGGTGTTGCATGTCACTTTTTACTGAACATTTCATTTCGACTCCGTCACGAAAGTTGTAGAGAAAATATTGAAAGCTAACATACTCAAATTTCAGATAAAATGAACAAGTATAGCCTAGTGAAACGATATTTATTTTGAAGACGTTAGATCTGGAAATGTTGTACTGAGCTCCAGTGACTTTGTGGATTATAAAGTGATCTTCCTTTGAAAATCTCACCTTGATCTCTTAAAAAAAGTTGTAAAGGTCATCTGGAGGATTAACATATAAAAAATTTAGAGAAATCCAACAAGAATAGGTAGGTGAATTCGTGGTTTTTCGAAGGGTGTTGAATCTAGAAATTTCGGTATTGAAACAGAAGCTTCAACCGTCTATATAAAATCATCTAGAACGAATTTGACTTTAGTTATTTATGAAAAACCTACCTTAGGATCTTGACTACAAAATATTCAAATTTCATAAATTTTGAAGGTCTTTTGGGTATTAAGTCGGAAATATTTCAAAAGCCCTGTAATCTGACGTGTTCGGACTTAATCAGTTTAAATGCATGGGTCATATCATTTTATATGAAACTCTTTTGGAAATTTTTTGTTCATAAATTATTTTTATTTATGTCTTCCCTACAACATATTCCAATTTCATAATTTTTGAAGTTCATTTTCCTATTTAACAAAATTTTTTTCGAAAACTGTGCAAGTTAAGTGATTATGATAATGGTGCTGTGATGTTCAGTCTATACCGTATGATATGAGGATCTTTTGGTGTAGTGTCCTGTATGAAATATCTGTCATTATGTCTTGACTACCACATGCTCAAATTTCATAATTTTTAAAGGCCATTTAGGTATTTAATGGAAATATTTTCTAAAACTGTGCAAGCTGGATTGTGCGAATTGCAAAAGCTGAAGTCTATGACTATTCTGTTTTGGATGAGCCCCATTATTTATATTGATTGAGGTGATTGAATCTTGCTGAGCATGTGATGATATTTGGCATCGCATATAGGATCAAATGCTGAATTTGACTTTGTTGCCATTACATCATGTGCCATGTTGATTGTGAGACATAAATTGGCGAATGTGAATTATGATGAATGAGGAAACTGTTGGAGGTGAGCCGTTAATGCCCTTGAAGTGTCAGGATGCCCGGGATGGGGGGTGCCGGATGCCCGGTTGTATTGAGATACATACCCGGATGTCTTCGGGAGTTTCGAGATGCCTAGAATGGTTGGGTGCCGGAAGCCTCGGAGGTTTGTGCCCGGGGAATGCCTCGTGATGCCACTTGGGATGCGAGATGCCCGGAATGTGGGGATGCCGGATGCTCGGTGATGAGCGCCGGAGGTTTTCTCGCGATGCCTGGATTGGGGTGCAAGGGATCAAATGTGGGATGCAATTTGGTCCCGGTAAAGAAAGATGTGGTGATCAAATTGAAAGATAAAAAGTGGAAATTGAATCATGCACATGTGGTATGATTGCATATGCATGGCTATGATATGATGATGATGAGTGCATGGTTGTGTGTGCACCTATAGCATGATGGTACATGTATGATATGATGGTGATGAGTACATGAGGATGTATGTACATATGGTATGATGACATATGCATGGCTTCTGTGACATCCTGAAATTCGAGTCCTCTGAGGAATGAATGGATGTGAATTTCGTCAATGCATTGTTGGTTGATCTCACTCGGAATTGATCACTCCTGAGATACTGACCTTGAGGGGAAAGGCTAATGAGGACAGAACTCGTACGACTAAAGGACTCGACTTGGGAAAACGACTTGACCGTGAGATTTACGTGAGGACGATCCTGTAGATAGGTAGGCCGATTCTAAGGACGACTAAAAGTCGATTCGTGGATAGAACATAATGGAACGTCGGGTGATTCCGTTTACTGTTATCGAATCCACGAACGACCCCATGTCAATCCTCAGTAATCGGGTACTTTGAAATAAGAATCTATCCCCCGTAATTTCATGCAGTCAAGGACGTCCATGCGTCGAGATGTCTTGAACGTGGTTTGGCACTAGTCGGTCACGCGTGAATCCTCACAAGCCACCCGTCAGTCTGAGTTGTAATCGAAATGGTATTTGGCGAAATTGACATGGCAAGAGAACTTAGGATTGGACTTGAATTATCGGGAATGTCGGGACGGACTTTGGATGAAGCTACATCAAACAGTCGACAGAGCCAGTGAAGCCGAGCAATTGAAAAAGGGATTTTCGGACCGAGGAAGCAAGCCTGTGAGGAAGTGGGCCGAGCCAAGCCAATGTGGGCCTTAGGCCCAAGGTGGGACAGCCACCATAGTGGGCCTAAGCCAAGCAAATGAGTCCATTGGGCCTAAACCAACTATTCATCTTCTAAGCCCATGGGCCAATTCTTGGCCATTTCAAGCCCATTCCTATTCATGGCCAAGCCCAATCCTTAGGCCCATCCACCAATTTCAGCCCAAGGTCAGATGAGTAATTTGTGCAAGGTGGAAATGACCTAAATGCCCCTAAAAGCATGTGGATAAGGCAAATGAAGAGAGAGAAGATGATGTCACTTTGTATGGGGAATTGAAGTGGCCATTTAATGGCCTTAATGAGGTGTGACACCAGCCCTCACATCTCTCTCTCTCTCCCCCATTCGGCCTCCAAGCGGACGAGCTCCTCTCTTTCTCGTTTTCCCTCTCCTTCAGTTTCTGCTCCAGCTGACCCTTCGTCAAAGAATCGAGTCAAAAGTGGTCTTCCCGGATGAATCAGCCAACGAGCCACATATCACCGTGACCGGGAGAGACAGACCGTTCCAACGAGTCCGATTTCGTTCCGAACGGAGCCGCTGGTCGGCCTGGGAGCCGCCGTGAAGGAACCGGTCGCTGGTCCGTCGGTCCGCCTGCAGCCTGCACTGTTTCGCGTTTTCGGCCATTTTTCTCCCATTCCGATCCTTCCTTTGCTCATCCCAACCTCCAGCAAAACTCCCAAGACCACTGGGTGTCACCGGTTGCCAGCCACCCCCCTCGCCGGAGCTCCGGCCAAGCCGTTCAACTCAGTTTCTCCTCCGGCAGGGCTGTTTTTCAGTGTTTTCAGTGGGAGTCCGAGCTGTGGTTGCTGTGTTGAGCTTGGGATCGCCTTGGATCGTCGTTGTTGAGGTCCCGGTGCGTAGCCACCGTCGTCGCCGCCGCGTCGGTGTCTCCGGCCTGCTTAACGGGTGAGTTTAGCTCCTAATCCTTCGATTAGTGCCTAAACTTGCTTAGGGTTGGTTTAGTTAGATTTAATTCTAGTTTAAGTGATTTAATTAAGTTGTATTAGCCCTAAGATAGGTGGTTAGATGGATGGATTAGATTAGTCTAGCTTAATCTTGCTTTATTTTGCTTAATGTGGTTTATGTGGTTAATTAAGTATGCTTGGCTTTAATTAATTGATGGTTGCTTTAATTAATGTTTTTAATGATTTCTGAATTTAATTTATAGTTTATTAAATTCTGGGAATTTACTGTTCATGCGACACTATTCATGAATTACTGTTCACGAGGTACTGTTCGCGATTTACTGTTCATTAGTACTGTTCACCGAGTACTGTTCACGAGCACTGTTCATCTCGAATGCGAAAAATGTCTAAAATTCATGTGTGTTGATTTTATGAAGTGAATGGATGTGTAAATGCATGGGCATCCGAATGAATTGAGTTATGATTTGTATAATTGTGAGATGATTGTGAAATATAGGTATTTTAAATTGAGAATACTGGGCGTCGGTTTACAACGCCAGAAATGTGTATAGTGGATCCATGGTAGGTTATACATCACCTCGGAGAAGGCACGTGGGCTCGGTGAGTTGGTCTATCACCTAGGAGAATGCACGTGGGCTCGGTGATTAAGTATGGCATCTTGAAAGAGACACGTGGGCTCGGTAATTTGATGCATCACCTCGGAGAATGCACGTGGTCTCAATGAGTATATTTGGCATCTTAAAGAGACACGTGGGCTCGGTGACTTGATGCATCGCCTTGGAGAATGCACGTGGGCTCACTAATTAAGTTTGGCATCTTAAAGAGACACGTGGGCTCGGTGACTTGATGCATCGCCTTGGAGAATGCACGTGGGCTCACTAATTTAGTATGACATCTTAAAGAGACACGTGGGCTCGGTGACCTGGTGCATCACCTTGGAGAATGCACGTGGGCTCTATGAATAAGTATGTCGTCTTGAAGAATGCATGTAGGCTCGACGACTAGATATTCCATCATGAGAGAAATGTATGGTATCAATTAAGTAACCGAGGCAAGGTCAAGTTGACATGTAATCGACTGAGTCGATTGATCGATAGCTCGATTTGAATCGATGTATTGATGTGTGAAATTGTTATATGCATTAATTATATGCGTGAGTGAATCACATCGTTTATGGCACACACGCATGAATCGATAACGTGCAGAGTGTGGCAATGGCCAGGTGAGATTGCTTGTGACGCGACTCGTATGTGATTGATGAAATGTATCAGCTAATGGCCATGTGCTTTGTGTGTATCATGCTGAGTGATATCGTGCAGGGTATGGCATACCAGGTAAGGTTGTATGCGAATCGACTGTTGGTTGTTCCTTGTGGTGGGGTAGTTTTTGATAGATACCCCGAGTTGAGTTGGTGTACTAACCGGGGCTTAGGGGTGGAACTCACTGAGATTTATATCTCACTGGTTATTGAATAACCATTTTCAGGTCCCTAGTGTGAAGAGCTAGGAGCTTGAAGCGGAAGGGTCAGGAGCATAGGTGGCTCAGTAGTTCTTTTTGACATAGACCTTTTGTATAAGCTTGAGGTGTTTATGAATGTGTATTTTGATTTGGAAATTGTTGTCCTGCTTTTCTATCCCATGTTTGTTGAGGTCAGGGGATTAGTAATTCGCTTCCGCATGTGCAATGATAATGAAGGGTCGGCGACGAGACCTGGGAACGTCGCAAAATTCTATCGACCACCGAGGGATGTGCGCGCGCTCGAGGCTCGGGGCGTGACAGCTTCAAGGTAAGTTATGCTTGGATTCATGAATGATACGTATTATGCTATGATGTGGTGATTGTATTGTGTGATGCATTAAGTAGTTTATTAGATCTTTTACCTGCTGAGTGGCTGTACTCACCCCTTCGGGGGCCAACATTTCAGATTAGAAAGATGCCACTCCCTACTGTCACGCTGGGTACCTTCTATGACCTCCCATCTGATGTGGAGGTAGAGTGTTCGGAGATATATTGCATTACCATCCCTAGTCTGATGTTTGTGCGAGTTTGCGTGCTGGTCATGTACGATGTGGGCCTGGCTGAGGGCCCGGTCATTCAGGAGTTTTTTTCGGTTCACGTCCGCTAAGATGGAGTGATTCGGGGGATGTTGACGCCACCACAGACTAGCGCACCAGGATGGGTGTGATAGCCGCGTGAGGGGTAAAGAGCTGACTTTTTTTAGAGTAGCCGACACTTGTAGATGGGGGATGACACACAATCGATATAGGGGTCGAGAGACCTTTTGGGTTATGGCCAAGCATAGTTAAAAGTCTTGGCTTTTCTTTTTGGATGTACTGACCCGAGAAACCCATCATGAAAATATGTAAATAAAAAGTGGTTCGGCCTTATCTTTTCATATGATGTGTAGTTGGTGTGCATTGCATTATGGTTATTGGAAAGAGAGATTGTGAGACTCAATTATGCTTCTGCTAATAAGTTGCGCTGGGACCGTTTTCAAAAAAAAAAAAAAAGCCTATAAAATGCGATGCTTTTACTAAGAGATGTAACTAGTGGAGCAATAGGTATCGTTTGGCGACCTAAGGTGTTTTCGGGGTGCCACAACAAATGTCAGAATTACTTGCGTAACTTTCCAGTTTTTTCCTCAGTGTTCCATAACTACAAAAATCTTTGGATCCAATCTCCCCAATAAGGACTTGATAATTAGGTGGGACATCATGACTCAGATTTCTCAACTTCGTATCATTCCTGGAAAGGTCTTAGGTATAAGGACCAATTATTTGAGTTTGTCAATATTCAGAGACTCTTTTCCATTCAGATGAGTTTATTAGATCCAATCATGCAAAAAATGTTAGAATCATGTTTAGAATCCCATTCTAAATTCGCTCAAAAGTGTTCTCATCCTTTATGGAAAAATCAAAATTCTTTGTTCATCTTCCTTTAAAAAAGAATGAAAACATCAATTCAACCAAGGTGAGTCACATGGGAATGAAGCCAGAACACTTGGCTTTGGCTCAAAGGGAATATTCAAAACTATTGCAACAAGGTCTTATTGAAATTTCCAACTCTCAATAGTCTTGTGAAGCCTTTTATGTCAATAAGCGTGCCGAGCAAAACCGGGGAAAAATGAGACTGGTAATCAACTATCAACCTCTCAACATTTTTCTCCAAGATGATAAATTCTCTTTACCCTCCAGAGACTCCCTCTTTGCTGGTTTCACCAAGGCCTACATCTATTCCAAAGTCGACCTCAAAGTTGGATTTTGACAATTGGGCATCCATCTTAAAGATAGATCCAAAATAGGATTCTATATTCCAAACCAACACTTCCAATGGAAAGTTCTTCATTTTTGCCTAAAGGTAGTAACATCCCTCTTCCAAAAGGCCATGTGTCGAATCTTCCAACCAATTCTGTCAAGTGTAGCAATTTACATTGACGACATCCTACTCTACAGTCCTAATAAGCAGTCACATTGTTAACTTCTTGAACAATTTACAGAAATCGTGAGGAAGCATGGCATTATGCTTTCCCAAATGAAATTGAATGTTGCTCGGACATAAATTGAATTTCTTAGTATGCACCTCAACAAAGGTACATACTACCCAGGGCCACATATTGCTTAGGAATTGTTGAAGTTTCCTGAAGAAAACTTCACGACAAAACAAGTTCAGCAATTTCTTGAGATAATTAATTATCTCAGGGATTTCGTTCCAAATATTGCAAAGCAGCTGATTCCACTTCAGTCAATGCTGAAGAAGCATCCCCTACCTTGGGGAAAAACTCAGACTAAAGCAGTCGATGAGCTTAAGGAGATCATGCAAAATCTCCCACCATTGCAAATACCATCAACAGGAAAAAGAATTCTCCAAACTAACGCTAGTGATGAATATTGGGCAGCAATCCTGCTTGAAGAAATTGATGGTAAGAGACACCATTGTGCTCACAAAAGTGAAAAATTTTCCCAAGCTGAGATGCATTAGCATTCCACCTTCAAAGAAATCCTAGCAGTAAAAAATGGAATCAAGAAATTTGAATTCCATCTCATCGGCCATCATTTCCTAGTAGAATTATGGCATCTTTCCCATAGATGACCAAGTTCAGACAGAAGTAAATCCCAAATTTTCAACTGCTTCGATGGGCTGAATAGTTTTCAAAATACTCTTTTGAAACCAAACATATTCCTGGAAAGAAGAATGCGCTTGCTAACTTCTTGTCAAGGTCGAAAGTACCAATCAACATGTACATCAAGAGATCTGCTTTCCATATGCTCAATTATGGAGTAAAATACAAGATTGAAAAGATCAAAGATTTGCCAAATTGGAAATATCCCCAGGAGATTATTGAACAAATCCAGCATGACAGTCTAACTAAGAATATGGATAGTCTCATGTGGCAATGCCATACTAAACTATTTTGACTCAATGGAGGTTCGATCATTTATCCTTTTAGGTTAAACTCAAACTATCCATTCATGCATCTCCTTATCTGGAAGGAATATGATTTTACCGATCAACTCAAGACATTATTATGGTACTTAACCAATAAGTACTTAATAGCTGTTGAAATTCCAACCAGAAGATTCATTGCCAACCTCACAAGGATATTCTTACTTGGCAGAGGTAATCTTGAAAGAGAAAGTGATAAGAATCTCTTAGACTTTCTCAATTAGTTCTATCCTCCTATTCACTAGAAATACCTCTTAGAGAAAGAACTAAGAACCATGATACCAAATCTTGAAGTCCATGCCATCTTGTTTTTCGACGTCCATGGCATTTTTTCTGAAATAATGGTAACATAATTAATGCCCCACAGATTATAGGAATCACATCCTATAAACCTCACTTGGACAACAGAGAAGCTCGAATTCACGAATCTTATCTAGGACCTGTTGGATGTTGTGAACACCAGTACCGAGAACTGCAAAGAATTTTATGTCAAGAAAACAAAACCATTCTTGAAGACGTATGGAACTATAATATACCCACTGCATTGGATCATTATGACCTAGGATCAGAAGCTAAAGAAGCACTCAAAGATTTCAGACAAGCTGCGTCATCCTAGGAACATGAAATGACAGATCCAGATGACATTGTCCAATCAACCCAGGACCCTTATGTTAGATGGAGAGGTCCTCTTTCTCAAGATCCCTATGATCAAGGACCCTTTATCCTTATCCCAATGCATGAACACATCCTTCTATGCACAACCATCTAATTGGCCTCAGCCAAGCATTCCTATCAACACTACAGAAGATGACAATACAAACTGGGAACAAGAAGAAGCATCACACTGAGTACATGAAGAAGCATCCTCATCATACCAGCCAAATCAGATTCTCTCACCAGATAATCTTAAAGCTCTTGAATAGAAATATGAAGAACATCTTTTTGCAACAATGCATAGCTCAGATGATTCGAACTTTCACTACAATGCTTGTGACGGATGGGATCGCTGAAAAGCCGTTGTCCGTACAATTTCACTATAGCAAGTTATTGTTCACTTTTACTATAGCACTAGGTTATGAAAGGTATTGTTCACAGTACAGTTACTATTCATAGCGTGCTAATAATTCCCTCCCAGAAGTTTCCAGTGCCTTTATTTTATTTTCGGATCTGTGAGCCTGGTCCTTATATATTTGTGACCTCTTATTGTCTATATAAGGCAAGGAGGGTGTATTATGTTGGGCAGAGTCCCTCGAAGTAAAGTGAGTGCTTTGTGAAAAACCTTTCTATGGTTTTCTAAACTCCTTTTCTTCTCCAGCCTGGTAGGATCCTCCGAGAAATGCAGCTCGTGTATATTAGAAACATTTCCATCCTGATATCTCTGAGTGTCTCTAGGCTCTGACATCTCTAGTTTTCTACTAAAAAGCTGTCCCTAAAAGGCTTGAACAGGAATTGTTCACCCACTGTGGGAAGGCATACTTGTAGAAAATTGATTTCGTCTTCCCTAGTTCTAACTCTAAGCCCATTCATGGTATCAGAGCATCATGTTTATTACTACAAAGACCAGTATGGTCATTGTTTTTGGGATCCTTTTTGTTAATGCTCTTATTGTATAAATTCTCCTGATGAGGTAGACCCATTTGCAAAACCTCCACCTCGAATGAAGCACAAATGGCCAAAAGATCCAATGTACCATAGGTACTTGAACGGAGATCCTTCCATTAATATTCTTGGTGAGTGTGATAAATTTCAGTTTATGGTTTCTTATGCACCAATTTCACCACCAGAGTTCAATGTTCATCCCTCTATATCACCAGATCCACCATCACTTCCTCATAAAAACCAGCCATATCTCCGTTTTATAAGCCTACTGTAAAATGGGCAAAGAAACATTCCTACTCAATTGAGGTCCCAATAGAAACACAACCTAGCTCTTTCATCGTCATGATCCAAGAAACAGACTTTCCCCCTCTTGTTATGGAAAATTCCAAACTCTCATTTCTTGCTCCAGAAGAGTTTATTGATTCACAATACAGATATAGGCATGTCCCTAAGATACCTACCCCAACTGATGTGGATGAGCATGGAAAACAGAAAATAACTCTTGTTGCTGAAGCAATCCTAAATTGACAATCGGAGACTCTTCTAGCACATAACAATACTTTCAAAGCAATTGATTCCAAGATTTGAAATATGCAACAAGACTTGCGAAGATATGATGAAACCACCAAGAAGATGCTTTCAGATTTCTAGAAGAGGCTTCATGCCTTGGAATCTAGACAACATTTGGGGTATCATCATCTTGAAAGTTCTAAGGAAAAAATAGAAAAGCTCAAAAGGCAGATCCAGATCCTTAAAGAAGGAAGACTCACTCCATTTCCGACCACTTTGAGAACCGAATCTCTCCTTCCTTCACCACCTCAGACATTTATCTTTGCTAGTATCACATATATTCTTGTCAAATAGGATAAGACAGATGTGGCTGAGATGCAAAATCGTCTCAAGGAACTGGATTGAATAAGGAAGAAAAAAGGAAAGGAGAAAAGGCCCGAAGAATCTTCACTTGTTATAAGAGAAAGGCCGGATCAATTGATGCTGTCAAATCCATTAGAATATTTCTTAAGAGATTTGAGTAATCAGGAACCCTAGCCTGATCCTGTTACTTCGCAACCTCTACTACAGATTGATCCTGTCATTCCGACAGACTAGGTTCTATTTCCAACAGTATCAACCTTTCAAAACATCTTTGATACTGAATCAGACTCGGTATCTCTTTCTTCTTCATCATCTTTTTCAATCCTTACCATTGATTCCTTTCCTATAGCACTAGTAAATTCATCAATATTTATGACCAATCCTCCAAACCATGTGTGGCATCCAAAAATTTAGACGATCCTTGGATATGTGACAGTCATGATCAATCGATGTGAGTATCGTCTATCATTTATGGGTGTTAATTCATATTTGTTTATTGGATTGATATGATATGTCTAGAAAATGGACCGATTAGCCGTGCAACAAGAGAAAAACTTTGGACTATGATTGAGTAATATTTTTCTAGTTACGAAGGGATGGAATTCGGTCCTACATGAGGAACATGCAAGCTGAAATTTAAGGATAAAATTTTGAGGAGTTTGATCGAACTTGAGAATCATGTACGTCTCTTCATTGTGTGATTCGACAAATAAGGAAAAGATGGCTTGCTACTTGATCAAATTTCTTTTCCATGCAAGAACTTTGGTTATGCAGTTGTATATGAAGCAATTGGATTATGAGAATGAAAAATTTATTTCTTTAAGAGAAATAATGAAATGCTTCATAATGGTGCAAAGATTATGGGTTATATGATAAAGTTTATGAGCCTTTTTATTTGGACTTTCTTTTGGCCCCAAAACTTTTGGGCTCAAGCAACCCATGGAGGCCCTAAAGCCGTCAACCGAAAGAAAGGGGGAGGGAGGAGAAGAGAATCGGACCAAGGGGGGCGGAGGAAGAAGCATGCCATTTTACACTTGTCCATAACCATCTTCCACTTGTCCTTCCCATGCAAAACCTCATGATTACTAGCTAATTAAGAAAACAAAAAGGAAAAGAAAGGGGCGGAATGAATGAGGGAATGACCGAGGGAGAGAGAGAGTGATCGAGAGGAAAGGGAGAGTGACCGAGAGAAAGAGAGAGTTGTGAGGGTGCATCAGTGAGGGGAAGAAGGAGACCAGCCCCACTGTGTGTGCGCCTGCTGCCACCATCGACGTTGCCTAATTTCGCTGTCGATCAAGCCGCACCCGAAGTCCTCAAGTTGCTGTTTTGCTTGCTGTGGTTGCATTGGACTTAAGGCAAGTGAAGTCCATTGATCTACATTATGCTTTGGTTGTGTGTGAATTGTAATAGATTTTGGAGATGGTTGAATTGTGATGCTGGATGCTGGAATTCAAACGAACATAAGTAGTTCTTTAGGACTAGCAAACTGTTTCACGGAAAAACAGCTTGACCTTTCGTGACTCCGTGAATTTTATGCAATTATCTAGTTGAAATCTGACTTTGTTTCCTTGATAAAAGTTGTATATGACATCTTGAGGAGTAACATAATAAAATTTTAGAAGAAACGGACAAGTATTGGTTGGTGAAACGATTTTTCTGTGTAAATGTTAATCCTGGAAACTGTTACAGAGGGTTAGGGAGAGTTATAGCGATTATAGATCTTGATCTACAATGAATTTGACTTAGAGGTCTTCACAAAAATTTTACCTCTAGGGCTTATCTATAACATATCCAAAATTCAGAATTTTCTGAGTTAATTTAGGGGTTATTCCGAAATTTTCATTAAAACTGCACATTCTGGTTTTTAAGCTGTTTTACTCCGACTTTGCTCAACTGATTTTAATTAGTGAAGTGCATTCTGTTTTGTTCGAAAACTGTTTTATTTCAAGAACAATTGAATTTCTTTATGAGTTGTGATGTCTTGAGTTGTTGTTTATACAATGGATGCAGTGACATTTAACATATTGTATGTCATCAAATGTTATTTTCAAAATGAGACATATACATGTATATATATCATGTTGTTGATGATACCGTCGGACAACTAAGTCAATGATGCCCCGGAAGTGTCGGGATGCCCATAGGGTCGAGTGAGTCGACGTAGATTGGATGCCTGGAGGTATGTGCCGGATGTCCTCGAGAGTGTCGAGATGCCCGAAGGTGTGTGCTGGATGCCCGAAGGTGTGTGTTGGAGGCCTTGTGACGCCAGTTGGGGTATGAGATGCCTGGAGGTGTGTGCCAAATGCCCGGAGGTGTGTGCCGGAAGTCTCGCGATGCCAAGATTGGATGCGAAAGCCCAGAGGGATGCAAACACTGGTCCCTGGGGAAAATGAGATCTTTTTAAATATCAAAATGGGAAATGAATTGTGTACATGTTTGTGCATATGGCATGGTACACGAGTTGTCTATGAATTTTGAGTTTGTATTATTTGGCATTGAAAATGTGGTTATTAAGGTATGGGATGAACCTTATGGATTTATATGCATGGTTGCATAGATGTTATGTGCATGAAATCTTTGTTGTCTTGCTTGTTACATTGTGTAGTTTGGTGGATCTTTTGGAGACTAACATTTCAGACTAGGAAATATGTCTTTGTCGCCAGTCACCCCCAGTACTTTCTATGGTATACCAACCGATGTCGACTGCGAGTGTACGGAGCATCATCACTCCGGGATACAGGGGTTAGTTTTTGTTTGTGCGGGTTCTGGTTTTGTACAACATTGGATCATCCACTGGCCCTGTCATTTAGGAGTTTTTGTCTATGCATATCTGCCGCAATGGGATTTTATGCTGGGGATGCTGCCGCCACCATTGGCTGACAGACCGGGCTAGGTGTGACTGAGTGTGATGGATGGAAGATGAAGCTTTTTGGACCACTGACATTGAATGATGGACTAATATACATGTTTGATGTGGAGTCAGGTACTTTTGGTTATAGCCGATCTTAGAAAAGCCTTGGCCTTTTAATGTACTGACTCATGATGTCCATCAAGTTATGTAAATAAAAGTGTTCGGCTCTAACTTATATAAGATGTGTAGTTGGTGTACATTTCATTATTTTGTTTGAGTTTGGGATAGGAAGATTTTGATTATGCTTCCGTTATATGAACTGCGCTGGGACCGATCTAAATGATATAAACCCCCAGGACTTATGGACCCATTATTATTCTATGGTATTGGAGTGATATATTATTAGGTCATGTGAAAGGTAAGCAAATTGTGGTGACCCTAATGAATCGGGGGCCGTTTCGGGGGTGCCACACCATGACATGGAATCAAACCCTTCTAAGCCAGAGGTTGTCCAACCAAACAATCCCTCTTAGAATGTGTCCACTTCATCAAAACAGTTTTTCACTATTGATGACATTCCTTATCACAAATGGCCAGAAAGACTTGAAGAGTTTCATACTTGGCTAAATACCCAAGCCATTACCAACTAGGACAAGTATGATGTCATTTTCAATTTTGTCATAAGGTTCATAGGAAGCCTTAAACTTTGGTGGCAATATGTAGGAGAACAAGACCAACTTCACTTTATGCTCTTATCAAATTTTGGTCATGCCATTACTCTTCTATATCATTTCTTTGTGGGAAAACCCGTTGACCTCATAGAGCTTAAGAGAAGAGAATTTTTCGAAAGAAGATGATGTTCTCTTTAGAAAAAACACATTGATAAGCATTATTGTGAAATGCTTAAGCTCTTCTATCAAATTGGAGCTTATCCAAACTTGAAGCATGTCTTCTGAACCTCCATTCCTAAAGAATTATCTCAAATAGTGGAGAAAAACCTTTCTTTCCAAACAAATGAGGATCCAGGATGTCCCATTGGGAGAATTCCAACAAGAAATTCATTTGTGCCTAGAAAAATTGTGTATAAAGCGTCAAATGATTCAGACTTATGTCTATGTAAAAAGAGAGCTTGATAGAGTCTATTCTCGCTAGAAGCTAAAGATCAAATACTCCAAAAAAGATTGTGATGGTTCTTGTGGCAAATCCTCCAAAAAAAAGAAGCATTTCAAGAAGCTCTGGATAAACAACTCCTGTCATGTCTCGATCCTCAGGCACGCACACATCCCTTACCTTTGGTCGATTTTAAAGTGCGATATCCCAGGACTAAGTATCACCGACTCTTTCTGTTTATTATGCACACGGAAGCAGTTATAAATCTCCAGATAATAAAACAATGAGATAGAAAAGCATGCCATATTTTTCATATTAAAATTCAAAACCACACTTTTATTAACAGCACAACTCATAGAATATTTATAATACTATTTACAACATACTTGTCTCACACCTATCTACACTAAGATAGGGTTCACAAAAGGGATGGGATCTCAATCCACATCCGGTTTGTACTCAAGATCCCTTTTCTGGATCATCTTCTTCAAAAAAAAAAAAAAAATCTTTCTTCTCCTTAGGTTCCTCCTCCTCGGCTCCTCCTCAAGGTCCTGAAATGGTTATTCAATAACAAATGAGACCATATCTCAGCGAGTTCTACCCCAATAAGACTCAATTAGGGAGTCAATACACCACACGATTGCCTAAACATAGCTCGAGTCAGAGGACTTACCTTGGCCTCAGATCCCATCTGCATATTAGCACAGATCAAATAGGCACCCAAGCAATCACATCACATATAAAGTATCAATCAAATCGACCTAGTCAATTACATATCAACAAGACTACTCATCGATCATTTCCATTCAATCAATCAATTCACAACATCAGATCAAAGTAATAATCAATCGACTTAATCGATTACATGTTATCACGACCCATGCTTGGTCAGCACATTCAATACTATCTATAAAATCTTATTAAATCAGGACTGCTCGCCCAAAGCTGATAGAGTAGGGCCCCCAAGCCAATTTAGTATACTATATATGCTCACCCAAAGTTGATAATAAAGTATCCTGCTCACCCAAAGCTGACATATCACCTGTAGGTTGATATAGTATACTGGTATACTGCTCACCTAAAGCTAACATATTGCCCGTAGGTCGATATAGTATACCGGTATATTGCTCACTCAAAGCTGCATATCGCCCGAAGGTCGATATAGTATACCATCTCCATCGTCCAATATTCCTATTAATTTTATCATAGCCAATAGAAATAGCTGTGTATGGGTACACGATCGGCTTTAGCCAAAATGCTATAATTTCCTTTTTCATAATTCCCACCATTCTCTATAGTCCACAAAATATTTCGGCATTATCAACCGATGCTCGGTTATTTTTCAATTGATTTTCCAAAGTTATTTAATTTAGGAATAAATCCTAAAATCACTTATAAATCAATTTAGCACAAAATCAAGCTCAATTAAATAAACGGACTATACTACAACAATCAGTACGAAATTTTGGTCGCGGCTATCTCAACCTTAATTTCCGAAAATAATTAATTAATTAATTAATTTCAAAAATTAATTAATAAGTATTAAAATTCAATTTAGCTCAAAATAAAGCCCAATTAAATAAACGGACTGCACCACGATCATCAAGCATAAAATTCCAGTCAATGGCCACCCCAGTTGAATTTCTGGAAAATAAAAAATTAATTAAAATAATTTCGAAAAATAATATTTAATTACTAAAAATTCCACTTAGGCCCAAATTGCCAAATTGAAGCCTAAAAAGGGTCGGGAAAAATCCCAAGCTACCTTCAATAAATAGTAGACCACATCTACATGCTAATTGCTCCATCAAATTATCTAATTCGCATCACAATTGACTAACAAACACTAATCTATATTAACTTAACCACCTAAACCTAATTAATTAAAACTAAACAACCCTTAAGTATAATTAATCCACCAAGCAAGGATTAGTAAGATTACTCACCGGAATCGCACGCATATTGGATCAATCCGATAGGGGCGATGTGAGGAACAATACTTCCTAAAGCGACTCTCAGGATCGGGGCCCGAAAACGGCCCAAAGTGGGCCTTGAACAGGGTCGGAGACCCACTTTTCCAGCCGCTGTTCTAGGCTGGATGGAGCTGTCCCGGCGGCTAAAACGACGAAGCAAGGTTGGTGAAGGGTGAGTGAGACTCTGGGAAGGCCGTGTGGTGGCTAGGCAGAGTTGGGCAGCGGCCAGAGGTAGTTAAACGTGGTTGAATAGAGGCGGAACAGGGCTGGGGTTGCACGGCGGGACAACAGACGCGGGCATGAGGCGATGGAGGGCACGGCGTCACGCAGGCAGAGCAGACAGCGGCCCGGTGTGGCTACGATAGCGACAGCAGCTCTGGTCTTCAAGTGAGTCGCTTCGTTCTGCTGTCTTCAGTTCCGCTTCTGCTTCACACGAACAAGAGAGGAAAGAATGAGTGTCGAGAGAGAGAGAGAGAGAGAGAGAGAGAGACAGACAGAGACAGAGAGAAGAAGAAGAAGAAGAAGATAAGAGAGAAAGAAGTTTGAAAAGTCAAAGAAGAAAAGCAAAGTGGAAGCTAGCCAAGCATTCGGTGGAAGGGGGGCAATTCGCACAAGGGAAAAGAGAGAGGGGAGAGAGAGAAAAAGAAAAAGAAAGAAAGGAAGAGGGAGAGAGAAACTTGGTCCCCACTAGCACTTTGCATCCAATTTCCTCTTGAATTTCCTCTTGATATCTCCATTATCAAATTGATTATTTTTCTTATTCAAAAATCCCCCATGCTTCTCAATTTCACAATTAGAAATAATCCCCGGCTTCAATTGAACGAAAATGGCCACATGACAACTTTTTTCCAAAAAGTGTCGGGTGTCAAAAAAATCTTCTGAGACTGAGTCGATACTCTTAAAATTTATTGTGACATGACAAAATCTTCAATTTCTGAAATTGGACTCGAACTGGCGGTTAATTTCTATTTGGCGCGTTTTTAGCATAACCTAAGCTACTAAGTAACTTTTAGATATTTTTAAGTGCAAGTGACCCATGGTCGATTTTCTTCGAGCCACTATGAACCCACTCAACTTATTGGTGACTTTTGATTGTCGTTAAAATCCTGAGAACCTAAATACAGACACAAGGTACCAAAATAATAAGAAAATCAGTCTAGTGCCGATCAACATGAATTTTCTAATTTAGTGGTGTCACCCACAATTAGCCACACATCTCTATCGATCCAGTCTATCTCTGATTTCAAATCGATTTTTAATTGTGTTGTAATAGCCTCTAAAGATAAATACGGTCGAGAAGCCGATTCCTGATCGAATTCTCAAGTCTATTGTCTTAAAATTCCTAATAATTTCTCCAGATAATCTAGTTATCTCAAGAATGATCAGTTATGAGAATAACCATATAGACACGTCAATAAAACGTCTGATTCATTCAAAAGAAAACAAAATTGAAAATTTGGGATGTCACAACTCCAGACATGACTCTAAAAATTTCCAAAAAAAGAAGAAAGGGCAATACATACGCAAAAGGAAAGATCGCTTAGGCCACAAAAAGTCAAATCAATGCTTTATCTACAATCAAAAAGGACATTTTGCCAAAAATGGTCCCCAAGCAAAAAAAAATCAAAATTGTCTCGATACATCATATAGAGAATGAAACTGGTATTTCTCTTAAAAATGATGATATCGAATCTCTATTTTCTATGGATGAAGAATCATTTGAACAAACTCTTTGTGTTATCCCTTGTTACCAAACTCCTAGTGAAACTTATTCGAATTCAGATTTTGAAGATACTTTCCACATATCTCTTACTCCTTCAAAAGAAAGCACTAGCATATTTTTGAGCCAAACTCATTGCCCTCATTTCCTTGGGAAAATATTCACTTCAAAGTTTGTCAAGTCCATCATTGTTATTGCTCTCATAGACAATGGAGCATCTTCTTCAATCTTAGACACTAAATTTCTTCCTAAAGAATATTAGACTTCCTGTGTTCAATATTCCAACTTTGCTTCGGGAGATACTTTTTCTACAAATGTAAGAACCACTCTGATATCTATTCAATTTTTTCCACAGTGTTCTATAACTACAAAAATCTTTGGCTCTAGTTTTCTCAACAAAGATTTGATCATTGGTTGGGATATCATGACACAAATTTCTCAACTTCGCATTATTCCTGGAAAATGTCTTAAGTATAAAAATCAATTTTCTGAATTTGTTAATATTTAAAGATTTTTTTTCCATTCAAATGAGTCTGTTAGATCCTATTATGCAAAAGTTGTTGGAATCCTATTCGGAATCTCATTCTGAATTCGCTCAAAAGTGTTCCCATCCTTTATGGAAGAATCCAAAATTCTTCATTCGCCTCCATTTCAAGAAGAATGAAGATATCAATCCAACCAAGGTGAGCCACATTTGAATGAACCCATAACACTTAATTTTAGCTTAAAGAGAATGCTCGAAACTATTGTGACAAGACCTTATTGAAACTTCCAATTCTCAATGGGCTTGTGAAGCCTTTTATGTCAATAAGTGTGCCGAGCAAAACAGAGGAAATATGAGATTGGTAATTAATTACCAACCTCTTAACATTTTCCTCCAAGATGACAAATTCCCTTTACTCTTCAGAAACTCTTTTTTTGCTAGATTATCCAAGGCTCAAATCTACTCCAAATTTGATCTCAAAGCCAGATTTTGGCAATTGGGCATTCATTTTGAAAACAGACCCAAGACGGGATTTTGTATCCTAAACCAATATTTTCAATGGAAAGTTTTTCCTTTTGGCCTAAAAGTTGCACCATCTCTCTTCCAAAAGGCCCTGTGTCGAATCTTCCAACCAATTATGTCAAGCGCAACAGTGTACATAGATGACATTCTGCTCTATAGTGATGAGCAATCACACTGCCCACTTCTTGAACAATTTGCTAAAATTGTGAGAAAACATGGGATTGTGCTTTCTTAAAGAAAAATGAACATTGCTTAGACAAAAATTGAATTTTTTGATATGCACCTTAACAAATGTACATACTATCCAGGATAACACCTTGCTCAGGAATTGTTGAAATTTCCTAAAGAAAACTTCACAATAAAGCAAGTTCAGCAATTTATTGGGAAAATTAATTATCTCAGCGACTTTGTTCCAAATTTTGCAAAGCTGCTGATTCCATTACAGACAATGTTAAATAAACATCCCCCACCTTGTGGAATATCTCAGACTAAAGCAGTTGCTGAACTTAAGGAGATTATGCAGACTCTTCCTCAATTGCAAATCCTATCAACTGGAAAGAGAATTCTCCATATTGACGCTAGTGATGAATACTAGACCACCATCCTGTTCAAAGAAATTGATGGTAAGAGGCATTTGTGTGCCTATAAAAGTAAAAAACTTTTACAAGTTGAAATGCATTATCATTTCACTTTTAAAGGAATCTTGGCAGTAAAAAATGGGATAAAAAAGTTCGAATTCCATCTCATTGGCCATCATTTCCTGGTAGAATTAGATATGGAATCTTTCCCTCATATGACCAAATTCAAACAAAAGCAGGTTCCAAATTCTCAACTCGTTCGATGGGCTGAATGATTTTCAAAATACTCTTTTGAAACTAAACACATTGCCCGGAAAAAGAATGTGCTTGCTAATTTTTTGTCAAGACCAAAGGCACCAGCAGCAGAAATCAACATGTATATTATGAGGCATGCTTTTCATACTTTTCATCACAATGAAAAGTACAAAATTGAAAAGATCAAAGATTGGCCAAGCTAGCGATACCCCCAGGAAATCATTGAACAAATCCATAATGACAGTTTTACTGAACATTTGGATAAACTCATGTGGCAATGCCACATTGATCTGTTCAGACTTAATGGAGGTTCGATTCTTTATCCTTTTGATTTAAATGCAAATTATCCATTCATGCATCCTCTAATATAGAAGAAAGATGATTTCCTTGATCAACTTCGATGGTTATTATAGTACTTAACTAATAAGTGCTTAATAGCTATTGAAATTCTAACCAAAAGATTCATTACCAACCTCATCAGGATATTTAGACTCGGCAAAGGAAAAATTAAGAATGAGAGTGACAAAAACCTCTTAGATTTTTTTAATTGGTTTTATCCTCCAACTCACTAGAAATGACTCCTGCAGAAAGACTGAGAAACACACAACCAAACCTTGAGATTCATACTATTTTGTTCTTCTGACGAACATGGGCTTTTCTTACAAATAATGGCAACATTATCAATGCCCCCCTGAGTATAGGTACGTCATCCTATAAACCTGTTCCACTCAATGCAGAAGCTCGAGTTCACAAGTTCTATCCAGGACCTGTTGGTTGCTGTGAGCACCAATACCGAGAACTCTAGAGAATTTTGTGCCCAGAAAATAAAACCATTCCTAAATATGCATGGAATTATAATGTACCCACTACATGGGATCATTATGACCTAGCATCAGAAGCCAAGGATGCACTCAAAGAATTCAAACAAGCTACATCATCACAAGAGCATGAAATGGCAGACACAAATGACATTGCATAGTCCTCTCAAGACCCTTATGCTAAATGGGGAGGCCCTCTTTCCCGGGACCCCTATGATCAAGGACCTTTGTCCTTATCCCAAAACAAGGATACATCCCACTATGCACAGCCATCCAATTGGCTTCAGCCAAGCATTCCTGCCAACAGCATTCCTGACGACACTACATACTAGGAAAAAGAAGAAGCATCATCATCATATGCGTTGAACCAGATTCTCTCATTAGATGATCTTAAAGCTCTTGAACAAAAATATAATAAACATCTTCTAGCAACAGTGTACAGCTTAGATGACTCGAATTATGACTATAATGCTCGTGACAGACGAGACCACTAAATGTCAATACAATTTCACTGTAGCAGGTTACTATTTACTTTTTACTATAGCAGTAGGCTAGGGAAATCACTATTCACTGTTATTGTTCATACCATGCGAATAATTCCCTATCGAGATTTTCGGAAGCCTCTGTTTGTTTCAGGAACTGTGAGCTTGGTCCTTGTTTGTGTGTGATCTCTTATTACCTATAAAAGGCAATGAGGATGTATTGTAATGGACAGAGTCCCTTGAAGTAAATGAGTGTTTTGTGAAATCTTCTATGGCTTTCTAAACTCTTTCATATTCTCCAACCTGGTAGGATCCTCTGAGAAATGCAGCTCGGATAGTTAGAAATGTTACTATCCTAGTTCTATCTGGGTGTCTCTAGGTTCTAAATTAAGGGATGGAGTGATTTTCTGCTAAAAGGATGTCCCTGAAGGGCTTGAATGAGAGGTTCGCCTATTGTGGGAAGGCATACCTGTAGAAAACTGACTTCGTCCTCCCTGATTCGGAGTTTAGGTCCATTCAATGGTATCACCCTTCCGAGCCTCCTTTGGTGTCGCTGTAAACCCGAGTTGTGGTCATCGTCGCGCCGCCATCACCGTGGACCCGTTATCTCACTAAACCGGTGAGTTAACATCCTAAGCTCTAATTATGGGGTTAATTACTCTTAGGGGGATTAGTTTAGGATTAATTGAGATTAGCGAGATTTAGCTAGCTTGACTAGATTGGTTAGGATAATTTAGTTAGACCAATTAGGTGGTTAGATGGTTAGTTAGACTATTTAGTTAGCTTAATTAGTTAATGTAGTTAGTTAGTTAAATTAGATTAATTACTTTAAGTAGATTAGCCCAGCTTAGCTTATGTTAATTTAATTGAGTGTTATAATTTAAATATTTTGCAATTTATTTAATTAATTATTAATTAGCATAAATTATACCGGGACTGACTAGTTGTTAGAATTTCGTGTTGATTGTCATGGTTGTATTGGTTTGTGCAATTGGTTGTTAATTTATGCAATTGAGTGTTTGGTAATTTTTTGAATTATTATTTCAAAAATATGGAATTTTGGTATTTAATTAGAAAAATATCGAGTGTCGATTTTTGGCACCGAAAATGTTTTAATTACTATATAAAATCGTGGAATTTTAAAAAAGAGAGTATATCACGCTTTATGGTTTAATTTGACTGTGTGACCACGCACAATTATTTTACCAGGTGTTTTTAATATGAAAAAAAATATGCCAAGTACATTATTTGAAGTTGAGACATTTGAGTGCAAAGCACGATGTCCTTGGCCGAATTAAATGTGCGTGTGATCACTATCGGAAACTGTCATGTTACATTTACGTCGGACAATACTTTTTCGGAAATGCCCCACGTCAACAGATGCCGATTGCAATGGAGGCTGGGCCAATACTCCTTCGAGAATGCCATCTAAATGTAGATGTTGCCGTGCTCGACGAAGCGGGACGACGCCCGGTTATGTTGAATAACCACCGACTGTTGAGTTGGTCATGGCCATTGGATTGTAATTAATTGGGACACACTTGAATGAGTGAAATAGCGGCGCCTGATTATGGGACGAAATTGTGTGGCATAGAACGGGACGTGTTATGA
Source organism: Eucalyptus polyanthemos subsp. polyanthemos (assembly GCA_017140185.1). Lineage (NCBI taxonomy): Eukaryota > Viridiplantae > Streptophyta > Magnoliopsida > Myrtales > Myrtaceae > Eucalyptus > Eucalyptus polyanthemos. Next base: position 49,958,708 of record CM029461.1, on the reverse strand, counting down.
CAATTTGACTTTATAATTGAGACCCCTGTGATTGATTGATATGTGTTATGAGGTGTTCTAGTTAATGATATATGCTTGCTACATTATATATGTTATATGAGGTGTACGAACGTGTAGGGAGGTGCTGAGGCAAGGTAAGTCTTATATGGTGTTTGTCTAGACTGTCTCTAGGTGAATTCTCCTCTTAATCAGGGTTTAGGGTGTGGACTCGCTGAGACATTGTCTTACCCCGTTGTAGTTAAATTTTAAAGGTCCTTAGATGAAGGCGTGCCATGTTTTTTTTGGGTGGCCACGGGAGGCGAAGACCCAGCATACCATACTCCCTATCCACGGGAACCCCAACTGAACCCGTGAGCTCGTCGTGACTACCATTTGGGTCGATGAAGGCCTACCTCAGTTGGTACCTTACCAATTTAAAGCGTGGTTCCATCATGGGCCTAATGGTGTTTGGGAGGGTCCTTTGGATGGCTTTGACGGACCTGCCGTCGATGATGAGTATGTGGTGAATTTTGACCCTATCGTGGACGCCAATATTATAGTTGATATCGAGGCGAACCAGTTGCTCGAGGGTGAAGAGCCTGTAGTAGAGGTAGTTGGTCCTTTAGACATTGACATCCTTGACGATGTCATGATAGACCCGGATCCTAAGTAGGTAGGGTCCGGGGTAGGGTTAGCTTGGTAGCATCTGTTGGTTTTAGACTTCTGTATATAAACTTGGGTTGTTTATAAAATATGGTTTGTGTTAATTGGTTGTCTTGTTTTCTATCCCATGTTGATTGTTGTATGGAGATTGGTATTTTGCTTCCGCATGTGCATAAAATGAATGGGTCAGCAACGTGTCCTGGAAACGTCACAATTCTATCGACCATCGAGGGATGTTCGATTGCTTGGGGTTCAGGGTGTGATGCTTTGGCACATGCAACCACTCCTTGCCCTCCTTAGATTGGGTTGTTACAAGTCCACTACCTTCCATGTGGTTCGTTCTCGAACAATACACCTGCATCTTGCTTTGACACCATATACCGACCTTCATGGTTTTGTCTTTTGGCGTGAACATGGGCACAATCTCAAAAGGTTACCCATCTTAGAAGTGTTCCCACCTGAGTACGCTTTAGAATTCCAAAGCTAAGTATTGTCATTGCATCAAAAGGCGCCTCCATAAATTAATTCCAATTTTTACATATATCTCTTCAAATCACTCTTTCGTTGTTCTATGCACAATTAGGTTTATTCCTACTCCCTCCATCATCCTAGAACCCTGTTAAGAGCTGCTCCTTGTCCAGATCCTCTAGCTCCCATGACCATTCCCCGCCCATGTCAGACTAGGTTGTTACATTTGTTTCAATAAGTTGCTTGATTGCATAGGTTAAATGCTATTGTGTCATGAAATATTGAAGCCGAGACACTCATTTCAATTCTCTCACTCTTGTTGTGTCATGCAACCGTGTGTTTGGCAAAAGCCTCGTTACAAGTTTATTCCATCTGGTGGTCGAGCCTCCTTTTGTTTAGAATTTTGGTATTTCAGGCTCCTTCCCACTTCTTTTGATGGTAGATTTCTAATATTGCGTTTGCCCAAAATAGAATGTTCCACGGATGGCAAACGTGTAATGTCAATGGTAAATTTATAGGATAAGTGCACTTAAAGTTCTAAAATTTGTCATGAAAATGCAATTAAGTTCCAATACTTTTAAAATATACAATCAAGTTTTAAAACTTGTCATTAAAGTGCAATCAAGTTTTAAAATTTCTCACATAAGTGCAATCAATTCTTAAAATTTTCCACAAAAGTGCAATCTAGTTTTCAAATTTTCAAAAAGTGCAATAAATGGAGGACTTAATTGAATTAATTTGACAAGTTTTAGGACTCGATAGCACGTTTTTAAAGTTTCGGGACTTAATTGTACTTTTTTGAAAATTTTAGGACTCCCTTATATTCTTAAGATAAGTCTTGGGAGTTCCAATATACTTATTTCTAAATTTAAAAAACTGTTAGTAGGTAAAAAAAATTACTGGTAGTATATTACTCCGACGTCAATTGTTTGTATGTTTCCATATGAAAGAACAATTTTACCATCCACTTACTTGATAGTAAATTATCACTGTTTTAAGATTTTACAAGTAAGCTCGTAAACTGCTTGCGTGAGTTACTAATAAAGTAAAAGTTTTACCATCCACAAACCCAACTTAGATTACCACTTATATAGTAATTTTACGAGTGGACGTACTTGTTTGAAAGTTACCAAAGAGATAACGATTTTAACATACACAAATCTAAATTTTATTTTGGATTTTATAAGTGGTCATGTAATTGTTTGTAAGCTACCAACGAAATAACATTGTTATCATGCACCAGCCTAATAGGAAATTATCATTTGTTTCTAGATTACCGTAAATGTAATAGTAGATTACCGCTTGTATTTAGATTTTACAATTAGGTGTGTAACTGCATGTAAGTTACCAAAGAGAGTAATAAATATATAACATAATTGATAAGTTGCGTTGACGGTCGAAAGTACCAATTAACTACAGTTGTAACTTACTATTCTCACTGCTAGAAATTAGCTTTGAGCAGTAAATATATAACACAATTAGTAAGGTATAATTTCATTGATGATCGTAATATCGCCAACATTGTCAGTAAACTACAACAATATTTACACGATTTTAACTGCTTTTTAGAATTTACAAATTTACTATGAACGGAACATTGTTTGGTAAGATACAATGATCGTAACCTATCACTAAATTAACTGAGCATCCTTTGTACCGGAAGAACTTCCCCGTAGAGTATAAGTTGAAGCACATGAACGAACTTCATTCCGGAAGGCCGAACTTTCGACACTGCTGAAAGAAATGGCGTTGCAAGGTTAGGAGTTTCTGATATTGTCATACGAAAGACTATGGTTTTGAGCTATATGGACCGACATTGCCATGCCACATCGCATTTGGTTTGCAACATAGTTATCCATGCCAGGTCAACACGGATAACTTAATTTGGGAATGGTGGCGCTAACCTCGAAATCTCTATGCATGACTCTTAACGAAAGAATCCCAACTGAGATACAAAGCCCTGTAGTGAGTAGTAACCTCTTGGATGGATTTCTTCCAGCAGAAAAGTTTTACAAGATTTGGCTACCAAGAAGCAGTCTCGTCTAAGGATTCTGCATTGACCAGTATTCTTTATTTAAAGAATAGGTAATGGTTCCGGTTTTTTCCTAGAAATTTCCTGGAGTCCAGTCAAACAACACCTGGCACTCGAAGTCAATTGTAGATTACGAAATGGCTTCAAGACCTAGAGCTGATAATGTTTTGTTAAGAACCTTGCCAACTTTAGAATTCATTTTTTAACCTACGTCAAGCTTTGAATATGAAATGGCTAAAAGTCATTCGAAAGGTTAGTCAGTCGCATGTAACCTTTCAGAAGCTGCGTAGTCTTTTATCATTCCAAAGATAACTAATTGTTATTAGTAAGGTATAATTTCATTGGTGGTCGTAATATTGTCAACATTGTCAGTAAACTACAACTGTTTTTTAGAATTTACAAATTGGGTTACAAATTTACTATGAATGGAACATTGTTTGGTAAAATTCAATGATTGTAACCTATCACTAAGTTAACTGAGCATCCTTTGTACCGGAAGAACTTCACCGTAGAGTATAAGTTGAAGCACATGAACGAACTTCATTCCGGTAGGCCGAACTTTTGACACTGCTCGAAAGAAATGGTGTTGCAAGGTTACGAGTTTCTGATATTGTCATACGAAAGACTATGGTTTCGAGCTATATGGACCGACATTGCCATGCCACATCGCATTTGGCTTGCAACATTGTTATCCATGCCAGGTCAACACGGATAACTTAATTTGGGAATGGTGGCACTAACCTCAAGATCTCTATGCAGGACTCTTAACGAAAGAATCCCAATTGAGATACAAAGCCCTGTGGTGAGTAGTAACCTCTTGGATGGATTTCTTCCAGCATAAAAGTTTTACAAGATTTGGCTAACAAGAAGCAGTCTCGTCTAAGGATTCTGCATTGGCCAGTATTCTTTATTTAAAGAATAGGTAATGGTTCCGGTTTTTTCCTAGAAATTTCCTGGAGTCCAGTCAAACAACACCTGGCACTCGAACTCGAAGTCAATTGTAGATTACGAAATGGCTCCAAGACCTATTTGTTAAGAACCTTGCAACCTTGCCAACTTTAGAATTCATTTTTTAACCTACGTCAAGCTTTGAATATGAAATGGCTAAAAGTCATTCGAAAGGTTAGTCAGTCGCATGTAACCTTTCAGAAGCTGCGTAGTCTTTTATCATTCCAAAGATAACTAATTGTTATTGTTTTTCAGTGCAATCTGCCCACCGGTGGTCATCAAGTCCCTGTCAAGGGGGAAAAAAGCTTGACACATAGGGAAAATGCTACACCGACTAACCTGGACACGCTTAATCGAAATACAGGTAAACTGATTCTCAGAGGTCACTTGAATACTATTGTGTTATGAGCCTATGAACTCTGAACCCAATTCCTTGCAAGAACTTGAATAAATACAATTAAGAGTGTACACATGCTATTTCAAGTTGGAAGAGGCCAAAGTTTTGTGGACTTATGAACTTCTGAGCAAGTGACTATGTCTCTGTTTTGCCAGACTTAGATAATTACTTTTGTTCGATGGATCTCACTTCCTGTCAGAGATCTGTAAGTTGCCTGTCATCAAATACATAATCATATTGCAAAATCGGTGTGAAAACAAAAATGCGGAATTTCAATCATTAGTTCATGAAGGATCAAAGTTCTAGGTCTCTCAAATTGAGTGAACACTGAACTTTCAGCGCAGAACTTTACAAGTTTACAAAAAGGAAAAAATGTTGATCATCATCTCCCTTCGACCATAGAATTCGTGATGGTGTTCGTGGACAAGATGCATTCCCATTGTGACTTGATATCATGACTCAGCATTTCACTTTTGAAGGTGAATGTAGGCGGTCTTGGCTGAGGAAGTTCTGATTCACCACTCAGCATCAGAAATATGGATAACACGTTGGGTCGGTCTGTCAGGTGGTCCTGCACAGAGAGAAGCCATACCTGAATGCATCTCATCGCTTCTGATGGCGAACAAGAATGAATAATTGCTTCACCTGTTACGTCTAGTCCTCTATCTTCACTCCACAATTGCCATGCCGGTAAGAATTAGTGAGCAGAGGGCGCATATATAGCCATAAAGATTATAGAATATATCTTGAGATTGTATTCCTTGCACTTACAAAGGAAAGACGATTGAAATGCTGGCCATAGAAGTACAAGCTTTTTTTCTTTTGCCAGTGACGATCACAAGTAGCAACACTCCAAAGCTATAGACATCGGATTTCTCAGAAGATATCCCTCCCATGGCTTACTTGGGAGACATATCCTCTGCAATTGATTTGATCACGTTAATCATTAAGGTTATAGAGTTTCCTAATTGAATTGAATTCCAGCAACAAGGCTTGAAAACTTATGGTGTTCCAACAACTTTGTTAGTATTTAGCCAAACTCAAGTGCCTTTGAAGATCTGTGCCAGTCCAAAGTCCGCAATTTTTGAGTTCATTATCTCATTTAATAGAATAATGCTTGCCTTCAAATCTCAATGGATAACTCGTAGGTAAGAATCTCGATGGAGGTACAGTAGCCTGCTCGTGATCCCTCGAGTGATCTGGAAACGTATATCCCAGTTGAGTTCTGCTTTCCTTCTTGAATCTAAGCAAGGAAGTAAATAAAATGAACTCGTAACTTAGGTTCTACAAAAATGTATATTTTTTTCCATAAGTTCAAGCATGACTTGAAGAGAGTGAGGCCAACCAAATAGAAATGAATCTAAGCTTCTGTTCAACAAATATTCATCTACTAAAATTTTTCTTCTCCTTCAATACAGCAATCCAGGAGTCTGACCAAATTTCGATGCTGGAGCTTCGATATAAGAATGATCTCATTCTTAAACTCCACCATGCCTTGGCCTGAGTTACTGGAAAGTCTTTTGACAGCTATCTCCTTTCCATCATTCAGCCTTCCCTGTTTCCAAACTCATAAAGTACCAGACCTCGGATAATGCATAAATTTTCACTAAATGAAAATTTTAGAGAAGTCTTTTACCTCATAAACTGGGCCAAACCAAAGTTGTCTGTCACAATAAGTAAGCTACCAAAAGTGAACAGCGTCAATTTGGATGCATCATCTTGCTTCAGCTGATCTTTCCATGCGATTCCATATGAAATTTCTCCTGTTTTTTCAATTATATCCATTTAATCAATAGCCTTTGGAATTTTGGTAAAGTTTCTGGATTACATTAATGTGAAATTAAGCATTGGAGATGAAATGATTGTACCTCTTTTGCTATCTCTTCACTCACAGAGGACAAAAATTGCAGCTCCTATGAACATGATGGCAATTACAGTACTTAAGCTGATGATAAGTTTTGCTTGTGTTGACATGCCTGAGATGAATAAAGAATTGCAAGATGTGTGATACAGTTCAATTGAAACTCATTGTAGTCAAACCTCTTGTACGTATATTGTCATGTGCAACCCGAATATATATTTCTTGGCCAGCTGTTGAAAACTCCTGAACATTGATGAGATCTTTAGCCCAGACAAAACACCCTCTAATGCTGATATAAGAATGAGCCAGGCAAGAACAATTATTCAGGCACCAGATTTGGCATCCTCCTTCATCTCTGATGTCGGATAAATATTCCACAGAATCAGGCACTTTCATCTGATTCATCCGCACAAAGACATCTTTCTTCACCTGCATCGAAGCTGGCCTGCTTGTGTTCTTCTGACAATTCAATTCTGTTTCTCTAATGCAACCCCTGGTCCAATTTCTGCTGTTCCACTCTTCTTTCAATCTCAGTGTAAACCCCTTTATGCAAGGGCATATAGGAGAGTTAAGTGAGTTGCAGACACCAAAAGGATGCAAGTTCCATTAAATTGGCAACTGTTGTTCAATGCCACCCAATCTTTGAACCCACTCTTGGATCCATCATCCCAACACATTATTGTAAGAATTCCCCCAGGTGAAGTGAAGCCATAAGCACACAAAGAGATGTTATTATATTCAGCAGAGAAATAAGTGGTTCGCTGCTGAAGATTTTGCTGGAGATTGTAACCATTGAAGTATGAGGAATCCATTCCTGGTATGCCAATGAATATTGATTTATCCTGTGGTCCACTTCTCCATAAAGGGTTCAAGCCATTCCAAGTGACAATTTGTGGCAGGCTCTGACGTACTCTGAGTGATGAAATTTCCAGATGATGGATCATTTTCATTTTTCCAGGAAACTAAATACTGTCTCCATTTCTGGTGTTTATTCCTATCTTCATGTTTGGTAGAAGAGTATAAGTTGAATCATTGAAGCTTACCCATATTTCAATTGAATTCCTGTCTTGCAGGACAAAGTTATCACCATCTGAAAGCATTGCTGAAGTATAGTTTGACTGGACAGAAACATTGGTGGGCCAAACTACGTTCTGTTGCTTATCCATCAGCTTCAGATTCCCATTGCAGCCTATTGTTAATTTCACAGATTGATCTGGATATGCAAGCCCTGTATCCCTATTGGCGACCCAGACAATCTTGGAAGGAGTCGCATTCTTGTACCATATCTTCACATATTGATTTGCTGATCCATCAGGGTTGAAGAAACCAAGCTCGAAATTTGACTGGAGGAGATGAGTTTGATTCTGAAAGGGTGGTTTGGCTGCAGTAATGTTAGAAACTGTAGCGCTCTGATGCGCCTGAAGAAGAACGAAAATGACCAAGGAAGAGTATAGACCAATCATAGGCAGAATGGTAATCCTAGTGCATTTCTGACCAACAGAAAAAGAAAATAAAAAATCCTAGTGCACTCAGGCATCGGTTAATTCAGAATGTTAGGCTCCCAATTCTTTGCTATTCTTTTTGCCTGCATATTTGAAAGGAAGACAAGATTTCTGCAAGCAAAGCGTGTTGCCAAATGTGTGAGTTCATAAGTGCTTTTCGAGATGGCTTTTTTTAAGTCAAACTTTTGGAGATAGCTTCAAGGGTTATGTTATTAAACAAATTAGTTTTATATTGGATACTAATGCTGCCTGACCCAGTTCAAGTGCATTCCCAGAATGCCAAGACATCATGAAGACATTGGTGCTGATACAGCTCAGTTTCAATTACACCATAGCAGCATCATTGTGTGAGTCAAATGGTGGCTTTTAAAAAGAGAACTGATTTGGTATGAGAAGCCACTAGATATCAGCATTCCTCTCCTCGCCATTGTTAAAAGTTGACTACACCTTCCAGTGTACAGATGATATATGTTTCTGTTAATTCACTAACACAAGTTTCATGTTCAATGAAGCTAGATATTATATGGGATCCATGCAAAAATGTAATTCCTAAGCACTTCAGTTTGGGGATCACAGGGCTCCAATTTTGGTTACCAGCTAACATTGGCCTCCCATTTTCATGCGAAGCTTATCCAAAGTGAATTGTTCAGCCATTCAAGCTTCTCGCTACTTTCTGTTTTCTTTCTTTTCTTAGATAACTAAGAATTATTTTATGGCTTCAAGGCAACAATTTAAATGCCACAGGCATAGATGACTTCATACCAAATCCAGACAAGGTAAATCGTATCTGCGAATCATATTAAAGCTGGAAATACTTTTTGCCGAGCCAGTGCTCATGCTTCTTATGTGGGGACTTTAGTCTATCTTTGGTAATGATATCTTTTGTCCAAAAAACCAGAAAATCAAATCTTCAACACAACTGGTGATGAGAGTGATGGCGATTACTTGGCAGTTCTCCGTAATAATGCCAACAGTTTTGATTGTAAGTCAGAACAAATCCTAGCATGGATTATATTCTCTCAAAAAAGTGTATATTCCAAACCCCTACTTTACAGCGTAAATTCTATGTAAAAAGTGGATGTTCATTCGACCTTTTGTTCTGATTGAACTAGAGCCATCCTTGAATTGAGTAAACACTTATATCTTAGAAAATAACAATAGAATTATCTCCAAACACAAGAAAATAAAAATCGAGAAAAATAGCCTTCATCTTCCTTCGACCATTGTATTAGTGACAGTGTTAACAGACCAGATGCTTTCTTGTGGTGATGGAATATAACGATTTGGCTTTTCAGCTTGGAAATTGAATATAGGCTGTCCCGGCTGAGGAAGATCTGATTCCCCATTTAACATTAGAACCACATTCCACATGTTTGGTCTATCTGCGGCATGCTCCTGAACACAGAGAAGCCCGACATGGATGCATCTTCTTACCTCCAGTGGAGAGCTAACAGCAATTGCTTCATCCATTAGGTCCAATGCTTTGCCTTCAATCCATAATTGCCATGCCTATGAGTGCAAACACTGTCATAATATTGCAGGGAACTTGGAATATTGATTAGGGTATGATTTGGGACTTACGTAGGAAAGGAGATTCAGATGTTGTCCCTGGTCATACAGGGCCGTGTTCTTTTTGCCGCTAACAATCTCCAGTAGCAGCACTCCAAAGCTATAGACATCAGACCTCTCGGAAAATATCCCACCCATGGCATACTCAGGAGACATATAGCCGCTGCAGTTAAGTTAAACATGTTATGCACCCTTTGATTGTATCGATAGACAATGGGGATGAAACATGGCACTGAGGTTCATTATGGTAAATCAATCATTTGTGTCTGATTGAAAAGATTGACTCAATGAATTGATAATTCAAATAAGACTAGATAGCTTACAGTGTTCCAACAATTTTCTGAGTGTTCACCAAAACTTGAGTGCCTTCGAACATTTGTGCCAGGCCAAAATCAGAAATTTTCGGGTTCATCTCTTCATCCAAGAGAATATTGCTTACTTTTAAGTCTCGATGTATGACCCTAAGGCAAGAATCTTGATGGAGGTAGAGAAGCCCCCTTGCAATCCCCTGAATTATATGAAATCGTTTGCCCCAGTCAAGTTCTGCCCTTGAACCTAACAAACACAACAAACAAGAACAGTTTTCAACTTTCAGTGCTATGGCGAGAAATACATCAGAGAAATATAGTTATTTGGAGAGAAAAAACCAACCAAAAAGAAAGGTGTCCAAGCTTTTGTTTGACAAGTACTCGTAAACCAAAATTTTTTCTTCTCCTTCAATGCAGTAGCCCATGAGTTTAACAAGATTTCGATGTTGTAGTTTCGATAAAAGGATGATCTCATTCCTGAACTCTTCAACGCCTTGGGCTGAGGTACTGGAAAGTCTTTTCACAGCTACCTCTTTCCCATCTTTCAGCTTCCCCTGTTTCGCAATTCACATAGCTTTCAGACCATGGTTACCTCTATATTTGCATTTAAAGAATGTGCTGCGAATAATTTCACCTTATAAACAGAGCCAAACCCTCCTTGCCCTAGTTTACTCGTCATGCTAAACTTGTCTGTGGCAAGTAGTATGCTATCAAAACTGAAAAGGGTCAATTCCTGCGAACCATCGTGTTTCAGCTGCTCTTTCCATGCTTTTCCTTGCATCATTTCGGCCGATTCTTCAGATGTCTCTACCAAGCCAAGGAGTTCTGAAAATTCCCTCAGGTTTCCTGTGTTCATCATTGGTAAAGAATTAGCTCACTTTCTTCATAGCGATGGAAGATTTAAACAAAATAGAAGCACAATCCTCTGAAAGCCCTGGTGTGGCTCCTTAACGGTACCTTTTTTCTTAGCTCTCCATCTGCAGATAGCAAAAACAGATACTGTAAAGATCATGATGCCAGCAACGCTTTTTCCTGATGATAACTGCTTTTCGCAGCAATGCTCCTGAGATGGAAGAGAAAGTTATGTAAAAGATGATCTGCGTTGACCCAAACTCATCTCAATGAAACAATTCCTAATATGCTTTGACGCGGACAGCTCGAACAAGTAGATCTTCCCCAGTTGTGGGTGCCTGAAGATCGACCAGGTCTTTACTCTAAACCATACACGCAACAGGGTTGACATAAGAATAAGCCAAGCAAGAACAATTGCTTAGGCACCACCTTAAACATCCTTCTTAAACTATACACCGAATGATGCACGGAATGCCAATGCTATCATTTCGACTAATTTTCGTTGGAAAAATCACATTAAAATTTTGCGCAAAGATTTGAAACTAAACCGGTTTTTGGTCTTCCTAATCTACTGTCTCTCTCTCTCTCTCTCTCTCTCTGTTGAAAATCTTTGTTCCCTGGTAAATTGATCCTTGCACACAACCCCAACCCCGAAACAAAATGGCAAAATTACAAAGTTTTGAAATGAACTGACATTTTTACAATAGGTTTAGGATTAATCAAACAATTTTGACGTTGCTTTGTACTTGTATGTCGATTAGGATTTCGATCTTGAAACAATTGTCGGTCATCGCTAAGCACTTAGTAATTGAGACACGTCTAATTAGATGCTTTGAACGCCAGCTGCAGCAGCACTATTAGAAATGGGCCGAGAAAAGTGAGCTGAGGTGTAGCTTCGTGGGCTTAAAATAGGGTTTGGGGAATTGGACTCAGATTTAGTTTTTATTTTTCGGCCCATCTTTTACATTTTCTCCCTCATGATGTTTCTCTGGCTCAACCAAAATTTGTATGATAATTCATAAACTTGTAGATGAGAATAATTAGGTGGTTCCATTCCAAAGCCGAACCCATAACCAAATTGCGGAATCGGTTCCTGGAAAACCTGAAACCCGAACCCGAATTGATATATCCTATCACTTGTCTGCAACCAAATCGGTCCATTCCGGGGTAAAATGAGGATCATATCCTCCATTTTTATTTTATTTTTAAATTTTAGCATATTAAAAATGAATAACTATTTTTATTTTTTATTTTTGACTTGAGACTTCGTCTTTTTAACCCATTCTCTTTTATTTTGAGTTGTTAACTTGTCAATGGGCAATTTTTAAAAAATATGTCGATATTTATATATACTTACCATATCAATGCCGATTCAAAATTTGTTCTACTAGGAACTAATTTGGTGTGTTTGGTTCCTTAATAAAACAAATGGGCTTAAGGCTCAACCCTAAGACTGAAGCGATGGTTTCGGGTTGAACATGAACTGTTGCTTCCCCTTAGATAAACTTATATACATTTTAACCAATTTTCTGTTGTTTCTTTTTTCTCCCCCTCTTCATTCCATCGTACCAAACATGCAATTGACCTTTAAAAACAATCATAGGATCAGGATGGACCACAAGGAGAGTTTTTCTTCTTGTATTGAGATTTCAAACTATCAAACATGGGAGCAGTCAAAGGTTACCAACGATAAACTAATCATATCCTACCTACCTGAAAATTCCACGACAGAATCCACAATTTAGACTGAAAACCAGAAAGGTTTTATAACGTCTCAATTACTCTGTGAGCCTTTATCAGAACTTGATTTGCGACATCCGAATCCCATCTCAAAAGGGAGGGAACTTATGGCCCGATACATAAGTAGAGCTCGACTTAACTGTTCCAATCGAGGGCTTTGCTCATGTGGATTGAGGGGGTCTTCAAGGATATTAGAGAACTACTCTAGTCGGAAGCCTGGTCGTCAGTCGGAAAAACTTCACACGCGCTACATGCTGTTGCGCAGAAGTCACCTCTCGTGTCTATGGGAGCCATCATCTCTAGAATCCTACATAAGAATATGGTTTTGAGCTATATGGACCGACATTTCCATGCCACGCCCCATATGTGGTTTATAACATGATCATCCATGCCAGGTCAGCATGTATAACTTAATTTGGTATTGATGTTGCGCACCTTGAAATCTCTATACATGACTCTAGGGAAAGAGTCCCAATTGAGATTCAAAGCCCTATAGTGAGTAATAGGGGTGATTGGTTTCCAGTTGTGGTTTGGTCTAATGGAACCGGTTGCTTTTTCTTTTCTTTTTTCACTACTTGATGTCTTCTATTAAGAAGAAATAATTTAAAAAAAAAGTTAGTGACTTTTTTTTTTAAGAAAAAAAAAAAGTATTTGTAGTCAATCCGATCCGGTTCTCCCTTTGAATTGGAACCAAACCGCCTAGACACCGATTCCACTTTTAGGAACTAGAAATCAAACTGACACTCTCGGGAACCGAACGAAAACCTGCCAGTTCAGTCCCAATCTGGGCAATTCTCGGTTTGAGCAGTCCATTTGCACACTTTTTTAAAACAAATTCTTTCATCATAAAATGAAAAGAAAAAGGAGTATTTGTAGAAGGTCCGATTTGGTTCTCCCTTCGAACTGGGAATCAAATGGTTAAGAACCTTGCAATCCTGCCAGCTTTAGAATTCATTTTTTAACCTATGTCAAACTTTGAATATGAAATGGCTAAAAGTCTTTCGAAAGGTTAGTCAATCGCATGTAACCTCCCAGAAGTTGCTCAGTCTTTTTATCATTTAAATAACAGCTAATTGTTTCAGTGCAATCTTCCCTCTGGTCAAGGGGAAAAAAACTCATGACTCATACAGAAAATGCCACACCAACTAACTTCATTCTCAGAGGTTTACTTGAATACTATCATCTTATGAGCTTATGAACTCTGAACACAACTCCTGGAATGAATTTGAATAAAGCCAATTAATAGTGAACGTATGCTACTTCAATTTGGAAGAGGCCAAAGTTTTGCGGACGTATATGAACTTCTGAGTTAGTAACTTTGTCTTTGTTTTGGCTAGACTTAGATAATTACCTTTGTTCGATAGATCTCACTTCCTGTCAGAGAACTGTAAGTTGCCTGTCATGGAATCCGCATTCATAACGGAAAATCTATGTGAATAAAAATGCAGAATTTTGTACCAAATCTGGAGAAGGTAAATCATATCTGTGAATCATACTGAAGCTAGAAATACTTTTTGCTGGGCCAATGCTTGTGCTTCTTATGTGAGAACTTTAGCATATCTTTGGTAAGGATATCTTTTGTCCAAAAAACCAGAAAATCAAATCTTCATAACACAACCGGTGGTGAGAGCGATGAGGATTACTTGGTACTTCTCCTTAATAATACCAACAGTTCTGGCTGTTGTAAATCAGAACAAATTCCTGCATCGAATATGTTTTGTCTAAAAAGTGTATATTCCAAACCCCTATTTTGCAGCCTAAAATCCATCTAAAAAGTGGAGCAGTTCATTCAACCATTTGTTCGGATCAAACTAAAGCCATCCTTGAATTGAATAAACACTAATATCTTAGAAAATAACAACAAAATCATCTCCAAACACCAGAAATTAAAGATGAAGAGAAATAGCCATCATCTTCCTTCGACCGTGGTATTAGTGACAGTGTTAACAGACCAGATGCTTTCCTGCTGTGACGGAATATGACGTGTTAGCATTTCAGCTTGGAAAATGAATATAGGCTGTCCCGGCTGAGGAAGATCTGATTCCCCATTTAACATCATAACCACATTCCACATGTTTGGTCTATTAACGGCATGATCCTGAACACAGAGAAGCCCAACATGGATGCATCTTGTCACCTCCAATGGAGAGCTAACAGCAATTGCTTCATCCATTAGGTCCAATGCCTTGCCTTCAATCCATAATTGCCATGCCTATAAGTGAGAACACTGTTATAATATTGCAGGGAACTTACGATAATGATTAATGTTGGAATTCGGGACTTACGTAGGAAAGGAGATTCAGATGTTGTCCCTGGTCATACAGGGCCGTGTTCTTTTTGCCGCTAACAATCTCCAGTAGCAGCACTCCGAAGCTATAGACATCGGAGCTCTCAGAAAATATCCCGCCCATGGCGTACTCAGGAGACATATAGCCACTGCAGTTGAGTTAAAATGATTGTGATAGATAATGGGGATGAAACATGCACAAAGTGAGAGGATCATCGTGGCAAATCAATCATTTCTGTCTGCTTCAAAAGATTGACTCAATAAATTGATAATTTAAATAGGACTTGATAACTTACCGTGTTCCAGCAATTTTGTGAGTGTTCACCAAAACTTGAGTGCCCTCGAACATTCGTGCCAGCCCAAAATCAGCAATTTTTGGGTTCATCTTTTCATCTAAGAGAATATTGCTTACTTTTAAGTCTCGATGTATGACCCTAAGGCAAGAATCTCGATGGAGGTAGAGAAGCCCCCTTGCAATCCCCTGGATTATATGAAATCGTTTGCCCCAGTCGAGTTCTACCTTTTTCGTTGAATCTAACAAGCATGACAAACAAGAACAGTTTTCAACTTTCAGTGCTTTGGTGAGAAATACATCACAGAAAAATATTTGCTTGGAGAGAAAAACGAACCAAAAAGAAAGGTGTCCAAGCTTTTGTTCGACAAGTACTCGTATACCAAAATTTTTTCATCTCCTTCAATGCAGTAGCCCATGAGTTTAACAAGATTTCGATGTTGTAGTTTCGATAAAAGGATGATCTCATTCTTGAACTCTTCAATGCCTTGGGCCGAGGAACTGGAAAGTCTTTTCACAGCTACCTCTTTCCCATCTTTCAGCTTCCCCTGTTTTGCAATTCACATAGCTTTTAGACCTTGAATTACCTTTATATTTTCATTTAATGAATGTCCTGCAGAACGGTTTTACCTTATAAACAGAGCCAAACCCTCCTTGCCCGAGTTTACTTGTGGTGCTGAACTTGTCTGTGGCAAGTAGTATGCTATCAAAACTGAAAAGGGTCAACTCCTGCGAATCATCTTGCTTCAACTGCTCTTTCCATGCTTTCGCTTGCATAAGTTTGGCCGAACTATCAGATGTTTGAACCAAGCCACGGAGCCTTGAAATTATGCACCAGTTTCCTGCGTTCATAATTGGTGAAGAATTACCTCACTTTCTTCATAGCGATGGAAGATTTATTCAAAATAGAATCACAATCCTCTGAAAACACTGATGTAGCTCTCTTACGGTACCTGTTTTCTTAGCTCTCCATCTGCAAGGAGCAAAACCAGATACTTTAGAGATCATGATCCCAGCAACAGTAATCAGGCTGATGATAACTGCTTTCTGCAGCGATCCTATGGGAATGGGAAAGAGAGTTATGTAAAAGATGATCGGCGTTGACCCAAACTCATCTCAATGAAACAATTTCTAATCTGCTTTTACGTGGGCAACTCAAACAAATAGATCTTCCCCAGTTGGGGGCTCCTGAAGATTGACCAGGTCTTTACTCCAAACCATACACGCAACAGAGCTAACGGTGATTCAATTTTTGCAAAGCGGATCATATCAAATTTTGCGCAAAAGTTTAGAACTAAATTAGTAAATTCTTTTTCAGGTCTTTCTAATCTGCCCTCCTCCTCTCTCTCTCTCAGAAATCTCTGCTTTCATGCAGTGGTGAGTCGATCCCTGCCCGCGACCCCACTCCCAAAGCAAAACGTTAAAATTACAAAGTTTAAAGGTGAACTGACATTTTGATAATTGGTTTAGGATTGATCAGATAATTTCCTAGAGTCCAGTCAAACAACAACACCTGGCACTCAAAGTCAACTGTAGATTATGAACTGGCTCCAAACCCTAGAGAATGTTTTTTTGAAGTACGTTGCGATTCTGCCAACTTTAGAAGTCATTTTTTAACCAGAAGTCATTTTTTAACCTATGTCACGCTCAGAAAATGAAATGGCTAAAAATCTTTCGAAAGGTTACACAGCCGCATGTAACCTCCCGGAAGTTGCTTAGCCTTCTATCATTCAAAAGATAACTAATTGTTTCAGTGCAATCTTCCTGCCGGTGGTCATCAAGTCCCTGTCAAGAGGAAATAAAAACTAATGACTCACAGAAATTCCGCACCAACTAACCTGGACACGCTTATCCAAAAAACAGGTCAACTGATTCTCAGAAGTCACTTAAATACTATCATCTTATGAGCTTATGAACTCTGAACACGTCTCCTTGAATGAATTTCAATAAAGCCAATTAATAGTTTACATATGCTACTTAAATTTGGAAGAGGCCTAAGTTTTGTGGACTCATGAACTTCTGAGCTAGTAACTTTGTATTTGTTTTGGCCAGCCTCAGATAATTATCTTTGTTCAAACGATCTCACTTCCTGTCAGAAATCTGTAATTTGCATGCCATGAAATACAAATTCATAATGCAAAATCTATATGAAAATAAAAATGCAGAATTTCGATTATTAGTTCATGGGAGTGTTCAAGTTGTAGGTCTCTCAAATTGAGTGCACAGTGTGACCTTTCAGCACATAACATTACAGGTGTAACAAAAATAAATAAATAAATAAATAATGCTGATCATCATCTTCCTTCGACCATAGAATTCGTGGACAAGATGCATTCCTGTTGTGACTTGATATCGTGACTCAGCATTTCACTTTTGAAGGTGAATGTAGGCAGTCTCGACTGAGGAAGTTCTGATTCACCACTTAGCATCAGAACTACAGATAACATGTTTGGTCGGTCGGTTGTGTGGTCCTGCACATAGAGAAGCCCAACCTGAATGCATCTCTTCGCCCTTTTGGCAAAGAAGTATTAACAATCGCTTCATCCGTTAGGTCTAGTCCTCTATATTTGCACCACAATTGCCATGCCTGTAAGAATAAGAGAGCATAATCACTTGAGACTGTATCCCTCACACTCACATAAGAAAGAAGATTGAAATGCTGGCCAAGGTAGTATAAGCTGTGTTCTTTTTGCCAGTGATGAACTCAAGTAGCAACACTCCAAAGCTATAAACATCATATTTCTCAAAAAACATCCCTCCTATGGCATACTCCGGAAGACATATATCCTCTGCAATTGATTTGATAATGTCAATCACTCAGTTTGGAAAGCTTGTTTTGATTGTGCTTGCATGACAATTAACTCTAGCCCAATTTCAGCTTATGTCCCATCGAAATTGAGGTGTGTAGATTTCATTTCTTTAGGTGACATTTATATAGTTATAAATAACTTCACATTAATTAGTTCGTTGCTTGTCAAAGTTTGGAAATTTGACAATAAATAAACAAACTTCTTCTTTTGAAAAGTCAGGCTTTGATCTGAAATAGCCCACACCGAACTGAACTGATTCAGCCGACTAATTTGTGATTAAGGTCTAGCCCACTGATTGAGCCCAGAAAATTTACTCTCGATCTGTTTGGGCTCAGCTGAAAAATCGCTCTAGACTTAGCCAGCAAAGTCCTTTGCACCCTCCGCTTCCTACCTGAACCTTGACTTAGTGCATTGCTACCTTCGTAGTTGATTTGATACATGAGTAGATCTACTCATATATTAGCTGATAAACACCGATATATGTCTACTAGCTAATATATTAGGGTGCGTTTTCTTCTGGACGCTGCGATCTCAAGTCAGTTGATGTGTACTATTGAGCGGCCATAGAAATAGCCTTCTTGACTCGTTGACTGGACCACGACAATGACTAAAGAAACTCTCGCTTGAATCCGGGTCCATGAGTCCAAAATAATTACGTCCGCTGATCACATGTCCTCTTTACATTAGTCCACATGATCAACTATGCAAATGGATCCGAGCCACGTGTACCCGGATCCGAACAAATTTGCACACGGACAAACCCCTTGCTCCCGCATTCGCAATTTGTCTCCTTTCTTTTCAGTTTAGCCAAAGATATCGGCGATGGTTTCCCATGTCGATCGCACCAACTTCAACTCCAAAAGCCATATTGTTTGATTCTCTGAATCAAGCCGCTTGGAGCATTGAGAACAGCTCGATTGCATCTTCAGAAGTTCGTTCGATTTCAAGTATTTCAGTTGTCACACCCCAAAAACTACAAAGAATGGGGACGCCACGGCCGTCCTTCTTTACAAAGGACGCAGCCTCAAACACAACCAATAAACTGATATTAACTTATATATATATATCAAATAAACCTTCAAATTTGTTACAACATCAGAGTTTCTATAATCCACCAAAAAGAGAAAAGAGATATACATTTAAAACTCAGACGATCCAACCACTAGTAAGGATCATTTTGCACCACTTCCTTAAACCATACCAAAAGCAAAATAGAACTCCCCAAAAGTTTCTCACAATGGTGCACTCGCTCTATTCGCCGCTAGCTAAGGAACCTGAAAAGATCAAATGAGAAATGGGATGAGCAACCATAGCTTAGTGAATAGTACATATCTTTTGTTGGGAATAACGGATCCCCGAAAAACTGGATTCGACACCGAATCGAACCCCTAAATCAATGCGGAAGACGAAGCCCGGGAATAACACGTATCACCGATCGTAAAGCACACCATGGATTCGAGCGTACCTTGTTAGCCACAGATTAAATACCAATGCCGAAGATCGAGGAAGAAATTCTGATCCGATGATGTCAATTCGACTTGAATAGGGAAACGGCGTCGCCTTGAGCGTTTGGAAGAAAAAGAGAGCGTTTGAAGGAGAGGGAGACGTACGTACGTTATTATGCCAAGAGTTACGTTCTCCCTCTCTCTCCTCTCTTATATATGTCCTTCCAAAAATAATTAATCGTGCCCCTTCATCCATGGGCCCTATTCTCGTGGGCCGGGCCTTTTTGGGCCCAACTTAAGCGGATGGGCCTTAAGCTCATCTTATAAATCCATCATCTCCCACTCGCACATGGTGGTCCAAAACCAACACGGGCGGACATTCCATACTCAGCCCCATCAGAGAAAAATCCATCATAGACTTTCACTTAACATGGTGGGCCGAACAGAATCCTCTTTTCCTCTCTTCAACATTCATACCAGTGAATAATCCGTGCGACCAGCATACTTTGAGAGCTCGTTGCCATACATCTGTTAGGAATATATAGCAGCTCATAATGGGCATCACACTCCAAGTAGATTTAGTATGCAGTACCCTAGATCAATCGATCACATTTATATATCTCTTGATCTCTTTCAAACAATGATATATATATATATATATATATATTGTATTCACAATTATGATTATCACAAAGACAGTCATAATTGGTTAACCGGTGAATACAAAACTACAATGTGATTCTCCAAAATCGATCTTCCTCTTTCCTTCAAACTCTCAATTTCAGTCCAACTTGTTTTTCTAGAAATGCCCCATTAGATCGAATCAAACTCATGACCATTGGCAACATCATAAGATAGCAAACATTAAATAGAAATCTTGAGAATAAGTAAGAGTCATGAGGGGACTAAGAAATTGAGGAACTCTCTTCCTCAAGAGTCTCACATGACATAAAAGTTGAGATCAAACTTTTGCCACTCTTATTGGTCGTCTCTTGCATACGTAGTATGAAATACGTATTACGGTATTAACTCCTTTCCCATGGAGCGTATGTCTACACCTTTCAATACCGTACAGATGATAGTTGTGACATCCTGAAATTCGACCCCGTTTCGATAAAATGAAATGGGCATTTCGTCGGCGTGCCTATGGCCTTTTTCTCTGAGCTGATCACTCACAAGGTAACTAACCTATTGGGTGAAGCCGTTAAGGGATGTATCAGCTGTAAAATCCCTAAAAGCTACCTAATTGGTTGGATTGAGCTAAAGTCACGCCCGATCGATTTTAAACCACGAAATTGAACTCGATTTCGGGAATCGAATTTTAAGCGCGTCGTAATTCTTATTTTTAGGATCATGTCTCATCGCTCGTCAATTTATTGACGGGTCCGAAATTTCAATAAAGAAATTATCGGAAGAAAATTGAAAACCAAAATAAAATAGAAAGGAAAAGGAAAAGAGAAAATGAAAATTTGCATAAATGAATTATGTATTTCCTTTTTTTTTTCTCTCTCCCTTTTTCCTTTCCTTTTTCTCTTTTTCTCTTTTTCTCTCTTTTCTTTCTCTCTCCTCTCTCCTTTTTCCCTCCCCCTTCGCGCGATTCCCCCCGCCGCTCACTTTTCTCTCTCTTATCTCTTCTCTCCCTTATCTCTTCCCTCTCTCTCCTCTCTCTTCTCTCCCACTTTTTCCCCCACGTGACCGAAGGCTTCCCCTTCCCTTCGTTTCTCGCTCGTGAAAACCAGGAACGAGGAAGAAGAAGCCACACGGCTGCAACTTGACGGAGCCGCTCGTCCCGCCGCCGCACCGCTGCACCGCCGCCCGCAACCGCGCCGCGCCCGAGCGCCCGCGCGCTCGCCGCCGTTCCGCCGTCACGAGCACGCCCAGGCCGCGTGAACCAGCCGCTGTTTGCCCTTGTTCCGCACCGACCAGCCACCCTCCAGCCACCGTGGGCCACTGCCCAACCCCGCCGGACCTCCCCCGCGACCCCTCGCCCTCCGCCGGCCTTCCCCCGCCGCCCTAGCCACCGGGACAGCCTCGATCGGCTCCGTCCAGCAGACCCACGGAGTGGGTTTCAGCGACTTCGGGCCCGCTTTTGGGCCGTTTCTGGGCCCCAGATCCGCGAGTCGCTTTGGGAACAATCATTCCTCGCGTCGCCGCCGTCGGATTGATCCGATTTGCGCGCGATTTGGTGAGTAATCTCACTAATCCAGGATTAGTTGGCTAATTATGCTTTAGGTTGGTTTAGTTTTAATTAATTATGTTTATGTTGTTAGAATAGAAGTAATTAGCAATTATTAGCCAATTGTGATGCGATTTAGATAAATTGATTGTGCAATTAACAAGTAGACGTGGTCTACTATTTATTGGAAGCATTTCGGGAATTTTTCGACGCCTAATCGGGCTTCAATTTGACAATTCGAGCCTAAGTGGGATTTTTGGCATTTAAATATTATTTTTCGAAATTAAATTAAATAATTATTTATTTTCCGAAAATTCAACTGAGATGGCCTGGAACCGGAAAATTATGCTGAAGACCGTAGTGAAGTCCGTTTGTTTAATTGAGTTTTAGTTTGTGCTAAATTGAATTTTTTTTAATATTTATTAATTAATTTTCGAAATTAATTAATTAATTATTTATTTTTCGGAAATTAAGATTTTGATGGCCCACGACCGAAATCTCGTTCTGATCGTCGTGGTACAGTTCGTTTATTTATTTGAGCTCTACGTTGTATGGAATTGAATAAATTGTGATATTTTAGGAATTTACCCTAAATTGATTTGGAATTGATTGAGATTGAATGATTGATTGGTAGATGGCCGAGTATGTTTGTTTAGCATTTATAATGAGTTGATTGAGTTGTAAAGTGGATGGAATTATGAGAGAATTGGAAATACTCAGGAATTGAACCAATCAGACAGTGTATAGACCTACGTGGTTCGGTGATTGGGATATCACTGGCGAAAACGGCGCCTTAAAGAACGCACGTATCGGTCTAGTACATACATTATTGTGGGCCTACGTGGTTCGGTGATTGGGATATCACTGGCAAAAACGGCGCCTTAAATAACGCACATATCGGTCTAGTACTCGTATTGTTATAGACATGTATGGTTCGGTGACTAAGGACATCACTGGCGAAAACGGCGCCTTAAAGAACGCATACACTTGTCTATTAAATACATTGTCATAGGTATGTGTGGTTCGGTGATTGGGGATATCACTAGCGAAAATGACGGCTTAAAGAACGCACACAATTGTCTATTTGAGTACATGGTTATAGGCATGTGTGGTTCGGTAACTAAGGATGTCACTGGCGAAAACGACGCCTTAAAGAACGCACGCAATTGTCTAGTGGATAAATCACATTGCTGAGCTTGGCGCCTGAGAGTATTGACCTAGAATGGTCCGTCTGACATGTAATCGACTAGATCGATTGATCATTGCTTTGATTTGATGTTGTGAATTGATTGACTGAATGGAAATGACCGTGAATGGCCTTGTTGGCATATAATCGACTATGTCGATTTGTTCGATGCTTCTATCGGTGATATGACTATTTGGGTGCCTATTATGAATTGTACTGACTTGCAGGTAGGATCTGAGGCCAAGGTAAGTCATCTGCCCCGTGCGTGTTTAAGCAGCCTGTAGTATAATGGTTTACTAATCGGGCTTAGTGGGGTAGAACTCGCTGAGACGTAGTCTCATCCCAGTTTGGGGAAAACCATTTCAGGACCCCGATAAGGAGCTGAGAAGGAAGAGTTGGAGAAGGATTTTTGGGAGAAGAAGACAATCTCGAGAGAGACCGTGAGTACGGCCTAGATGGACTGAAATTTTATCTTCTTTGATATCTCCATTTTGATGTGAATAGAGTTTAGAATAAAAAGTTGTGAAGTGTTCTGGTTTGTGGTTTGTATAAAAGTTTGGTTATAAATTTCAATATGAAAAATATGGCCCTGCTTTTCTATCCCATCATTTTATTGTCTGGGGATTTTAACTGCTTCCGCATGTGCTAAAAAAAAAAAATGAAAGGGTCGGCGATACATTGTCCTAGGATATCGCATTATAAAATCGACCAAGTGAGACGGATGTGTGCATGCCTGAGGATCGGGGCGTGACAATAGTTCAAACATATCCAATATCTAACTTGAGTTCACGTATCTACTCAATCACAAAATTCATCAGAACTCACATCTGGCATCTTAGACAGATAAAGTAAAAACATGTGGGGTTATTTTACTTTCGGACATCTTTAGTACTATGTCCTCATTTTAACACCTAGTTAAGGCGACATACGTGTTTTAAGCTTGAGCTCTCGATTATCATCTAGATAATAAGCTTAAAATCAGTCTCATCTCTATTTATCATACAGTAAACAAAGGCGATTACTCGTGTGAGTGGGCTAATCTTATATCTGTCCGACATACTTCTCAACTTAAAATAATGCACTGAGCATTAAGATGCATAAAGATCAAACAAAGATTCATAGGCATTAATGATGAAAACACAAATTCATCAAATTGTGAACATTTAGGGAAATTATAATATTCAGTACATCATCCTCTACGCAATCCTAGAGATTTCATATAGCCACAAAACACATCTCTAGGTATTGGCTTTGTCATAGGATCTGCTACCATTACATGCGTAGTATGTACTCTAAGTTCACATCTTTTCGTGCAACCATATCTTTGACAAGATTATACTTGGTAACTATATGTTTGGTCTTGCCATGATATTTTGGATCTTTGGTGTACGCTTTTGCTGCTTGGCTATCACAGTTAACCAACAATGAATTTGCAGCACTTCTAATAACACCTAAATGATCCAAAAAATCTCTTAAGCCAAACACTTTCTTATACTGCTGCTGATAATACCACGAACTCAACTTCTATCGTGGACAAGGCTATACACTTTTGTTTCTTACTACTCCAACATATGGTGCCATTATTCGGTAAGAAAACAAACCCAGAGGTAGATTTTCTTTCATTTAAATCTCATCTCCAATCAGCATCAGAATAGTCTTTGAGTTGCAGATCCTTTTTCTTAATAATTCAATGTATAATCAACAGTCCCCTTTAGATACCTTAGTATTCTCTTAACGGCTTTCCATTGTGCTGGACCTGGATTGGATTGGTATCTATTCACCATTCCAACTGCAAAGCATATGTTGGGTGTTATACACATCATAGTATACATCAAACTCTCAACAGCACTAGCATAAGGAACATGTTTCATTTGTTCCTTTTCTTGTGGAGTCTTTGGACACAGACTATGGCTCAATCCTTCACATTTTTGCAATAGGAGTGTCTATGGGTTTACAGTCTTGCATACGAAATCGTTCAAGAACCTTATTTATATAGGTTTCTTGTGAAAGAGACAACGATCTCTTCAAAACGATCTCTTGAAGTCTTAACTCCAAGAATGTATGCAGCCTCACCCATATCCTTCATTTCAAAGTTAGAAGACAACTATCTCTTGACAGTATTAACCAACTCCATATTATTTCCAGCAATTAGTATATCATCAACATATAATGATATGATCACAATTTGATCATTGGATCTATTGATATATACACAATGATCCTCGTCAATCATTGTAAAATCATATGCCACTATGGCATTATGAGAATGTATATACCTTTGTCTCGATGATTGCTTAAGGCCATATATCGACCCCCAAAGTTGACATACATTTTCTTCTTGGCTTTTCATTATGAAACCAGCAGGTTGTTCCATATATGTTCCTTCCTCTAATTCTCCATTGAGGAAAGCAGTCTTTACATCCATTTGATGTAACTCAAGATCACTAGTCACTATTGCCAGAATAATGCGAATCAAGGTAAATCTCACTACAGGAGAAAATGTATCTTCATAATCAATTTCTTCTTGTTGATTATACCCCTTCGCCACAAGGCGAGCCATATGCATTTCTATTGAGCCATCAGCCTTTCGCTTTATTTTGAGAACCCACTTGTTCCCAATAGCTTTGCGTCCTTTTTGGAAGATCAACCAGTTCCCAGACTTTGGTTTGATTTCATTGACTCAATTTCCTCTTTCATTGCATGAATCCATTTTTTCCTTATTAGGGCAATTTAAAGCCTCATTAATATTTCTTGGCTCATCCTTATCTTGTGGAGCAACAATAAAAGTTTCCCCTTCAATGTCAAAACATCGACCGGGAATACTTTGACGACTTGTTCACCGTATGGGAGATTGTACACTTAGCACATCATTCCCCATCATGCTCCCACTTGGATTAGGTAATGATGATGTCGTCACATCAGGTGGTTGCAATTGAGAATGAGTTGAATTCAATTCATCACATCTCATATCACTCCCACTTGGACAAACTCTACTGACATCATTATTTTGATCCAAGGTTTCAAATAAGGAGTTATTTTCCCTTATTTCGCCCCTCTTAGAAAATTCATCCACTAAGGATGTGACGTCCCGTGATTCAAATTCAGTTATACTCCCACTTTCCTGCTCACCTATGAACACATACCCTTTTGAGTGTTCGCAGTATCTCATGAAAATACTCTTATTTTCTTTGGGACCCAATTTCCCAAACTTGTGAGAGGACTCATGAATATAGGCAGCACAACCCCATGGCTTAAGAAAACTCAAGTTCGGTTTTCTAAATGTCCATAACTTATATGAAGTGGAAATAACTGATTTGGAAGGCACCCGGTTAAGTATATAGGCAGCAGTTAACAACACATCACTCCAAAAAGTGATAGGTAAGTTAGCATGCGCCATCATGGACCTAACCATTCCAGTAGGGTTCTGTTTCTTCTCTTCGCAACACCATTTTGTTGAGGAGTATTTGGAATAGACAACTATCTTTCTATTCCTTTTTCATCACATAATTTTCTGAACTTATCAGATAAATATTCTCAACCTCGATCGGATCTAAATACCTTTATTTTTTTTTTGTCTAATTGATTTTCTGCTAGGTTCATAAAACTTTCTGAAACAACTTATGCTTCTGATTTATGAGAAATCAAATAGACATATCCGACTTGAGTATAATCATCTATAAAAAAGTGATGAAATAAACAGCCCATTGCCTTCCTCTCACATTCATTGAACCACAGACATCAGTATAGATTAAATGCAGAGGAAATTCAGCTCTTTTACTTTTTCAAATGGTTTCTTTGTCATTTTCCCTACTAGGCAATGCTCACTTATAGACAAATCGATTTTTTCAATATTGCCCAACAAGCCCTTTTTGGCTAGTCTTTTCATATGTTGTTGGCCCATATGACCAAGTCTAACATGCCATCATATTCACATCATTATCATATAAGGTAGAAGACGTGAAACAAGGGAATAATATATTGACATTATCACAGTCAATATTTAGTACAATAAAACAATTCAGTAAGTGACCACAACCATAGTAGTTTGTATCTAAACACAAATCTATACCTTTATTATGGAAGTTCATACCAAAATCAAGCTTAACCAATACTAAGACAAACACTAAATTTCGACGAATCTCCAGAGCATATAGAACATCAAGATGCGTCCACCATGCATGTTCAATTGGCAGGTGTCAATCCCTTTAACTTCCGCTCTGGAGTTATTTCCAATATAGATCCACTTAGTTCCAGTTGGTATCGTCGGAATTCCACAAAGGATCCTCTATTCTTTGCTACATGGTCTGTCGCTCCTGAATCTACATTCCACAAAGGATTGGATTCAGCCTATAATGCAGAACTTGACACATAAGCAAAGTTCTCAAATGTACAAGAGGTGTATTCCTTCTTTGGCTCACGACAGTTGCGAGCATAGTGACCCTTATTGTCACAATTGTAACACCTCACTCTTGACATTTTCTTCACTTGAGGACGTTTTCCTCTCTTGTGTTAGTTAATTCTTGATTTCTTGCAATAAGGACTTGATCCTTTGCATTCTCACATATTGAATGAATCAATACGCTTGCGCTTAAAGCACAAAGCCCTTTCTGAGCTAGAACCAGCATTGAAAATATCTATTTTCGGCTCACATGCCATCAAGCGGTCCTCTACCAACTCAAGGTGGCGCACAACATCCTAAAGATCTTCCATAACATGGTCAAGAGCTTCTAGTTCTTCTTGCTTTTTCAGCACATATTGAATCTTCATATTCAATATTTCACAATTGTTGCCGTTCATATTAACAATTACATTCTTAGTTGCTAAACTACCGTTCTGAACACATCAGACATACATGCACGAATAATTAATACTTATCATTTATGCATCCCTATTTACATAGACCCATCATATTAATAAATAATTTCAAGTAAGGCTTTAGAATCAAAAGGTCACTATGTTTCCAATCATCCTCCAAAAATCCTAATTTAAAATTATTATTAATATAATTATCTTATGCAAATAAATTCTATGAAGTTACAAAAACTTCTATTACTCTCACAGCTAATTACCCACAAAGAATCAGCAATATGAGAAAGCAAATAAAATCTAATATCCAATAAAATAACAATGCTTTCACATGATACGACTAACGTATTAGTTGTTACATCAACAACAATCAGGTAGTAAACATTACATCATTAATCAAAGAAATAAATAGGGAATGTTCCTTCTAATCTATCAGTCAAAACATCTGAGAAAACTGAAGGCACATTTGCCAACCATGGAAAAACTTTTGGAGAGCATTCATGTCGCTACCAAGGTGCATTCACTCGGCGCCATGTGGCGCTCAATCTAAGGGTTGAAGTTTTGGCCAACTCAATTCTATAGTGCTCTCTTACAAAAGCTTCCACCAGCCTCCTATAACCTGGGACCACGTTGACCTCCCATAGCCGATCCAACACTACTTGCCATTCAGGTGGAAGAGTGTTCATCAAAGCCGGCACCTTCTCAAAATCCGGCATAAGATAACAATTCCAAATGATTTCCTGTATCATCTGATTGACCTTGATCACATATGATACTAAATCACCATCATGCCACCGATAATTAGCTAATTCGACATCAGCCTTTTAAGTCTTGCATTTCCCTCGTCCGTTCTCGGGATTGCGGGTATCCTTGCATAACGCATCATAGTTCCCGCAACAAATGCGGGAATTAAAAATGGATCACTTATAATCCATAATTAATATAAGATAAAATACATAATTTTCCAAAATTCATGCAACAAATGCAGAATTAAAAATGGATTACTTATAATCCACATAGGCATGATTGAAAAATAAATAAATTTTTTTTTTGGTCAACAGTCAACAGTCAAAGTCAACGGTCGGTCAACGGTCAACGGACGTCAGTCAACGGTCAACGGACGGTCAATGGGTCAACGGGTCGGGTCAACGGGCGCGCGGGTCGTCGGACCGGTTGGACCGATCGGGCCGGTCGGACCGCTCGCATGGACCGACGCACGTGGCGCGCTCGTGCGAGGATGACGTCACGCAGACGTCATGCGGCACGTGCGGGGCACGTGCCTCGTTCGCGAGTTGGGTCGGGTCGCCGGTCGGGTCGGGTCGCTAACCGGTGACCGTCCGGCGAAACGTCGTCGGCGATGACGTCATCGGTGACGTCATCCGAACGGTTACCGACCGTTGGATGACATCACGATGACGTCATCGCGTGACATCAGCACACGTTAGTCCGCGGACCGGCGCGTGCCGTTTCACCGGTCGCCGGCGCGCACGTGCCGGTTCGCCACCAGAGCGTGTGGCGCACGCGTTGGCGAAGCTAGCGCTTCCAGGCGCGTCGCGCCCACGTGCAGCGACTTCTGGCCGCGCGTGTGGGCGCGTGCGGCGTCATACGGCAGCGTGCGACCAGTCGCCGGACTCGTCTCGACGTGGCCTTTCTCCCAGTGCCTTCAGAATTTGATTTCGACTTACGAAAACTCAGAAAAATGGCCGAACAACGCTCGGGTGTTGGGATTTCTCGCCTCGATCCGTACGGCCGAAAGTTTTTCGCAAAAAATCAATCAAAAAACATCAAATTGATCGGGAAAACGTGAACTAGGGCTCTGATACCAATGTTGGGAATAACGGATCCCCGAAAAACTTGATTCGACACCGAATCGAACCCTTAAATCAATGCGGAAGACGAAGCCCGGGAATAACACGTATCACCGATCGTAAAGCATACCATGGATTCGAGCGTACCTTGTTAGCCACAGATTAAATACCAATGCCGAAGATCGAGGAAGAAATTCTGATCCGATGATGTCAATTCGACTTGAATAGGGAAACGGCGTCGCCTTGAGCGTTTAGAAGAAAAAGAGAGCGTTTGAAGGAGAGGTAGACGTACGTACGTTATCTCTCTCTCTCCTCCCTTATATATGTCCTTCCAAAAATAATTAATCGTGCCCCTTCATCCATGGGCCCTATTCCCGTGGGCCGGGCCTTTTTGGGCCCATCTTGAGCGGATGGGCCTTAAGCCCATCTTATAAATCCATCATCTTCTAAGCAGATCGAACAACCACTATGCATGTATGCAAAGCAATACCAAATTTCATAACACCAATTCAATATATAAAATACATATCGAATCATATAAAAATTATTTCTTATCATCAAAAGTTTATACTAATATGGAAAACTCATTTGAATCGCCATCAAAAGTCAAGTATCATTGGTCGAATCCATTGAATAATCTCCATAAAAAACACATATCAATGATCTATCCATTGATCAATCTTTTGCTCAATAACTAACCATGGTCACGACAACGCCTTGTGACAAGGCGACCAAGATTCTCCCCTTGGTAAGGTCTCCACCTATAAAGCTGATGGTTAGGCCTAGAAGGATATCCTAAACCTGGTATGCATATCCTAAATACCCCTCACTAGGTTTACGGTCATATTGAGCATAAATAACCATTCTCCAATACTAGAAATCCAATCCAGAAATCAATTTCTTAAACCAAACAAATAACATTTTGCAACATAGCCCATTATCCATTTCGTATCCATTGCTCAAATCATCATAAACATTTTCATAAATCAATTGCAAAGCAATTTCATACATATTTCTCCACAAACCTTGTATAACGTGCTTTTCAAAAATTCACAATCAACCAAAGGGTAGCAATTGCTCGATTTGGCTTTTATGCAATAAAATGCTTTTCTCAATTCAATATATATACATATATATACTTCAAGACACAATTTTATAAAACCAAAGAAGATATAGTACCACTCACCTTGGCGTCTACGACAAAACGACAAACGATACTTGTATCGTCGAACTCAAAGCCCTATCAAATAACCGAAGAATAATGTTAAAATCTAATAAAATTTTATCTCGACTACAAAATGACTAAGTTACGCCTTAACTCTAATAAAAGAACTTCTGCGCGCTAACAAATCGCATAACCAAAGTGATTGTTTAAGCCATTTGCAACATGAAGTTTAAGCACAAAACTTGATCGAGCCTTAACTCTCTCTTCTAAACCCCGATCCGAACGTACTTATAGTCAATAGAGAGCCCCTGACATATATTACAAGAATCCCAAATTGGCCGCCCACAAATCAAGCCGAAAAATAACAAAAATACGGCCCAAAGCTGCTGGACGCGTACTGTTCACTGTGCACGGGCAACCTTGAAATTTTGTTTCGGACAAACCATAAGCTCAAATCACGATCCGTAAAATCTCATGGCTTCACAACACCCTAAACTACCATTCCTACAAAAGTACGTGGCTCAACGACTCCAAAATCGGACTTCGCCGCTCGATTTTCCAAAAAATCCGAATTTGAGTTCCAAATTCAAAAATTACTTCAATTGGACGAACGAGGGGCTTGATCTCTCACCGGGTTATGGAGTCGAGTTGGCTTGGCGAGGCATTTGAGGCGTGCACGTGCCAAAACTTCTTTCCTTTCTTCCCCTTTCTCTTCTTCTTCTTATTCTTCTTCTTCTTTTCTTTCTTTTCTTTTTGGTCGAGGAAACTCTCGGCTTCTATTTAGCCGAGCCCCCTCCCATCTCCTTTTTCCTTCTTTTTTTCTTGCGTTATTAAATTTTCAACTTCTTTTTCCGTTTCTTCTTTTGGGGCCTTTAAAACTACTTTTTCTGTTTCTTCTTTTGGGGCCCACTAGCCTAATGTTGCATCAGTGATGATGCATTTGCTATGATGGTGCATTGAAATGAAGCAATCCTTGTTGTTTTTCTGGCTTTATGGCAAAGGGGTTCAAGAAAAATTGTGAATATAGTTACGGATGATGATCTTGACAGGATTGTAAAGTGTTCTCCGTTTTGATGATGCACTTAAATTAGGCTAGTGGTGCTTATAGGGTGGTTCTTGTTGAACTATTTGGGCTAATTTACCCGTTTATATTCTTAACGAAATCAAACCTAAGTTTAGGTTTCGATTCAAACAGTCCATTTCATCGGCCCATCAGAAAGCTACAAACCAATCCCACTTGATCATGTTGCTGTTTAAGGGTCTGTTTGTTTCCTCTTCCAAAATAATTGATTTTGTTTGTTTTTTTTTTTAGAAAAAAAAAAAAGAATAGAACTTTGTTTGATAAACTTTTTGTTCCTAGAAAGAAAAATCTATTTTTTCGCTCTCAAGAATAGATTTTGCATAGAATCAATAAAAAAAGAAAGTAACTTCTTGTTCCCGTGAACAATTCCTAAAATCTATTTTCTTTTTCTTCTTCTCCTCTCTTCTTCTCTTTTCTTCTTCGGCTAGATGAGGGCCAACAATCTCACCCGAGCATCACCGGCCCCCAGTGACACCAAGCCACATCAATTACCAAATGCGTTTTTTTTTTTTTTTTTACTTAGAAACTATTCTAGGGAATTGAATTAGAAAAAAAAAACTACTCCTAAAACGAAATTATTCCCGGGAATATAAATGTTACCATACTCACACCTAGTGTCCTTTTTCAAGTGTCCTTTTTTCTGTTAAACCATATCACTTTCGAACTATGAGTTTAAAAACTCAAAGAACATATAACACCACTTACTGAAAAAGTTGAAACAGACTTACAGAGTTTACTCGAGTTGATGCACTTGTAATCTTATCAATTATTCAAAAAATGGTGTCAAAATTTGAGTAAAACATCATTCCAATGAATGACTCAACTAAACCATGTTCAACTGTTAACGTATCGACACCTAAACGCTACAAAGAAGCTTGTTTATGGCGTATGTTTGTCTTTGCTAATACACGTATTATCCGTTACAAGTAACTTGCACACAAAACTTTGAAATTTCATTCCAAACAAACCTACTTCAAAATTGAGTTTCGTCAAAGCCTGCCACTCCACACAGCCTTAGACTACCATTTCCACAAAAATCATAACTCGAAAACTCCTTATTCAAACCTTTTAGTTTAAAATTTGCTTAACTCCAAATTTGTGCCATAATTTCCGAAATTACTCTGATTAGATGAATAATCAACGTGAATACTTACTAGGTGTTATGCTTCATAGTTAATTTGGTTAGTCGATGTGTCCAGATCGGTTACTCATGTACGATTTTTTCCTTCTTCACGGTCGAGCTTCTCGTTTTACTTCTTTTACTTGTTCGAACGCTGCTTTGACTCCACGTGAGATATGTAGAGAAGAAAAAATGAAGATGGGCTGAGTGTGTCTATTAAAGACATGGGCCTAGGCTTGATGGGCCATCTATTACACCTCCCAGCTACATGCGAAGCTCCTCTGAACAAATTGCTCCATCATTCAAGCTTTGGGCCACTTTCTGTTTTCTTTCATCTTCTTGGATAACTCAGAGTTACTCAAATAAACACTAGGATGAAATTCAGAATATGATAATATATATCCTATCTTCATTTGATACTTGTTCAAGACATGATAAAATCGGATATGAGAAAGATATATGCCGAATTAAATCATTCCATCAAGGAGGTGGGATATAGGTAGATAAGATTTCTAATATTCATAATAGGAAATTCAAACTTCTTATATTAATAAAATTCAAATTATCTTTCAATATAAAAAATATTTTATTTATAATATAAGAAATTCAAAATAACAAAAAATAGTTTTTTATTATTTGTATTTATATATTTGAATTTAATTCTATCTTAAACATATTTTAGGTATATTAGTACAGCTTATTACTTTATTAAAATTTTATTACGAGAATGATGGAAGGGGAAGGAAGAAATAAAAAAAGAAATTAATTAATATTAAATAAATAAATATAAAATAGGCAAGAGTATTGCGAGAGATTCTCACTCTCTATTTGTAAAAATTTTGGTTAATTTATACTGATATCACAGTTATACCAAATAATGTATAACGATATAATATGAATATATCTAACTTTATTACCGTAATCATCAGACAGTTAATAGGATATAGTAAAATCCTTAGGTTTCATATTCTATTCTATGCGGTCGTGTCCTAATTAGAAATCTGAACGACCAAACGTAGGCTAATATCTTGGAAAATAACAACAAAATCAGCTGCAAATGAAGGAAAATAAAAATGAAAAAACATAGCCGTCATCTTCCTTCGACCATTGTATTAGTGACAGGGTTAACAGACCAAATGCTTTGTTGTTGCGGTGGAATAACATGATTTGGCATTTCAGTTTGGAAAGTGAATATAGGCTGTCTCGGCTGAGGAAGATCTGATTCACCGCTTAGCATTAGAACCACATTCGTCATGTTTGGTCTATCCATAGCATGGTCCTGGACACAGAGAAGCCCAATGTGGATGCATCTTATTACCTCCAATGGAAAGCTAACAGCAATTGCTTCATCCAGTAGGTCCAATGCTTTGCCTTCACTCCATAATTGCCATGCCTACAGGAGAACACTGTCATAATATTGCAGGGAACTTTTTATATCGATTAAGATTGAAATTTGGCACTTACGTAGGAAAGGAGATTGAGATGTCCCTGATCATACAGGGCTGAGTTCTTTCTGCCACTAACAATCTCCAGTAGCAACACTCCGAAGCTATAGACATCAGACCCCTTGGAAAATATTCCGCCCATAGCGTACTCAGGAGACATATAACCACTGCATTGATTTGAACTTAGTATTTACCCTTCTAATTGTATTGAGGGACAACGAGATGAAACATTTCTAAAGTGACAGCATCGTTGTGCTAAATCAATCATTTCTATTTGCTTTCGAAAGATCGACTCAAAAGATTGATTATTCAAGCAGGGCTAGAGAACTTACAAGGTTCCAGCAATTTTGTGAGTGTTCACCAAAATTTGAGTGCACTCGAACATTCGTGCCAGCCCAAAATCTGAAATTTTTGGGTTCATCTTTTCATCCAAGAGAATATTGCTCACTTTTAAGTCACGGTGTATGACCCTAAGGCAAGAATCTCGATGGAGGTAGAGAAGTCCCCTTGCAATTCCCTCAACGATTTGGAATCGTTTGCCCCAGTTGAGTTCTGCCTTCTTTTTTGAATCTAACAAACATAACAAAAAAGAACAGTTTTCATATTTTTGTGTTATTTCGAAAAATACATTATTAAAAAATAGTTATTGAGAGAGAAAAACCAACCAAAAAGAAAGGAGTCCAAGCTTTTGTTTGGCAAGTACTCGTATACCAAAATTTTTTCATCTCCTTCCTTGCAGCAACCAATGAGTTTAACCAGATTTCGATGTTGGAGTTTTGATATTAGGACTATCTCATTCTCGAACTCTTGAACGCCTTGGGCCGAGCTACTAGAAAGTCTTTTCACAGCTACCTCTTTCCCATCATTCATCTTTCCCTGTTTCACAAATCACGTAGCTTTTAGACCTTGAACTATCTCTATATTTTCCATTTAATGAATTTCCTGCAAAATGGTTTTACCTTGTAAACAGAGCCAAACCCTCCTTGCCCGAGTTTACCTGTCGTGCTGAACTTGTTTGTAGCAAGTAGTATGCTATCAAAGCTGAAAACAGTCAATTCCAGTGCATCATCTTCCTTCAATTGCTCTTTCCATGCATTTCCTTGTAGCAGTTTGCCCGGCTTTTCAGGTTTACCTAGCAAGTCAAGGAGCCTTAAGATTTTTCTGAAGTTTTTTGTGTTATTATTGGTGAAGAATCAGCTTACTATCTTCATACCAACGTAAGATTAAACAAGAGAGGAGCACAACCCTATGAAAACACTGATGTGGCTCTTTTTTAGTACCTCTTTTCTTAGCTCTCCATTTGCAAAGACCAAAAACAAATACTGCAAAGAACAGGATCCCAGCAACAGTACTCAGGCTGATGATAACGGCTTTCTGCGACGATCCTCCTTAAAAGGGAAAGAGAGTTATGCAAAAGACAATTGATGTTGACTCAAACGCATCTCAATGAAACCATTTCTAACCTGTTTTTACGTGTGCAACTCGAACAAATAGATTTTCTCCAGCTGTGGAAAATTCCTCAAGATCGATGAGGTTTTCTTTAGTCCAAACCATACACCCGATGGTGCTGACATAAGAATAAGCCAAGCAAGAACAGTTGCTCAGGCACCAGCTTAAACATCCTTCTTGATCTCCAATGTCTGATAAATAATCCTCAGAGTCAGGTAGTTTCATCCGGCTCATTTGCCAAAAGGCATCTTTCTTTACAATTGTTGAAGCCGATGTGCTCATGTTTTTCTGGCAATACAATTCTGTCTCTCTCACACATCCTCCGGTCCAGTTTCCACTGTTCCATTCTTCATTTGACTTTGGCACAAACCCATTTAAGCATCTGCAAATAGGCAAACTCATTGAGTTACAAACTCCAAAAGGACCACAAGTTCCATAAGTCTCGCAAGTATTGTTCGGTCCTGCCCAAAGTGCCAACCACACCTTAGCTCCATCATCCCAGTACATTATCTTAAGCAATCCTCCAGGCAAAACAGACATGTATGTATAGGTCTGCTCGTGTGAATCAATAGATAAGTAAGTGGTCCCCTGCTGAATATCTTGCTCGACCTTGATTGCACTGGAGTACAATCGGACCATGTTTTTTATGCCGATAAATTTCGATTTGTCCCATTGTCCGCCTCTCCAGTAAGGGGTGGAACCATTCCAAGTGAAAGGTTGAGGCGGCATCTCCGATGTTATCCCAGTCAAGAACCTTCCAGGGGACGGATCACTGTCGCTTCTCCAGGAAATTAAAGAGAGTTTCTCCCCAGTCCTGGTATTTACTCCCATCTTCATGCCCGGAAGAAGAGTATCTGTCGGATCATCGAAGCTTCCCCATATTTTACTATAATTTGCATCCTGCAGTACAAAATTTCCATTATCTAATAGCGCCGCTGACCTATAATTGGACCGACGAGAGGCATTGGTCGACCAAAATATATTCTGTTTTCCATCCACGAGCTTCAAATTCCCATCACTGCCTATCATTAATTTCGCAGACGGATCTGGGTACACAAGCGGCAATTCCCTGTTGGCCACCCACACGATTTTTGGAGGCGCCAAGTTCTTGTACCATATCCCAACATACTGATTTGCTGACCCGTTTGGCGTAAAGAACCCAAGCTCGAAGATTTTGCCAGAGGAGACGAGGGTCTGGTTCGGAAAGAGTGGCTCCGATGCAGTAAAATTGTAAGCCGAACCGCTGGTTCCATGACTTGCCTGAAGTAGAAAGACGACGACCAAGCAAGAGCACCAAGACATCATGAGCCGCATAATAAGAATGACTGAATGAACCTGGTGAGTTCGGTGAGTCGGTTGATTCTGCACTTTCTGTCGATCAAGGATAGATGAACGAGCTTTCCCGTGAGGCGAGAGGCCTTGGTGCTCAAAGGGGGCTGAAACACAATGGTTTTCGGAAGACCACATGTTCATTGTCTATTCAACGTGGGGGTTATTCCTCGCCGCTGTTCAAATTTGACTCTGCGTCTCAGTTCACATATTCGAATTGCTTATGTGTTGACCAAGACATCCACGTGTTAGGTTGGCGTGAGAACAAGGGTAAAGGCTCCATACCATCACCTCAGTCATGCTAACCATGGGGTTTGCGCCACTTTTTTAACATGGAAGGGGGAAATTGGGGATTCGAATACCCACCTTCTCGGAGGGTTGAGGTAAGGACGATTTAGTTTTAAGTGTAGGTTTCGATTTCCACGCCTTACAAAGAGATGGGACAAAAATCTAAGAATGAGAATTAGAGTAAGAATAGAGTAAGACCGACAAAAAAAAAAAAAAAAAATCAATCGTGCTGAAAAAAGTTCAATTCTTTAATATCTTTTCTTATCTAAGCATCAATTTCAAGTGATTATACATGAATTCTAAACACTTCTTCCAACCAAACGCATTGGTCTTTTATTATTACTATTATTATTAATTGTCCGTGCAATGTGCAATAGTATCCATATACTTTTAATGACTTTGAATTCATATCAAACCGAGCTTTGAGATGAGTTTACTAAGCCATTTTAGTAGATGAGTTATTTTTTTATTATTGAACCTTAAACAAATTCTGGCAGTACGTTAAAAGCTTGTTTTGATTGTGCTTGCAGGACAATTAACTCTACCCCAATTTAAGCTTATGTCCCATCGAATTGAGGTGTGTAGATTTATATAGTTATAAATAACTTCACATTAATTAGTTCTTTGCTTGTCAAAGTTTGGAAATTTGACAATAAATAAACGAACTTCTTTTTTTTTTTTAAAGTCGGGCTTTGATCTGAAATAGCCCACACTGAACTGAAATGATTCAGCCGAATAATTTGTGATTTAGGTCTAGCCCACTGATTGAGCCCAGAAAATTTACTCTCGATCTGTTTGGGCTCAGCCAAAAAATTGCTCTAGGCTTAACCAGCAAAGCCCTTTGCACCCTCTGCTTCCTACCCAAGCCTCGACTTAGTGCATTGCTACCTTCATAGTTGATTTGATACATGAGTAGATCTACTCATATATTAGCTGATAAACACAGATACATGTCTACTAGCTAATATATTAGGGTGCGTTTTCTTTTGGACGCTGCGATCTCAAGTCAGTTGATGTGTACTATTGAGCGGCCATAGAAATAGCCTTCTTGACTCGTTTACCGGACCATGACAACGACTAAAGAAACTCTCGATTGAATCCGGGTCCATGAGTCCAAAATAATTGCGTCCGCTGATCATTTGTCCTCTTTACATTTGTCCACATGATCAACTATGCAAATGGATCCGAGCCACGTGTACCCGGATCCGAACAAATTTGCACACGGACAAACCCCTTGCTCCCGCATTCGCAATTTGTCTCCTTTCTTTTCAGTTTAGCCAAAGATATCGGCGATGGTTTCCCATGTCGATCGCAACAACTTCAACTCCAAAAGCCATACTGTTTGATTCTCCGAATCAAGCCGCTTGGAGCATTGAGAACAGCTCGATTGCATCTTCAGAAGTTCGTTCTATTTCAAGTATTACAGTGATGATGCATTTGTTATGATGGTGCACAGAAATGAAGCAATCCTTGTTGTTTTTCTGGCTTTATGGCAAAAGGGTTCCAGAAAAATTGTGAATGGAGTTACGGATGATGATCTTGACAGGATTGTTAAGTGTTTTCCGTTTTGATGATGCACTTAAATTGGGCTAGTGGTGCTTATAGGGTGGTTCTTGTTGAACTATCTGGGCTAATTTATCCGTCTATGTTGTTAACAAAATCGAACCTAAGTTTAGGTTTCGATTCAAACAGTCCATTTCCTCGGCCCATCAGAAAGCTACAAACCAATCCCACTTGATCATGTTGCTGTTTAAGGGCCTGTTTGTTTCCACTTCCGAAAATAACTAATTCTGTTTTTTTATTTTTGGAAATAAAAAAAAAAAGAATAAAACTTCGTTTGATAAATTTTTTGTTCCAAGAAAGAAAAATCTATTTTTTCGCTCTTGGGAATAGATTTTGCATAGAATCAATAATCAGAAAAAAGTAACTTCTTGTTTAGGGAACAATTCCTAAAATCTTTTTTTTTTCCTTCTTCTCCTCTCTTCTTCTCTTTTCTTCTTCGGCTAGATGAGAGCCAACAATCTCACCCGAGCATCACCAGCCCCCTAGTGACACTGAGCCACATCAATTACCAAATGCGTTTTTTTTTTTTTTACTTAGAAACTATTCTATGGAATGGAATTAGAAAAAAAAATACTCATGAAAAGAAATTATTCCCAAGAATAGAAATATTACCATACTCACCCCTAGTGTCCTTCTTCCGTTAAATCATATCACTTTCAAACTATAAGTTTATAAACTCAAAGAACATATAGCATCACTTACTGAAAAAGTTGAAATAGAATTACAAAGATTACTTGAGTTGACACACTCGCAATCTTAACAATTATTCGAGAAATGGTGTGAAAATTTGAGTAAAACATCATTCCAATGAATGACTCAACTAAACCATCTTCAACTGCTAATGTATCGACACCTAAACATTACAAAGAAGCTTGTTTATGGCGTATGTTTGTCTTTTGCTAATACACGTATTATCCGTTACAAGTAACTTGCACACAAAACTTTGAAATTTCATTCCAAACAAACCTATTTCAAAATTGAGTTTCCTCAAAGCCTGCCACTCCACACAGCCTTAGACTATCATTTCCACAAAAATCATAATAAAAAAACTCCTTAATCGAACCTTGTAGTGTAAAATTTGCTTAACTCCAAATTTGTGCCATAATTTCCAAAATTACTCCGATTAGATGTATAATTAACTTGAATACTTACTAGGTGTTATGCTTCATAGTTAATTTGGTTAGTCGACGTGTCCGGATCAGTTGCGCATGTACGATTTTTTCCTTCTTCTCTCTTCTTCCCCCTTTTCCTTTTTCACGGTCGAGCTTCTCGTTTTTCTTCCTTTACTTGTTCTAACGCTGCTTTGACTTCACGTCAGATATGTAGAGAAGAAAAAATGAAGATGGGGTGAGTTTGTCTATTAAAGACATGGGCCTAGGCTTGATGGGCCATCTATTACACCTCCCAGCTACATGCGAAGCTCCTCTGAACAAATTGCTCCATCATTCAAGCTTTGGGCCACTTTCTGTTTTCTTTCATCTTCCTGGATAACTCAGAGTTACTCAAATAAACACTAGGCTACAGTTGACAGTTAGGATGAAATTCAAAATATGATAATATATATCCTATCTTGCATTTGATAGTTGTTCAATATATGATAAAGTTGGATATAAGAGAGATGTAGGCCAAATTAAATCATTCCATGAAGAAGGTGGGATATAGGTAGATAAGATTTCTAATATCTATAATAGAAAATTCAAACTTCTTAAATTAACAAAATTAAATTTATCTTTCAATATAACAAATATTTGATTTATAATATAAGAAATTCAAAAGAACAAAAAATAGTTTTTTCTTATTTTTATTAATATATTCGAATTTAATTCTACCTTAAACATATTTTAGGTATATTAGTACAGCTTATTACTTGATTAAAATTTTGTTAGAGAATGATGGAAGGGGAAGGAATAAATAAAAAATGAAATTAATTAAAAATAGGAAAATTAAATAATAAATAAATAAATATAAAATAGGCAAGAGTATTGCGAGAGATTCTCACTCTCTATTTGTAAAAATTTTGGTTCATTTATACTATTATAATAGTTATACCAAATAATGTTTAATGATATAATATGAATATATCTGATTTTATTTCCATAATCATCAGATAGTTGATACGATATAGTAAATTCCTTAAATTTCATATCATATTCTATACAGTCCTATTTTGATTAGAAATCCGAACGACAAAACGTAGGCTAATATCTTGAAAAATAACAACAAAATCAGCTGCAAACGAAGGAAAATAAAAATGAAAAAAAACATAGCCATCATCTTCCTTCGACCATTGTATTAGTGACAGTGTTAACAGACCAGATGCTTTCTTGCTGCGGTGGATTAGCATGATTTGGCATTTCAGTTTGGAAAGTGAATATAGGTTGTCTCGGCTGAGGAAGATCTGATTCACCGCTTAGCATTAGAACCACATTCATCATGTTTGGTCTATCCATAGCATGGTCTTGGACACAGAGAAGCCCAATGTGGATGCATCTTATTACCTCCAATGGAAAGCTAATAGCAATTGCTTCATCCAGTAGGTCCAATGCTTTGCCTTCACTCCATAATTGCCATGCCTACAGGAGAACACTGTCATAATATTGCAGGGAACTTTTTATATCGATTAAGGTTGAAATTTGGCACTTACGTAGGAAAGGAGATTGAGATATCCCTGATCATACAGGGCTGAGTTCTTTCTGCCACTAACAATCTCCAGTAGCAACACTCCGAAGCTATAGACATCGGACCTCTCGGAAAATATTCCGCCCATAGCATACTCAGGAGACATATAACCACTGCATTGATTTGAACTTAGTATTTACCCTTTTAATTGTATTGAGGGACAACAAGATGGAACATTTCTAAAGTGATAGCATCATTGTGCTAAATCAATCATTTTTATCTGCTTTCGAAAGATCGACTCAAAAGATTGATTATTCAAGTAGGGCTAGAGAACTTACAAGGTTCCAACAATTTTGTGAGTGTTCACCAAAATTTGAGTGCCCTCGAACATTCGTGCCAGCCCAAAATCTGAAATTTTTGGGTTCATCTTTTCATCCAAGAGAATATTGCTCACTTTTAAGTCACGGTGTATGACCCTAAGGCAAGAATCTCGATGGAGGTAGAGAAGCCCCCTTGCAATTCCCTCAATAATTTGGAATCGTTTGTCCCAGTCGAGTTCTACCTTCTTTTTTGAATCTAACAAACATAACAAACAAGAACAGTTTTCATATTTTTGTGCTATTTCGAAAAATACATTACTGAAAAGTATTTATTCAGAGAGAAAAACCAACCAAAAAGAAAGGAGTCCAAGCTTTTGTT
The DNA here is from genome assembly GCA_017140185.1 of Eucalyptus polyanthemos subsp. polyanthemos. Lineage (NCBI taxonomy): Eukaryota > Viridiplantae > Streptophyta > Magnoliopsida > Myrtales > Myrtaceae > Eucalyptus > Eucalyptus polyanthemos. Next base: position 49,916,821 of record CM029461.1, on the reverse strand, counting down.
TGGCAAGTACTCGTATACCAAAATTTTTTCATCTCCTTCAGTGCAGCAACCAATGAGTTTAACCAGATTTCGATGTTGGAGTTTTGATATTAGGACTATCTCATTCTCGAACTCTTGAACACCTTGGGCCGAGCTACTAGAAAGTCTTTTCACAGCTACCTCTTTTCCATCATTCATCTTTCCCTGTTTCACAAAGCACGTAGCTTTTAGACCTTGAACTATATCTATATTTTTCATTTAATGAATTTCCTGCAAAATGGTGTTACCCTATAAACAGAGCCAAACCCTCCTTGCCCGAGTTTACTTGTCGTGCTGAACTTGTTTGTAGCAAGTAGTATGCTATCAAAACTGAAAACAGTCAATTCCAGTGCATCATCTTCCTTCAATTGCTCTTTCCATGCATTTCCTTGTAGCAGTTTGCCCGGCTTTTCAGGTTTACCTAGCAAGTCAAGGAGCCTTAAGATTTTTCTGAAGTTTTTTGTGTTTATTATTGGTGAAGAAACAGCTTACTATCTTCATAGCAACATAAGATTAAACAAAATAGGAGCACAACCCTCTGAAAACACTGATGTGGCTCTTTTTTAGTACCTCTTTTCTTAGCTCTCCATTTGCAAAGACCAAAAACAAATACTGCAAAGAACAGGATCCCAGAAACAGTACTCAGGCTGATGATAGCGGCTTTCTGTGACGATCCTCCTTAAAAGGGAAAGAGAGTTATGCAAAAGACAATTGATGTTGACTCAAAGGCATCTCAATGAAACCATTTCTAACCTGTTTCTACATGTGCAACTCGAACAAATAGATTTTCTCCATCCGTAGAAAATTCCTCAAGATCGATGAGGTTTTCTTTAGTCCAAACCATACACCCGATGGTGCTGACATAAGAATAAGCCAAGCAAGAACAGTTGCTTAGGCACGAGCTTAAACATCCTTCTTGATCTCCAATGTCTGATAAATAATCCTCAGAGTCAGGTAGTTTCATCCATCTCATTTGCCAAAAGGCATCTTTCTTTACAATTGTTGAAGCTGATGTGCTTGTGTTTTTCTGGCAATACAATTCTGTCTCTCTTACACATCCTCCGGTCCAGTTTCCACTGTTCCATTCTTCATTTGACTTTGGCACAAACCCATTTAAGCATCTGCAAATAGGCAAACTCATTGAGTTACAAACTCCAAAGGGACCACAAGTTCCATAAGTCCCGCAAGTATTGTTCGGTGCTGCCCAAAGTTCCAACCACACCTTAGCTCCATCATCCCAGTACATTATCTTAAGCAATCCTCCAGGCAAAACAGACATGTATGCATAGGTATGCTTGTGGAAATAAAAAGATAAGTAAGTGGTCCCCTGCAGAATATCTTGCTCGACATTGATTGCACTCGAGTACGATCGGATCATGTTTTTTATGCCGATAAATTTCGATTTGTCCCACTGTCCGCCTCTCCAGTAAGGGGTGGAACCATTCCAAGTGAAAGGTTGAGGCGGCGTCTCCGATGTTATCCCAGTCAAGAACCTTCCAGGGGACGGATCACTGTCGCTTCTCCAGGAAATTAAATAGAGTTTCTCCCCAGTCCTGGCATTTACTCCCATCTTCATGCCCGGAAGAAGAGTATCTGTCGGATCATCGAAGCTTCCCCATATTTTACTATAATTTGCATCCTGCAGTACAAAATTTCCATTATCTAATAGCGCCGCTGACCTATAATTGGACCGACGAGAGGCATTGGTAGACCAAAATATATTCTGTTTTCCATCCACAAGCTTCAAATTCCCATCACTGCCTATCATTAATTTCGCAGACTGATCTGGGTACACAAGCGGCAATTCCCTGTTGGCCACCCACACGATTTTTGGAGGCGCCAAGTTCTTGTACCATATCCCAACATACTGATTTGCCGACCCGTTTGGCGTAAAGAACCCAAGCTCGAAAATTTTGCCAGAGGAGACGAGGGTTTGGTTCGGAAAGAGTGGCTCCGATGCAGTAATAGTGTAAGCCGAACCGCTGGTTCCATGACTTGCCTGAAGTAGAAAGACAACGACCAAGCAAGAGCACCAAGACATCATGAGCCGCATAATAAGAATGACTGAATGAACCTGGTGAGTTCGGTGGGTCGGTTGATTCTGCACTTTCTGTCGATCAAGGATAGATGAACGAGCTTTCCCGTGAGGCGAGAGGCCTTGGTGCTCAAAGGGGGCTGAAACACAATGGTTTTCGGAAGACCACATGTTCATTGTCTATTCAACGTGGGGGTTATTCCTCGCCGCTGTTCAAATTTGACTCTGCGTCTCAGTTCACATATTCGATATGTGTTGACCAAGACATCCACGTGTTAGGTTGGCGTGAGAACAAGGGTAAAGGCTCCATACCAAGACCTCAGTCATGCTAACCACTGGGATTTGCGCAACTTTTTTAACATGGAAGGGGGAAATTGGGGATTCAAATTCCTACCTTCTCGGTGGGTTGAGGTAAGGACGATTTAGTTTGAGTGTAGGTTTCGATTTCCACGCTGTTGCAGGCGGGACAAAAGTCTCCAAGAATGAGAATTAGAGTAGGAATAGAGTAAGACTGACAAAAAAAAAAAAAAATCAGTCGTGCTGAAAAAAGGTCAATTCTTTAATATCTTTTCTTATCTAAGCATCAATTTGAAGTGATTATACATGAATTCTAAACACTTCTTCCAACCAAACACATTGGTCTTTTATTATTACTATTATTATTAATTGTCCGTGCAATGTGCAATAGTATCCATATACTTTTAATGACTTTGAATTCATATCAAACCGAGCTTTGAGATGAGTTTACTAAGCCATTTTAGTAGATGAGTTATTTTTTATTATTGAACCTTAAACAAATTCTGGCAGTACGTTAAAAGCTTGTTTTGATTGTGCTTGCGGGACAATTAACGCTACCCCAATTTAAGCTTATGTCCCATCGAAATCGAGGTGTGTAGATTTCCTTTCTTTAGGTGACATTTATATAGTTATAAATAACTTCATATTAATTAGTTCTTTGCTTGTCGAAGTTTGGAAATTTGACAATAAATAAACGAACTTCTTTTTTTTTTTGAAAAGTCGGGCTTTGATCTGAAATAGCCCACGCCGAACTGAACTGATTCAGCCGAATAATTTGTGATTTTGGTCTAGCCCACTGATTGAGCCCAGAAAATTTACTCTCGATCTGTTTGGGCTCAGCCGAAAAATTGCTCTAGGCTTAACCAGCAAAGCCCTTTGCACCCTCTGCTTCCACCCAGGCCTCGACTTAGTGCATTGCTACCTTCATAGTTGATTTGATACATGAGTAGATCTACTCATATATTAACTGATAAACACAGATACATGTCTACTAGCTAATATATTAGGGTGCGTTTTCTTTTGGACGCTGCGATCTCAAGTCAGTTGATGTGTACTATTGAGCGGCCATAGAAATAGCCTTCTTGACTCGTCGACCGGACCACGACAACGACTAAAGAAACTCTCGCTTGAATCCGGGTCCATGAATCCAAAATAATTACGTCCGCTGATCATGTGTCCTCTTTACATTAGTCCACATGATCAACTACGCAAATGGATCCAAGCCACGTGTACCCAGATCCGAACAAATTTGCACATGGACAAACCCCTTGCTCCCGCATTCGCAATTTGTCTCCTTTCTTTTCAGTTTAGCCAAATATATCGGCGATGGTTTCCCATGTCGATCGCAACAACTTCAACTCCAAAAGCCATACTGTTTGATTCTCCGAATCAAGCCGCTTGGAGCATTGAGAACAGCTCGATTGCATCTTCAGAAGTTCGTTCGATTTCAAGTATTTCAGTGATGATGCATTTGCTATGATGGTGCATTGAAATGAAGCAATCCTTGTTGTTTTTCTGGCTTTATGGCAAAAGGGTTCCAGAGAAATTGTGAATGGAGTTACGGATGATGATCTTGACAGGATTGTTAAGCGTTTTCCGTTTTGATGATGCACTTAAATTGGGCTAGTGGTGCTTATAGGGTGGTTCTTGTTGAACTATCTGGGCTAATTTACCCGTTTATGTTCTTAACGAAATCGAACCTAAGTTTAGGTTTCGATTCAAACAGTCCATTTCCTCGGCCCATCAGAAAGCTACAAACCAATCCCACTTGATCATGTTGCTATTTAAGGGCCTGTTTGTTTCCACTTCCGAAAATAACTAATTCTGTTTTTTTTTTTTTATGAAAATAAAAGAAAAAAGAATAGAACTTGGTTTGATAAATTTTTGTTCCTAGGAAGAAAAATATATTTTTCGCTCTTGGGAATAGATTTTGCATAGAATCAATAATCAGAAAAAAAAGTAACTTATTGTTCTTGGGAACAATTCCTAAAATCTTTTTGTTTTTTTTTATTCTTCCCTCTCTTCTTCTCTTTTCTTCTTTAGTTAGATGAGGGCCAACAACCTTACCCGAGCATCACCGGCCCCTAGCGACACCGAGCCATAGCAATTACCAAATGCGTTTTTTTATTTTACTTAGAAACTAGTCTAGGGAATGGAATTATGAAAAAAAAAAAAAACTACTCCTGAAAAGAAATTATTCCCGAAAATAAAAATGTTACCATACTTACCACTAGTGTCCTTCTTCCGTTAAACCATATCACTTTCGAACTATGAGTTTATAAACTCAAAAGAACATATAACACCACTTATTGAAAAAGTTGAAATAGACTTACAGAGATTACTCGAGTTGACGCACTCGTAATCTTATCAATTATTCGAAAAATGGTGTCAAAATTTGAGTAAAACATTATTCCAATGAATGACTCAACTAAACCATGTTCAACTGTCAACATATCGATACCTAAACACTACAAAGAAGCTTGTTTATGGTATATGTTTGTCTTTTGCCATTACACGTATTATCCGTTACAAGTAATTTGCACACAAAACTTTGAAATTTCGTTCCAAACAAACCTACTTCAAAATCGAGTTTCATCGAAGCTTGCCACTCCACACAATCTTAGGCTACCATTTCCACAAATATCATAACTCAAAAACTCCTTAATCGAACCTTGTAGATTAAAATTTGCTTAACTCCAAATTTGTGCCATAATTTCCAAAATTACTCCGATTAGACGTATAATCGACGTGAATACTTACTAGGTGTTATGCTTCATAGTTAATTTGGTTGGTCGATGTGTCCGGATCAGTTGCGCATGTACGATTTTTTCCTTCTTCTCTCTTCTTCCCCCTTTTCCTTCTTCACGGTCGAGCTTCTCGTTTTTCTTCTTTTACTTGTTCTAACGCTGCTTTGACTTCACGTGAGATATGTAGAGAAGAAAAAATGAAGATGGGCTGAGTTTGTCTATTAAAGACATGGGCCTAGGCTTGATGGGCCATCTATTACACCTCCCAGCTACATGCGAAGCTCCTCTGAACAAATTGCTCCATCATTCAAGCTTTGGACCACTTTATGTTTTCTTTCATCTTCTTGGATAACTCAGAGTTACTCAAATAAACACTAGGCCACAGTTGTTTTTTTTTTTTTTGGTAATAGGTAAGATGTATTATAACTAAAGAACCAAGGAGCTATACAAAAAGCACAGCAACACAACCGACTCCAAGAGAACATACACTCAACTAGACATAGGCTACAGTTGTTAGTTAGGATGAAATTCAAAATATGATAATACATATCCTATCTTGCATTTGGTATTTATTTAAGACATGATAAAGTATAATATAAGGAGGATATAGGCTGAATTAAATCATTTCATGAAGGAGGTGGGATATAGGTGAATAAGATTTCTAATTTCCATAATAGAAAATTCAAACTTCTTAAATTAACAAAATTAAAATTACCTTTCAATATAAAAATTATTTGATTTCTAATATAAGAAATTCAAAATAACAAAAAATAGTTTTTTCTTATTTTTATTTATATTTTTGAATTTAATTCTATCTTAAACATATTTTAGGTATATTAGTATAGCTTATTACTTAATTAAAATTTTATTAGAGAATGATGGAAGGGGAAGGAAGAAATAAAAAAAGAAATTAATTAATATTAAATAATAAATAAATAAATATAAAATAGGCAAGAGTATTGCGAGAGATTCTCACTCTCTATTTGTAAAAATTTTGGTTAATTTATACTTATATGACAATTATACCAAATAATGTATAATGATATAATATGTATATATCTAACTTTATTACCGTAATCATCAGACAATTAATAGGATATAGTAAAATCCTTAGGTTTCATATCCTATTCTATGCGGTCCTGTCCTAATTAGAAATCCGAACGACCAAACGTAGGCTAATATCTTGGAAAATAACAACAAAATCAGCTGCAAACGAAGGAAAATAAAAATGAAAAAACATAGTCGTCATCTTCCTTCGACCATTGTATTAGTGACAGTGTTAATAGACCAGATGCTTTCTTGCTGTGGTGGAATAGCATGATTTGGCATTTCAGTTTGGAAAGTGAATATAGGTTGTCTCGGCTGAGGAAGATCTGATTCACCGCTTAGCATTAGAACCACATTCGTCATGTTTGGTCTATCCATAGCATGGTCCTGGACACAGAGAAGCCCAATGTGGATGCATCTTATTACCTCCAATGGAAAGCTAACAGCAATTGCTTCATCCAGTAGGTCCAATGCTTTGCCTTCACTCCATAATTGCCATGCCTACAGGAGAACACTGTCATAATATTGCAGGGAACTTTTTATATCGATTAAGGTTGAAATTTGGCACTTACGTAGGAAAGGAGATTGAGATATCCCGATCATACGGGGCTGAGTTCTTTCGCCACTAACAATCTCCAAGTAGCAACACTCCGAAGCTATAGACATCAGACCCCTCGGAAAATATTCCGCCCATAGCGTACTCAGGAGACATATAACCACTGCATTGATTTGAATTTAGTATTTACCCTTCTAATTGTATTGATGGACAACGAGATGAAACATTTCTAAAGTGACAGCATCGTTGTGCTAAATCAATCATTTCTATTTGCTTTCGAAAGATCGACTCAAAAGATTGATTATTTAAGTAGGGCTAGAGAACTTACAAGGTTCCAGCAATTTTGTGAGTGTTCACCAAAATTTGAGTGCCCTCGAACATTCGTGCCAGCCCAAAATCTGAAATTTTTGGGTTCATCTTTTCATCCAAGAGAATATTGCTCACTTTTAAGTCACGGTGTATGACCCTAAGGCAAGAATCTCGATGGAGGTAGAGAAGCCCCCTTGCAATTCCCTCAACGATTTGGAATCGTTTGTCCCAGTTGAGTTCTGCCTTCTTTTTTGAATCTAACAAACATAACAAACAAGAACAGTTTTCATATTTTTGTGCTATTTCGAAAAATACATTATTAAAAAATAGTTATTGAGAGAGAAAAACCAACCAAAAAGAAAGGAGTCCAAGCTTTTGTTTGGCAAGTACTCGTATACCAAAATTTTTTCATCTCCTTCATTGCAGCAACCAATGAGTTTAACCAGATTTCGATGTTGGAGTTTCGATATTAGGACTATCTCATTCTCGAACTCTTGAACGCCTTGGGCCGAGCTACTAGAAAGTCTTTTCACAGCTACCTCTTTCCCATCATTCATCTTTCCCTGTTTCACAAATCACGTAGCTTTTAGACCTTGAACTATCTCTATATTTTCCATTTAATGAATTTCCTGCAAAATGCTTTTACCTTGTAAACAGAGCCAAACCCTCCTTGCCCGAGTTTGCCTGTCGTGCTGAACTTGTTTGTAGCACGTAGTATGCTATCAAAAGAGAAAACAGTCAATTCCAGTGCATCATCTTCCTTCAATTGCTCTTTCCATGCATTTCCTTGTAGCAGTTTGCCCGGCTTTTCAGGTTTACCTAGCAAGTCAAGGAGCCTTAAGATTTTTCTGAAGTTTTTTGTGTTATTATTGGTGAAGAATCAGCTTACTATCTTCATAGCAACGTAAGATTAAACAAGATAGGAGCACAACCCTATGAAAACACTGATGTGGCTCTTTTTTAGTACCTCTTTTCTTAGCTCTCCATTTGCAAAGACCAAAAAGAAATACTGCAAAGAACAGGATCCCAGCAACAGTACTCAGGCTGATGACAACAGCTTTCTGCGACGATCCTCCTTAAAAGGGAAAGAGAGTTATGCAAAAGACAATTGATGTTGACTCAAACGCATCTCAATGAAACCATTTCTAACCTGTTTTTACTTGTGCAACTCGAACAAAAAGATTTTCTCCAGCTGTGGAAAATTCCTCAAGATCGATGAGGTTTTCTTTAGTCCAAACCATACACCCGATGGTGCTGACATAAGAATAAGCCAAGCAAGAACAGTTGCTCAGGCACCAGCTTAAACATCCTTCTTGATCTCCAATGTCTGATAAATAATCCTCAGAGTCAGGTAGTTTCATCCGGCTCATTTGCCAAAAGGCATCTTTCTTTACAATTGTTGAAGCCGATGTGCTCATGTTTTTCTGGCAATACAATTCTGTCTCTCTTACACATCCTCCGGTCCAGTTTCCACTGTTCCATTCTTCATTTGACTTTGGCACAAACCCATTTAAGTATCTGCAAATAGGCAAACTCATTGAGTTACAAACTCCAAAAGGACCACAAGTTCCATAAGTCTCGCAAGTATTGTTCGGTCCTGCCCAAAGTGCCAACCACACCTTAGCTCCATCATCCCAGTACATTATCTTAAGCAATCCTCCAGGCAAAACAGACATGTATGTATAGGTCTGCTCGTGTGAATCAATAGATAAGTAAGTGGTCCCCTGCTGAATATCTTGCTCGACCTTGATTGCACTGGAGTACGATCGGACCATGTTTTTTATGCCGATAAATTTCGATTTGTCCCATTGTCCGCCTCTCCAGTAAGGGGTGGAACCATTCCAAGTGAAAGGTTGAGGCGGCATCTCCGATGTTATCCCAGTCAAGAACCTTCCAGGGGACGGATCACTGTCGCTTCTCCAGGAAATTAAAGAGAGTTTCTCCCCAATCCTGGTATTTACTCCCATCTTCATGCCCGGAAGAAGAGTATCTGTCGGATCATCGAAGCTTCCCCATATTTTACTATAATTTGCATCCTGCAGTACAAAATTTCCATTATCTAATAGCGCCGCTGACCTATAATTGGACCGACGAGTGGCATTGGTAGACCAAAAAATATTCTGTTTTCCATCCACGAGTTTCAAATTCCCATCACTGCCTATCATTAATTTCGCAGACTGATCTGGGTACACAAGCGGCAATTCCCTGTTGGCCACCCACACGATTTTTGGAGGCGCCAAGTTCTTGTACCATATCCCAACATACTGATTTGCCGACCCGTTTGGCGTAAAGAACCCAAGCTCGAAAATTTTGCTAGAGGAGACGAGGGTTTGGTTCGGAAAGAGTGGCTCCGATGCAGTAATATTGTAAGCCGAACTGCTGGTTCCATGACTTGCCTGAAGTAGAAAGACAACGACCAAGCAAGAGCACCAAGACATCATGAGCCGCATAATAAGAATGACTGAATGAACCTGGTGAGTTCGGTGGGTCGGTTGATTCTGCACTTTCTGTCGATCAAGGATAGATGAACGAGCTTTCCCGTGAGGCGAGAGGCCTTGTTGCTCAAAGGGGGCTGAAACACAATGGTTTTCGGAAGACCACATGTTCATTGTCTATTCAAAGTGGGGGTTATTCCTCGCCGCTGTTCAAATTTGACTCTGCGTCTCAGTTCACATATTCGAATTGCTTATGTGTTGACCAAGACATCCACGTGTTAGGTTGGCGTGAGAACAAGGGTAAAGGCTCCATACCATCACCTCAGTCATGCTAACCATGGGGTTTGCGCCACTTTTTTAACATGGAAGGGGGAAATTACCTTTTCGGAGGGTTGAGATAAGGACGATTTAGTTTCAAGTGTAGGTTTCGATTTCCACGCCTTGCAAAGAGGCGGGGCAAAAATCTGAGAATGAGAATTAGAGTAAGAATAGAGTAAGACCGACAAAAAAAAAAAATCAGTCGTGCTGAAAAAAGGTCAATTCTTTAATATATTTTCTTATCTAAGCATCAATTTCAAGTGATTATACATGAATTCTAAACACTTCTTCCAACCAAACGCATTGGTCTTTTATTATTACTATTATTATTAATTGTCCGTGCAATGTGCAATAGTATCCATATATTTTTAATGACTTTGAATTCATATCAAACCGAGCTTTGAGATGAGTTTACTAAGCCATTTTAGTAGATGAGTTATTTTTTATTATTGAACCTTAAACAAATTCTGGCAGTACTTTAAAAGCTTGTTTTGATTGTGCTTGCAGGACAATTAACTCTACCCCAATTTAAGCTTATGTCCCATCGAAATCGAGGTGTGTAGATTTCATTTCTTTAGGTGACATTTATATAGTTATAAATAACTTCACATTAATTAGTTCTTTGCCTGTCGAAGTTTGGAAATTTGACAATAAATAAACGAACTTCTTTTTTTTTTGAAAAGTCGGGCTTTGATCTGAAATAGCCCACACCGAACTGAACTGATTCAGCCGAATAATTTGTGATTTAGGTCTAGCCCACTGATTGAGCCCAGAAAATTTACTCTCGATCTGTTTGGGCTCAGCCAAAAAATTGCTCTAGGCTTAACCAGCAAAGCCCTTTGCACCCTCTGCTTCCTACCCAAGCCTCGACTTAGTGCATTGCTACCTTCATAGTTGATTTGATACATGAGTAGATCTACTCATATATTAGCTGATAAACACAGATATATGTCTACTAGCTAATATATTAGGGTGCGTTTTCTTCAACGCTGCGATCTCAAGTCAGTTGATGTGTACTATTGAGCGGCCATAGAAATAGCCTTCTGGACTCGTTGACTGGACCACGACAACGACTAAAGAAACTCTCGCTTGAATCCGGGTCCATGAATCCAAAATAATTACGTCCGCTGATCATGTGTCCTCTTTACATTAGTCCACATGATCAACTACGCAAATGGATCCAAGCCACGTGTACCCAGATCCGAACAAATTTGCACATGGACAAACCCCTTGCTCCCGCATTCGCAATTTGTCTCCTTTCTTTTCAGTTTAGCCAAATATATCGGCGATGGTTTCCCATGTCGATCGCAACAACTTCAACTCCAAAAGCCATACTGTTTGATTCTCCGAATCAAGCCGCTTGGAGCATTGAGAACAGCTCGATTGCATCTTCAGAAGTTCGTTCGATTTCAAGTATTTCAGTGATGATGCATTTGCTATGATGGTGCATTGAAATGAAGCAATCCTTGTTGTTTTTCTGGCTTTATGGCAAAAGGGTTTCAGAAAAATTGTGAATGGAGTTACGGATGATGATCTTGACAGGATTGTAAAGTGTTTTCCGTTTTGATGATGCACTTAAATTGGGCTAGTGGTGCTTATAGGGTAGTTCTTGTTGAACTATCTAGGCTAATTTACCCGTTTATGTTCTTAAAGAAATGGAACCTAAGTTTAGGTTTCGATTCAAACAGTCCATTTCATCGGCCCCTCAGAAAGCTACAAACCAATCCCACTTGATCATGTTGCTGTTTAAGGACCCGTTTGTTTTCACTTCCGAAAACAACTAATTATGTTTTTTTTTTTTGGAAATTAAAAAGAAAAAAGAATAGAACTTCATTTGATAAATTTTTTGTTCCCAGGAAGAAGAATCTATTTTTTTGTTTTTTGCTCTCCGGAATAGATTTTGCATAGAATCAATAATCAGAAAAAAGTAACTTCTTGTTCCTATGAACAATTTCTAAAATCTATTTTTTTCTTCTTCTTCTCCTCTCTTCTCCTATTTTCTTATTCGGCTAGATGAGGGCCAACAACCTCACTAGAGCATCATCAGCCCCTAGTGACACCGAGCCACAGCAATTACCAAATGCATTTTTTTATTTATTTTACTTAGAAACTATAATAGGGAATTGAATTTAAAAAAAAAAAAAAAAAAACTACTCTTGAAAAGAAATTATTCCCAGAAATAGAAATGTTACCATACTCACCCCTAGTGTCCTTCTTCCATTAAACCATATCACTTTCGAACTATGAGTTTATAAACTCAAAGAACATATAGCACCACTTACTGAAAAAGTTGAAACAGACTTACAGAGATTACTCGAGTTGATGCACTCGTAATCTTATCAATTTTTCAAAAAATGGTGTCAAATTTTGAGTAAAACATTATTCCAATGAATGACTCAACTAAACCATGTTCAACTGTTAACATATTGACACCTAAACGCTACAAAGAAACTTGTTTATGCCATATGTTTGTCTTTTGCTATTACACGTATTATCCGTTACAAGTAACTTGCACACAAAACTTTGAAATTTCGTTCCAAACAAACCTACTTCAAAATCGAGTTTCGTCAAAGCCTGCCACTCCACACAGCCTTAGACTACCATTTCCACAAAAACCATAACTCAAAAACTCCTTAATCGAACCTTGTAGTTTAAAATTTGCTTAACTCCAAATTTGTGCCATAATTTCCAAAATTACTCCAATTAGACGAATAATCAACGTGAATACTTACTAGGTGTTATGCTTCATAGTTAATTTGGTTAGTCGATGTGTCCGGATCGGTTGCGCATGTACGATTTTTTCCTTCTTCTCTCTTCTTCCCCTTTTTTCTTCTTCACGGTCGAGCTTCTCGTTTTTCTTCCTTTACTTGTTCTAACGCTGCTTTGACTTCACGTGAGATATGTAGAGAAGAAAAAATGAAGATGGGCTGAGTTTGTCTATTAAAGACATGGGCCTAGGCTTGATGGGCCATCTATTACCCCTCCCAGCTACTTGCGAAGCTCCTCTGAACAAATTGTTCCATCATTCAAGCTTTGGGCCACTTTCTGTTTTCTTTCATCTTCTTGGATAACTCAGAGTTACTCAAAAAAACACTAGGCTACAGTTGACAGTTAGGATGAAATTCAAAATATGATAATATATATATATATATATATATATCCTATCTTGCATTTGATAGTTATT